>OX451737.1:953083507-953560658 GCA_948472305.1 Vicia faba
TTGACTGAAGCTCTTTCAGGATACTCTTGAGCCTCGAGATACCTTTTGACTTCGTGAAACCAAGGTCAGTCCACTACTTCTTCGGTATTAATCTAGTGACAATGTGCAGGTTCTTCCATCCGTTCAATGGTGATTTGGGGAGCCTCATTATCCCAGTTATGTTTAAACATGGATGACATTGTAGCTAGAGCATCTGCTAGCTGGATTTTTTCTCGCGGGAAATGCTCGAAGGTAATCCGCTCGAAATGTGGTAACAATGTCAAGACATGTTCTTTGTAAGGGATGAGATTGGGATGTTTAGTGTCCCACTCTCCTTTGATCTGACTGATGACCAAAGCTGAGTCTCCAAACACAACCAAAGATTTGATTCTCAAGTCTATGGCAGCCTTGAGTCCAAATATGCAAGCTTCATACTCGAACATGTTGTTGGTGCAATTAAAGCAAAGTCTGGAGGTGAAAGGTGTATGGCAACCTTCTGGAGAAATGAGTACCGCGCTGATACCGTTTCTAAGTGCATTAGGGGCACCATCAAAGTACAGGGTCCATCGGGATCCTTGTTCAGGTCCGTCATATGGTCTGAAATCTTCAATGTTGTCCAATGTCATAATATCCTCGTCGGGGAAGTCAAACCTCATGGATTGGTAATCTTCGGCAGCTTGATGAGCCAGATGATCAGCTAGCACACTTCCCTTTATAGCTTTTTGGGTTGTGTACTGTATGTCATACTCCGTTAGGATCATCTGCCATCTAGCGATTCTTCCAGATAAAGCAGGCTTCTCAAAGATGTACTTGGTCGGATCCATCTTAGATATCAGCAAAGTGGTATGAGTCAACATATACTGCCTTAGCCGGCGAGCAGCCCATACCAAAGAGCATCAAGTTTTCTCGAGCAGTGAGTATCGGGTCTCACAGTCAGTAAACTTTTTGCTAAGGTAATAAATGGCATGCTCTTTTCGTCCAGACTCGTCATGTTGGCCCAGTACGCACCCCATTGAATTCTCCAAGACGGTCAGATGCATGATTAGTGATCTTCCTTCGACGGTTGGCATCAGGATAGGAGGTTCTAGCAAATACTTCTTGATTTTATCGAAAGCAACTTTACAATCATCATTGCATTTAACTACTTGATCTTTCTTCAACAGCTTGAAGATTGGTTCACAGGTAGATGTTAGGTGAGAAATGAACCTTGCAATGTAGTTTAGGCATCCCAAGAAACCTCTGACCTCCTTCTCAGTGCGAGGAGCAGGCATTTCTTGTATAACTTTGACTTTGGCAGGATCAACCTCGATGTCCTTATTGCTGACAATGAAACCCAAGAGTTTACCGGATCGGACTCCGAAAGTGCGCTTGTTATGGTTCAGTCTGAGCTTGTACTCCTTCAACCTGACAAATAGCTTTTGCAGATGGTCGAGGTGTTCTTCTTCAGTTTGTGATCGGGTTATCATGTCATCTACGTAGACCTCTATCTCATGATGTATCATATCATGAAACAAAGCTACCATGGCGCGTTGATAGGTTGCCCCGGCATTCTTCAGTCCGAATGGCATCACTTTGTAGCAGGACGTACCCCACTATGTAACAAAAGTAGTTTTCTCCATGTCCTCAGGGGCCATTTTGATCTGGTTATAGCCTGAGAATCTGTCTATGAAAGAAAATACTTTGTGTTGGGTTGTATTGTCAACCAAGATGGCAATGTGCGGTAGTGGAAAGTCATCTTTAGGGCTGGCCCTGTTTAAGTCTCTATAATCCACGCACATTCTCACTTTGTCGTCCTTCTTAGGAACGGGCACAATGTTAGCAACCCATTGTGGATAGGAAGTAACAGCGAGAAATCCAGCACTGAACCGCTTCATAACTTCTGCTTTGATCTTTTCTGACATGTCGGGCCTCATGCGGCAGACTTTTTGTTTAACTGGTGGACAGTCTTCTCTCGTGGTTAGACGGTGAACCACAATATCTGTATCGAGTCCCGACATGTCTTCATATGACCAGGCAAAGATCTCAACATATTCATTCAACAGCTGAACTAGGCTCTCTTTGACACTTGGCTCTAGGTTGGCACCCACTCTGACTTCTTTTCTATCTTCCTCAGTACCCAAGTTGATTGTCTCTAACAACTCCTCATGAGGTAGAATAACCCTTTCTTCCTGTTGTAGCAGTCTAGCCAATTCTCCTGGCACCTCACAATCTTCCTCACCTTCGTACTCGGCATGGTAGACCAGATCTTTAGAGTCACTGAAGGCCATAGCAAAATTGTTACCCATGGAATCCGGAATAGAAGGGTACCTGCATTTGTGAGTGTGGGTGTGTGTAAGGGATAGCCACCTTTAAACAAATAAAATGTAAAAGGAAAGAAAATGAACACAAAAGTTTATATGTGAAAACGTCCATGATTCATTAAAATGGCATATGAAGATGAGAAATCAAACCCTTACAAATGGACCTATGTGCCTCGGGTAAGGCACAGGGTTAAAAGTGTACGAATTGTTTGAGAATTATTACAAACCAACAGAAATGTTTGAAAGATAAATTACTGTGGTACGAAAGTTATCGAAACAAAATCTTTTGCTTCCCAGTTGCACAGTCCTCCGTCGATAGTAGGGAAAATCCAGTCTTCCAAGTTGCTCTCCTCTTCACTATCCCCCAAAGCATTGAATCCATGATGGGTGATCTTCATTGGTGGCCCTCCAGCACGGGCGTGGCGTACAGCCTTTTGAGCAGAAGAAGTGAACCCCAAGCCGAATTTATCTGATTTGAAAGGAAAGTCTGGAAGTTTCCCCCAGATTGTGCCTCCTCCTTCTTCAATCATAGCCTTTGCATCTTTGAGAGACGACATCAGAGGCGGAGGTCTGGTAATCATGGGTACAGAAGGCACTATCTTGGTTGCTGCAATCTCCTGAGCTACCTCTTCAAAATGCTGAAAAGGGGTTTCGATGAATTCACCATCCAATTCTACATAGCAGAAAGAATTTAGATGGCTTATCATGTATTCCTCTTCGCCGTGAACAGTTATAATTTTCCCCTGGACAGGGTACTTGAGCATTTGATGTAGAGAGGAAGTGACGGCTCTAGCATTGTGAATCCAGGGTCTTCCCAACAAGCAAGAATAGGAAGGACGGATGTCCATCACATAGAATATGGAGTTGAAGGTTTCAGTTCCCACTTTAATCGCGATGTCCACCTCCCCGTGGACCATCCTTTTAGAACCATCAAAGGCTCTGACAATTATATTGTTGGGCTTTAAGGTTAAACCTTCACAATCCAGTATATCCAAGGCTTTCTTCGGCAAGACGTTCAGCGGTGAATCAGTGTCTACCAGTGCGTGTGCTAGAGTAGTCCCTCTGCATTTCACTGAGACATACAAAGCGTCATTATGTTTTCTCCCTTTAGATGTTAAATCAGCATCGGAGAATCCTAGACCATTTTCAGCTGTTAAGCTAGCTACACATTCCTGGAACTGATCCGCGGAGGTTTCCTGTGGCACATGGGCCGTCTTCAAAAATATGATCAAAGCTTTAGCATGAGCTTCGGAACAAAGCAGCAGGGCCAACATAGAGATCTTTGAGGGGGTTTGCCCCAGTTGTTCCACAACATCATAATCGCTTTTCTTGATTATTTTCAAAATCTCTTCCATTTCTTTTTTAGAGGTCTCAGGGATGACCAATGGCTGAGCCCTCGTCCTGACGGGCTCTTATTGGATCCCTTTCCCTCTATCATCAGCAGCAGCAGAGGGGACAACCACAGGAGTTACAACTTCTTCAATAATCGGGGTTCTTACAGATATGTTGACCGGAACAAGGGTAACTTTAGGAGCAGCTGAGGGTCCAAAGATTTCCTTTGAATGGGAAATCTCTGGAGAGAAAATTCTTCCACTGCGGGTGATTTTGCATGTTCCAGCAATGTTTCCAATGTCGGAAGTCTCTTCATCAGAACTCTCTTCAGTTGATTCAATTTGTTTAATACCGTGGTAGTAGATTTCTCCACCATAGTTCCACGGTATTGATTTTTCGGACTTGTACGGGACGGGCTCGGGCATGGTTATCTTCAAAGGTGCAATCTTCGGATCGGATGTAATCTTAACAGGTCTTTTGGAGACCTTGGAAAGATTGGCGGATATGGTAATTATTGAAATATCATTGACAGGAGTCGGTGTAACAGGAGTCCTTTCAAAAAAGATTTATTGGTTATCCATTAGGCGTTGGATGCCTAACTTCAACAATGGACAGTCGGTTGGTAAGGATGAACAAAGGCAGCAATCTTCTTAACAACCTGGGAAAATCCCAGCCTTCATCAAATTCAACTTGATTATCGGTAGCGGAGTTATCAAATCATCAACAGTAGCAACAAAAAGATCCTCTTCAACAGCATGGGCATTGTGGCCATGCTTTGGCATTGGAGCAGAGATCATATTCGGCTTTTCAGGGGCGTCGAATTCAACTTCTTTAGCGTCTATCAAATCCTGAATCTTATTCTTGAGGGCCCATCAATTGTTGGTGTCATGCCATATACTCCCTGAATGATAAGCACACTTGGCGTTCGAATGGTAGTAAGGAGAAGTTGTATTCGGATTCTTCGGGGCTTCTTTCAAACTTGTAAGGTTTAACTTCAAGAGATGGGGTAGAACCTGAGCAGGAGTCATGTTTATCTGAGTGAATTGTCGTACAGGCCTTTCTACCCTTGTTTGGTTGGTTCTTGGTTGATTGTTTTTGGGTTGATCAGCTGCAGACTTTTGAATCATTACGGCCCCCACCACTGGTCGGCGCTCAACTCTTCCTTGACCTCTTTGAGGGTAGACAACTGATACTTCTTTCTTTGCTGGAAAAGTATTTTTTATGGCAGCAGAAGCAGATGCATCCTTTTGAATTTTCCCGTTTTTTATGCCGGCTTCAACTCTCTCACCAATTAGAATAAACTCGGTGAACCCCGCATACGAACTTCCAATCAGGTGATTGAAAAAGGGGCCTGATAGAGTTCCCAAGAACATGTCTACTAGCTCTCTCTCAGATAGAGGTGGTTGTACTCGTCCCTCCAAGTCTCTCCATTTCTGGGCATACTCTTTGAAACCTTCATTTGAGACCATGTCCATACTCTGTAATTGAGTACGGGTTGGTGCTAAGTCTGCATTATATTGATACTGCTTGTAGAAGGCGGCCGCCAAATCTTCCCAATTGTGCACATCAGACCTCTCCAGCTAGTAGAACCAATCTAACTGTGTCCCCGATAAACTGTCCTGGAAAAAGTGGACCCATAGATCTTTGTCAGAAGAATGTGGTTGAATTTTCCTGACATAAGACCGTAGGTGCAACTTGGGACAAGACAAACCATCGTACTTAGCAAACAGTGGCACTTTGAACTTATGAGGGATTACAATTCCAGAAACCAACCATAACTCTTCAAAGTCCAGCCCAGGCACTCTCTGTATCTCCATGGCTGCCAGACGCTCTTCTAGATTTTTGTATTTGTCATCTGCAAGAGGGTATTGCTGTTTAGAATAGTCCTCATCCTCCTCCTCTTCAGCCTCAGATTCAGATGGCACGGCAGTCTCTTTACCCTTTCTCTCTCCTTCCTCAGAGGTGGATGGAAAATCTAGGACCCTTATGGCTTGACCTTCGAATCTTCTGCCCAAGGTAGCCACACCAACTCTCTTCTTCTTCTTTTTCTCTTTTTCCTTTTCCAGTAGAGTCTTGAGCTCCTCCTTCCCCTTAGCCAAAGTCAGAAGTAGCTGTTGAAACTGTGAATTTTGCGCTTGCAAGTCTTTGACCGTTTGTTCTATATCCATCTTGCTAAAATAAACAGCAGAGAGATGAGTAAACTTGGTGTGAAGACCTGTTTATGCATATGATGAATGATATGTATTCATGTAATGCATTCAAGGATTCAGAAATTCAAATTTGTTTTTAAAAAAAGAAACACGCGTCATATTAATAAGATAGAATTTGTTAGTACATCAATGCCCCATGGGAAAAATAATACAAAATTCTAAGGTAAAAAGATATTGCGCATCCTTTTTGGTGCAATGTAGGTGTTGAGAGTCTGCTCTTCGTGAAGTTGACGAGTAAGTTCCAAAACCTTCTTCTCACTGGCGTAGAATTGGGCTTCAAAAGTATCGCGTTCTCCCTTGAGTTGTATCCAACTCCTTTGCAGATCTTCGAGTGATGTTGGCATGTGAGGATGTAGGAGGGTGTATGGAACCTCTCCTTCCTTAACAGTCTCTATAATCACAGGGAGAATGTAGGGGTAAGGCATCATAAGACTTTGGGAGCGGGTTCGTACCCACTTGAGGTAAGGCTCAAGGGGGATGGAATTCTTGTGCCCCAAAGTCTTACTGTCCACCTTGTTGGGCATCCTCCAAGCTCAGATGAACCTTTGTCGAAGTCCTTGATCGTCGTTGTCGAAGTCGAAAACCAAGTCTGGAATCAACATGTCATGTGGGCCATCCCTTCGGGCATACCTAAACTGTCTCAGAGCCAAGCAAGGGTTGTAGGTGATGCCTTCCCTAATGCCAAGTAGAGGGACATTAGGGAATTCCCCATAACGGTCAATAATGATGACATTCTCTTTGGATCGAGAACACCAATGGATATCTGAATGGGTAAGAGTCATCAATCGTTGTGACCACCTCAAACCTTGCTCATTCTTTAAGACTGATTGGGGAAGATGAGAAATAAACCATCTTTCCAGTAGAGGAGTACAACACATGAGAACACCTCGTTTCGTCATTGTTCGAGTGTGAAAAGAGTGTAAGATATCTCCAAGCAATGTAGGCACCAGATTCTTAGACATGAAAATCTTGACAGCATTCACATCTATAAGCTGGTCAGAGTTTGGGAACAAGACCAACCCATAGATGAGAAGAGCTAGAATCTCCTCAAAAGCTTGCAGATCTAGAGAATTCCAGCATTCTTGGGCCTTCTCAAACAGGAACTTTGCCAAGAAACCCTTGACACCACTTCTAGTTTCCCAATGACCCATGATGTGATCGGTGGGAAGAACTGACTGTTTTTTGGAATGCGGGTTTGCGTTTTGCGTTTATTTTTGCAAAATGTCGCGGTAAGCAAGAGTCGCCACCGACTTTTATTTTATCCAACAAGTCAAGGAAAAAAACACAGAAAAATTCCTTTTTCGAGATATTTCTCGGGTTCGGGGGGTAGATTATAGAAAGGGAAGGTGTTAGAACCCTTTCTATCCGTGGTTATCCACGGGCTCTTAGGTACTTGCTCATAATTTTCAAATTTGTTTTCTTTGTGTTCGTGGGCTTTGAAAAGTTTTTGTTTTGACTTTGATTTAACTCTTGCTTCTGTCTTCAAGAGTGTAATGAAGTGTTTTTGAAAACTTGTTTATAAAGGAGTGTAAGTGTGAAAAAAGTTTGTTTTGATTGAGCAAGTACTTACGAACTAATTTACCTACTCGAAAAAATAATCGTTCTATGTTAGTTTCCTTTAGACAACCCTATCCCACTATTAGTGAGTAGGTAGCACCATCGTTGGAATTTGAGGGTAAATTCGAATGCGGGACTTGCGTTCACTAAAGAAATGTTAGGAAGCCTTAGCGGTAACCCTAATGTCTTAGATCATTTGTTTGAGGCAACAATATCCGAGGCAGCCATTTCGAGGCGACTATGATCTTTTAGACAAGAGGATGACCTCTAAAGTGACCTATACTCAATGACCGCGTACGAAGGCAACCAAGTGGGGTGTACCCTAGGAGTGCGCATGTGCGAGTGTGTCGTTTTCAGTTATTTTTATCTTTGTACAAGTTAAGGGTGATCTAATTTGATTTTAGGTTAAAACCTTCAGTGTTGTCATGCAACCCTATTATCAAACATCTAACAGTTATAATTTGCGGAAATAAAATGCGAAATTTAAATTACAAGGCGTCGGGTATTTACATCGCCAAAGACAAACCCTTTGAAAAATAAAATAAAGCAATAAATAATAATTAAAATTCCTATTTAACTATTACAATCTGGGAGCAAGTACATTATTGGATAAAAATAAGTAACGCGTGCGGGAAATTAAATCGAGTGCATGATTAGGGTTTTGACCCTTTTGGTTAAAGAAAATATATTTTTGTTGTTTTTATTTTAAGAAAGAAATTAAACCTAAATTAATTACTAAATTAAACGAATAAATTAATTTAAATGAAAAATTAATTATGACTTATTTTTTTATTTTTGTTATTTTAAGAAAGAAAATGAAATTAATTAAATTAATGGTTAGTACCAATTAAGTCTAATTATTTATTTATTTACAAAATAGATTAAAGTTATTCTAGAATTAAAAACCTAAATTAATTAATTAGTGTTTATTAAGAAAAATAAAAGTATAAAGTTTAATTAAATATAAAAAATATTTTCATGATTTTATTTGATAAGAAAAAGAATTTTGATTGGTTAGAAATTAAACAAAAATAATAAAAACAATTAATAAAACAAAAATAAATAAATAGAAGAGAGGAGGGTATTGGGCCTGAAATTGTGGTGTGAGTAGCAATTCTGAAGCCCAATTGTTCTGGCCTTCTTTGACTTTTTGGAATCCAGTAAGCACGCGTGGACTTGGACTATGGTGGACATCCACTCCTGGACCACCAGATCTGGCCTTTGGCCATCTGGCTATTGCATGGACGATGATGCATGGTAGGCTGTAGATAGGCGTATGCATTGAATCACCTGAAGAATAAAAATATTGAGAAAGTGGGGGACCTGGGATTCAAACACAGGTCCTGAAGGATAATGCTTTGCACGCTTGCCACTACACCACTCTGATTAACTTGTAATTATAATGCAAACAAATAATATTATATAAAAATGAAATAATTTCCAAAAAAATAATAAAACGCGCGCTTGGTTTGAATGGCCCAATGATGGGGCGCCACACGTCATCTTCAACCTCATGTCCGTGGCTAAAAATGCACAGACCTATACCAACGGACAAAAGTCCGTAGCTACAAAGTTATTCATCTCAAAAATCCTCCTCAGGCCACAAAAATGAATTTCAAGGGCATGGTTGTGTTCGTCTCACCCTCCCGGTCACAACCATACCCTTCTTGGTGGTTAATTGTTCCTGAAATAAAAACGCCCAAAAACTCCAAGCAAAACCTAGCTATGGCGAATTGCAATACATACCATATAAATGAAATTAAATAATGCAAAAGGCTTGGAAATGTTCTGGTGATTACAAATATGCCAATAGTTTTCTCAAACGATGCAAGAACAAGTCAAATCGATTTCAAGAACATGGCTATGTTTCGTGAGAATTATAGTGCTTGTAGAGGTCTGAAAACACTTGCTTTTAATCCAGATAGCTTGTGTGAACGCCCAGGAAGCGATTGGGACAAGTCTCGTGTCCTGAAACGGCCTATAGCTTGCACTTTGATCTCCCACTTTTTGTGAATTTTTTCACTTTTTGTTCTGCCTCTCTCTGCACTTTCCAACCCTTGTTTCGTATCCATTGGCTTGCTTATGTAATATGCTTTGTATTAGGTCAACAAAACTGATCCAAATCTTCCCCTATCAATGCTTGCATATTTGATTTTATCTCCCTTTACAAACTTGCCAATTTTGCCTAATTTCAATCTTTTTGCACATGATTTGGTTTGATTCGATTTTGATGATGTTAATGATTGTAATCAAAGCCTGAAATAGCCAAAAGATCTTGTGTTATCAAAGTATTGGATTTTATATGAATTTATTTGATTAAAAATGAATAAATTCAATTAAAAATCAAATTAAATAATAAAAATAAAATATGGGCTCATGTATGAAGCTAGGACACGTGGGAAACTATGCAAGCTCAAATCAAGTGGAAAAGAATGGGCCCATTTGATAAAATTTGATGTTTTGGGGATAGTTGACTTTTGGCAATTTTGCAAAAAAGTCCAACTTCAACAATGCATAACTTCTTCAATTTTGAACTTTTGTAGGTGTTCTTGGACTTTTTAGAAATATTGAGATGTCCTCTAACTAACCCTTTTGGTATCATCTCATTTGGATATTCCATGCTCATGTTATAAGCTTTGGCAAAAAAAGGTGTTTTTGTTGACTTTCAAAAATGACCTATAATGTCCAAATTTATAACTTCTTGTGAGTGCATTTTTTGATTTTGGGGTATGTAGATGGATTGTAGGAAATTGCATCCTCTTCAAAATGAGCTTTCGATGGGTCATTTCTCATAAAGTATGAGAAAGTTATGCTTGGTCAAAGTTGAGTTGACTTTTCCTGCAAAACCCTAATTTAGCAACTTTTGAGTCTTGATGAATTTTGAGCAATCCTTGATGAATCATGATCAACCCTTGATCAAATGATGAAATATACTTAAAAATGAGAATGTTTACAAAAAATCTTGAAGTTTGACTGTTTATAGGTCACAGTTGACTTTTGCCCTAGCAAAGTCGATTTTTGGACCCTTTGAGCAATTGATTGAGCAAACTTCCTCTGCAAGGCTTGAAATTTAACATGGATGACCTTGAGAAAATATTAGGACATTGGGGAGAACTTGAGGTCATTTGGACTCAAGGATATTGATGCAACACAAAACCCTAATTTGGGGTTGACTGCCTTAGTAGATAGCTTCTCTGTCCAACTCTTGAGCAACCTTGAGACACTTGGAGATTTTTCTTGCAATGTCTGGAGAAATATGAGAGGGAAAATTTTGGGGTACAACATATGACATCAGATGGTTTCAAGTGTAGGGCTTGAGCAACATCTTCAGGCTTTGGATCTCTTTCCGTACCGTTGAAAGGTAGTTGATAGAGAATAGGAATCCTCAGGAGTTGAGAAAATTCCTCCAAAGTAGGCACTAGTTGGTAGTCAGGAAATGTAAAGTAATGATGCAAAGGGTCAAAGAACTGGAAGAGAACTTTCAGCATATCCTCCTCAGTGTTGGCAGTGACTAAGTTGAGAAGACGACCATGTCTTTCGGTGAATGGAGAATTCTCAGGAATCCTTGAGGCTAGCTCCTTGAGTTGAGGACGAATTCTCACAAGGTTGACTTGGATAGTTTTCCTACGAAGTGAATCCATTACCTACAAAACAGGAACAAAGATGAAGATCTAAAATCCTTGAAATGGTTAGTGGATGCATATGATGCTTCATGATGTCCATGGTGTTATGCACAAGTACATATGTACAAGTAAATCACACAAGTTCCTAGTTTAGGCTTGCATGGGGTTTCATAGGTAAGTACCCTCTTGAAGTTTAGTTGGCTCAACCTGTCTTATAAATAGTAACCGGGTTCTAAGGAGATCAATATCACTGGATTGTTTTCTGTGTTCATTGTTTCAGTTTGGCCACTTTACTGGCGACCGAAATTTTCCAAGAAAATAACCCTCAATGAGTGTAGTATCGAGTATCTACCAACTTCGGACTGCACCAAAGCCGGTCATCTCACTACATCCTAAAAGGCCAAGTTGGTCAAGTAAAGGTTCTAAAAGTCCATTAGTGCTTCATGACATCACTCAGCGGCCCCGTATTCTCTTTGATTGACTCAAAGGCTACCGGTACCCATAAATATGTCGCACTAATATAGCTATTACTTAGACCATGTCGGTATACCCCACACAGTTTCCAAAACATATTGCTATTTACCTATGAATGTTTCCCAAATCCGGGTAGAGGATTCAAACCCAAACGGAAGAACTAAAGTGTAAAGCAAACAAGTCAAGCAAGATAAGCATGTAAAGGTGATCTAAAACCCTAAGCTAACCCCACTTTTAGTATTGTTCCCCAGCAGAGTCTCCAGTTCTGTGATACGGTGGGAGAACTGACTTGAGGTTTTGCGTTTGTGTTCGCAAATGTTTCGGTTTAGCAAGAGTCGCCACCGACTTTTTATTTTATCCAAAGGAAAGGTCAAAAAGCACAGGAAAGACCTTTGAGATGTTTTCTTGAGTTCGGGGGGTAGATTATGAAAAGGGAATGTGCTAGCACCCTTTTCATCCATGGTTTTCCATGGGCTCTTAGTTACTTGTTTAGATCACTTTCTTTTGCTTTTCAATTGTTTGAAATGGTGCTTTGTATGGTTTTGAAAGTATTTTGAAAAGAGGACATCGTTTTGGCAATCTTTGTAATGATTCTAGTTTGAAGAATGTATACAAAAATGTTTGTCTTTTGAAAAATGTTTCAATGTTTGAAAGTTGTTTGGAAATGTTTTGAAATTATGTGTGTGTTTTTGAAAATAGCAAGGATTGTTTGCAAATTGATCAAGTAACTAGGAGCTTCTACCTAATCAAAAGTCTTTCTTGTACATTTTTAACCCTTTGACATTATTGTTTTACCATTGTATTTGGTAAACAACCCTATCTTTGGATGTTAAACGGGATAGGCGTGGGTCAATGTATGACCATGATAGCAATGGTGCCAAGTATCTTAGCAAGTTTTTTAGGGACTAGATCATTTTTTTTAGGCAACCAAGATAGCGTCATCGAGGGACTATGATCTTTTTTTTTTGCCAAGATACCTAACATGCATACCATGGCCATTTTAAGGCAACAAAGTGGGTGAAACCCTAGGGGTGCTTGTGTGCATTTTGTTGTCATTTTTCATGCATTTTTGTCTTGCATTAAGTCATGCTATTTGTTTGATTTTGGTCTTTGCATACAAAACCCTAATTTACTATCATGGTATATGAAAGCAATAAATGCGTAAAGTAAATCTAGACTATTACAACATTATTATGGGAAGGGGGTATAAGTTTGAATAGGGGGATATTTGCACAAAATAAAAACCTTAATTCACTATTACAACCCAATTGAATTTATACAATAAATAAATGAACAATTATTTAAATGTGCAATTAAATATAAATATACAAAATGTTTGTTTTTGTATTAATTTATGTATGTGAAAAATAAATTATTTATGTCTTAAAAATAAGAAAATAAAAAATGATTATTTTTGAAAGGGTGAAAACCCTAATTTTTGGTTTAAAAGAAAATATATATTCTATTATTATTTATTTCATTTATGTACAAGAAAAAGTAATAATAATATATACAAAAATGTTAAAAAATAAAATATGTGAGAAAATATTATTTTAAGTGTATAAATAATAAAAATGAAAATGTATGATATTTTTGTATTATTTACAAGTTTTATTTAGAAAAATAAGTTATATTATTATTAACAAACTATTTTTATGCCCAAAAAATAATAAAAATAATAAAATAAAATGCAAAAAATTAAGAAAATATTTTTGAGATTTTTCAATGTTTAGAAAAAATAAATAAAGTCAGAAAATATAAATATGCAAGAAAATATAAAAAAATATAAGAAAATGCAAAAGGGGGTGCAGAAAGTAAAAGGGGGGTGTCAAAAGAAGCAGGCCCAAGGCGCCCAGGCCCAAGCCAACTTCATCCCTGTCCTCTGGCAAAACGACCACACGCGCGCGTTTATGAAGCAAATCCTGTTCTTGCTCATGCTTGCATGAAATCAAAAATTTACAACATGAAAGTTATAGCATTTTCAATCTCGATTCCAACCATATCCATTTTGTGACCTAAATTTCAAAGGACAAAGAGAATTTTAATGGCCCTAAATTTTGACCTAGTTTTTTCAGCATGTTCATCATCCAAATTCTCCTAGCTCAGTTAATATAAATAAGAACTATGCATATGTACAGCTCAAGGACATTAAAGACTACATTTTTGCTTCACAAACCTAAGCCTAATGATGCCTAAATAAGGAGATAGAACTTTGAAAATTACCTTGTTCAGTTGAGTTTGGTTATGGCAATATAGCAACTTTGAGTGAGGCCTGAAGTACTTGTGAGCTTGCTTGAAGTTCCCTCAAGTTTTCCCAATGCTCAGCTTGCTTTGAAATGGCTTGAATCTCCTTGTAGAAGTCAACCTGAAAACTCAGAAATTGAAAATGGTGAAGCTTGAAAATGAGCTCACAGTTGCTGGACAAGGGTCTGGATAGTTCAGGTGTGTTGTAGGGAATGTGTTTGAAGCCTTGAAACAAAAAACGCACGAGTGAAAATTGTTTTGGCTAGTGATCTGCAGAGGTTACCCTATTTTGGGCAGAAATGGTGATTTTGGTGTTTTAGGGTGTTTGCAATGCTATGAGCTCGTGTATTGGCTTGTTACAATATGCTGAGATTTTTTGAAATGATATCAAGACTTAGTTTTATCAGATACAAGAGTTATGGACTTTTTGCAAGTTTACTTGCTTTTGAAGAAAAGGTGGGAAGTGACAATGCCAAAGCCTGTACAGGCTAGCTCAAGGCCTGAGGAGAGTTGGTACAAGTTTCCTGATGTTTGTGGACTTTGTTTGCTGCAAGAGATTGGGTCCATGGCTCAAGATAAACAAAGTTACCTAAAGCATGCTTTATCAAAGTGGCAATGTGAACTTTTTGCCATTTTTGGAATAATTCTTTGTGTAATGCTCCATAGCTCAGAATAAGACCATTGTCCAATTAATTTGCATTAAATTAAGGAGTTTGGAAAGGATTAAGACCTGTAAAACAAGTACAAGCATGCTTAGGACAGATTTGCATGTTGTAAACTTGTGCAAAATGCCATGGACAAAAGTGATAATTTTCCATTTTCAAACCGTCGATTCTCCCTAACCATAAATGATCTTGGAGAGTTCTTGGACATTTTGGAAAGCTTGTAACATGCTATACAATCCATATTTGAAATGCATTTTTAGATTCCTCTTGGAACTAGGTGAAAATTTGCCATGAAGTTAGGTCAAAAAACTGCCTAAACTAGGGCAAAATTTCACTAAGTTAAAAGTTTCATGAACCCTTATTCACAAAATTATAACTTGAGATCCAAGCATATTTTGGGAAAACTTTGTGAATTACAGTTGTAGATTTTGTGGAGAAATACAACTTTCATGTTGGAAGTTTTCTTTGAATCCAATTGCATCATGGTGAAAAAGTTGGGAAACAATAAGAAATTTTCATAACTTAGAAAATTTCTAAGTTAAGAAAAATTTCAAACTTAAACCCTAATTTTCAAATTTAGGTTTCTTGATGAACAAGTTTCATGTTTTGACACATCTTGATGAAAAATGACCCTTGGCACTTGATTTTGATAAAAAATTCAAAGTTTGACGTTTCAGTGTACAGTTGATTTTTGATCAGTTAACTGGAAAATTCATCTGTCAATCCAATGCATTTGAGATCTTTTGAACCTTGTGATTAGGTCAAGATGATGCCATTGAGTCCTTGAAACCATGCTTGAACCTAATTTGCAATTGGCTAGGTGAGAAACCAGAAATTGCCCTTCTACAGTCAAAACCCTAATTTTGACCATTTTGCCCTTTTGAAGATCTGATCAAATTTCTTGAGGAGTTGTGGTCCAAACTTGATCAAATGGTTAATATAAGTCTATAATGTTGATATGGATAAAAAATTATGAGTTTTGACTGTAAATTGGCCATGGTTGACTTTTTCCCTAATAACGTTGATTTTTAGGTCAACTGTCCAATTGATTGGGCAAAAATTTGATTCAAGGCTTGAAACTTGGTGTTGTACCCCAAAATTTGCCCTCCCATTTCCTCAACATTTTCTCATCACAAGACCCTTGGAGCTCAAGATCAAGTTAGGGTTTGCTCTGCTCAAGACTCCTCCTTGCATTGTTGACCCAAATTAGGGTTTGAGTTTGCACAAAGATGTTTTGACCTAAAAGGCCCAAAGTGACTTTCATGCTTCATGTTGGACTCACAAGTTTATCCATACCAAGTTTCAAGTCTTGATTCCAATCTTTGCCCAGTCAATTGGACAAGTGACCTATAAATCAGCTGTATTGGGGAAAAAGTCAACTATGGTCAATTGACAGTCAAACCTCATGATTTTTGACCCACATCAACATTATGAACTCATATGGACCATTTGATCAAGTTTGGATCACAATTCTACAAGAAATTTGATCAGATCACCAAAAGGGCAAAATGGTCATTTTTAGGGTTTTGACTGCACAAAAGCAATTTTTGACTGTTTGACCTAGCCAATGGCAAACCAAGCTTACATATGGACTCAAGGACTCAATGACATGGTCTTGACATATTCAACAAGTTCAAAAGATCCCAAATGCACAAGATTGACAGATGAATTTTCCAGTCAACTGAGCCAAATTTGACTGTATACTGAAAAGTCAAACTTTGACTTTTTGGTCAAAATCAAGTGCCAAGATTCATTTTTCATCAAGACATGTCAAATTATGAAACTTGTTCATCAAGAAATCAAAAATCACAAATTAGGGTTTGAAATGAAGAAATTTCATAACTTAGAATTTTTCTAAGTTATGAAACTTCCTTATTTTTTCCTAACTTTGTCCCATTTTTTCATCAAGATGCATTTGGATTAAAACAAAACTCAAAACATGAAAGTTATAGTCCATTGCAAAATCTACAACTTTGATTCACAAAGTTTCCTCAAAAGAAGCTTGTAGCTCAAGTTATGATTTTTGGAACAAGGGTGCAAAACATTCTTAACTTAGAAATATTTTGACCTATTTTAGGCAGGATTTTTGCCTAACTTCATGGCCACTTTTCACATGCTTCCACTTGGAATTTCAACTTGCGTTACAAAGATGGATTGTAGTACACATTCCAAGCATTCCAAAATGTCCAAGAACTTCTCAAACACCCTTGTGGTTAGGGAGAATCGAATTTGTCAATATGGGCAAAAGTCACTTTGATTCATGGCCAAGGGCATGTTCATAACTTGTGCATTTTCAAACTCAACATGTGCAAGCTACATTACAGGCCTCTAATCTCATTTACACTCAAAAATTAAATTCTAAACCATTGTGCCAAGATATTATTCTATGCATTTGGTCATTACATGAAGAATTAAGCCTTAATTTGAAAAAGCAAGTTATCCATTTTTGTAAAGTGACACTTTATGTCAAGATTACAATCTATGAAGTACAATGCAGATCTTTGAGGCACAAGTTCAGGAACACATCCCACTGATCAAGAGCAAACTTTGCAGCATATTTGAGGGGCCTAGAGGAGCCTGTAACAGGACTTGGCATTTTTGACTTAGAAAAGAAGAAACTTGCATAACTGAACACAACACACATTCCTGTCAAGACAAGCTTAAGCAAACTTTCTCCATACATTCCATACTCCCTAACAGACCTAAAACACGAGCCAGCCACCTCCAATACCTCATCATCCATCAAAGCCCATTTTTTCTGCAAAACAGAGTCCCTGTTGCAGATTGACTTGGCCAGTTCATTTCCATCGTGCATTTTCATCCAAACCACTTCAAACACCTTCCA
The DNA here is from genome assembly GCA_948472305.1 of Vicia faba. Taxonomy (NCBI): domain Eukaryota; kingdom Viridiplantae; phylum Streptophyta; class Magnoliopsida; order Fabales; family Fabaceae; genus Vicia; species Vicia faba. Next base: position 953,100,737 of record OX451737.1, read on the forward strand.
TAACATCCATACAAACTATCCCAAGCCTTGAAAACAGACTGTAACACCTCTAACCAAGTTTGCCATTTTCACTTTTCTCTCTTGCAGGTTGACTTCTGTAGCTTGATACAGCAAGATTCAAAGCACACCAAGCATTGGAGAAGCATCCATGAACCTCAAGCAAGCTATACCATTCCTCACATTGCATTGAAAGTACCTCCATTGTCATACACGAATCAAGCTGAACATGTAAGTTTTTGAACTTCTATCTCTCTATCCAGGCATAGTTAGGTTTAAGTTTGTGAAGAAAACATGTTCTAATAATAGCCCTGAAGCCATCCATATAGTTACTTTTCATTTATATTATGTGTGCTAAGAGTATTTTGAATCTGAACATCTGAAAAAAACTAGGTCAGGAATTGGGGGAGAAGAAATTCTCTCTCATTTCTGAGAGTTAGATCAAGTTCTTGATATGTATGGATTCGTGGTTTGATGCTTGACATTTTTTATGGTATGAGTTTGTGCTAAAAGTCAAAGAATCAGGAGTTGTTTTTGAAGCAAGGAAGCGCGCGAATTTTCAAACAAAATTGTCTAGAGGTTGAAGACAACCTCTTTTGGTTGGGCCTGTGTTGTCCTTTCTATTTGCACCACTCATTTTCCACTTGCACCCCCTTGGCCCTTTGTGTTTATTTTTATCATTTTTTGACTTTTTCTTTTTTATTCTGACTTGTTATTTTTTGAAAAAACATAAAAAATATTAAAAACATTTTTTCAACCATTTTTGCGTTTTTATTTGAATTTTGTTTGTTTTATTTGAGTTTATACATATAAATAAATAAATACCTCTTTTATTCAAAATACAAAAATAATACAAAATACATTTTTATTTTCTGATTTTATTTTATTTTTATCTTTTGAAAACATTTTATAAAAAATATACTTTTTTTGTAAATAATAAATATTTTATTTTTGTACATATTTAATATATTTAGTAAATAATATAAATACATATATAATTATTAGATTATTTAGGATAAAAACATAAAAATAATACATTTTTATTTTTATTAATATTTAACCTCAAAAATACTTTTCTTACAATATATTTATTTTTTATTTATTTTTTGTACATAATTAATAAATATTGTATATAATAAATAATTAATACCTTTTATTTAGTAAAATTAGGGTTTTGCCCTAGCCATGAAAAAATCCAAAAAAAATAACTTTTCTTTATTATTTTTATTTCACTTGTAAATAAATCATACACTTACACAAATACATTTACACATACACATTTGTTTATTGTTTGTACATTGATTATATTTTACATTTTTGCGATTAATTCGATTTGGTTGTAAATATTGGACACTATCCTCCCATTAAGTCTCATCCCCATTTGAACATTTGTACCCCCATTCCCATGATTACTTTGTAATAATTTAGGACTTTTAATTTCGCATTTAAAAGCTTTCTAAATATGCCATGATAGACTTAGGGTTTGTATGCAAAAATCAACCAAAAAAAAATTAGCTTGACCTAACAAAAGACAAAAAGCATGCAAATGAACAAACACCAATCACACTTGCACCCCTTAGGGTTACTCCACTTGTTGCCTTCAATAATGGGCCATGTTGCATGTTAGGTGTCTTTGGCAAAACAAAAACAATATCAAATGATCATAGTCCCTCGATGACGCTTTCGAAAGTTGCCTAAAGAATGATCAAGTCCCTTAAAGGAAAATTGCCAAAGACACTTGGCCCTGTTGCAATTATGGTCTAAACGATGACCCGCGCCCGTACCGTTCACATCCTAACACAAGATTGTCCACCAAATACAATGGTGGAACAAATTTGTTAAAAGGGTTAAAACATAGCAAAGATCTTTGAGAAATTTAGGGTAGATAGCTCTTGGTTACTTGCCAACTTGCAAAACAAATACACTTGCCTGTTTTTCAAAACCACACATCACAACACACTTTCAAAACAACTTTCAAAAACATTGAAAACTTTTCAAAAGATATACACCTTTGTATACATCCCAACATGGATCATTACAAATGTTGCCACCACATTGGCGTCTTTTCAAAACATTTTCAAACCCACACACAAAGCACCATTTCAAACAATTGAAAATCAAGGCAAGTTGATCTAAGCAAGTAACTAAGAGCTCATGGATAAACATGGATAGAAAGGGTGCTAATACCTTCCCTTTCTATAATCTACCCCCTGAACCCAAGAAAACATCTCAAAGGTTTTTGCTGTGCTTTTTAACCTTTCCTTAGGATAAAATAAAAAGTCGATGGCGACTCTTGCTCAACCGAAACATTTGCGAAAACAAACGCAAAACCTCAAGTCAGTTCTCCCACCGTATCATAGAACTGGCGACTCTGATGGGGATAACTTAAAAGTGGAGTAACCTTAGGGCTTAGATCACCTTGTTTTCAATTGCTTGCTTTGTTTTCTTTTATATTTATGGGCTTTGCATCGGAGTTTCATAGATCCTAACCCAGATCTGGGGTATACCTTTTTTAGGTAGCATAAGCTGTGAGGGATCTGTCCGGTGTAGACCGACATGGGTGAAGCAGCGGCTACGTTGGTGTGACACCTTGGGCTGTACCTATATCCCTTGTGTTGCAACGGGGAGAATATGGGTCTTCTAAGGAGTCATTAAACACCAACCGACCTTAGAACCCTAAATTGACCCAACTTGGCCATAGAACAGTAGCAGTATGCTACACTCATTGAGGCTAAACTCTCGCGATGGTTCTGGCCGCAAGAAAAGATTGCGATGCTGGAGTTATACCGATTGAGGGTAGTCAATGATATTGAGATCCTCTAGAACCCGGTTACTTTTTGATCGGACAGGTCTTAACCAACGAAACTGAAAGAGGGTAATACCTAAACTTCATGCTGGCCTAAACCCTAAGGGCTGTCTTGTGTGACTTGTGTGCCTTATCATGCTTGCCTTTGTGAATACTTGTGGTGTGCTTTATCATAACATCATACCATCATACCATTGCATGCATTCTGCATAAGGACTGACCCATTTCAAAGACAAGAGGTTTTCATCTTTGCTCTATTTTGTAGGACATCATGATGCCCATGCATAGAAATACTATCCGGCTCAACTTTTTTCAACCACCTGCTTTGCTCAAGGATTTGGTTGGTAGGATTCCAAACACTACTTCCTTCATCAAGAGGCATGGTTCTCTCCTTGGGTTAGTCACTTCAAAGTGGGACCAACAACTGATGAGTGTCCTGACCCAGTTTTATGATCCCCTGTATCATTACTTCAACTTTCAAGACTTCCAGCTGGTCCCTACCCTGGAAGAATTCTCTGATTTACTTGGTATCCCTGTTTTGGAGCAAACTCCATTCACTGGTTGGGAGAAGACTCTTAGGCCTGAAGAGATTGCTGCAACCCTTCCCTTGACCAAAGAAGAGGTAATGGCTAACTGGGAAACTAGAAGTGGAGTTAAGGGCTTTTTGTTTAAGTTTCTGGTTGGTAAAGCTAATAGTTTCTGGAATGACTTAGACTTCAAGGCGTACGAAGACATTCTGGCTCTTTTAATCTATGGTCTGGTATTGTTTCCAAATCCTGATACCTTTGTTAATATCTATTCCATAAGGATCTTCATGTCTCGGAACCCTGTACCCAGTCTTTTGGGTGATATCCTGCAATAGCTCTATGCTCGTACTGCCCGAAGACGGGGAACTCCATGGTGTTGTGCTCCTTTGTTAGTAAGGTGGTTTATTTCACACCTTCCTAAGTTCGTGCTGAAGAATGAAGAAGGAAAGGGTTGGGCTCATAGGTTAATGTCTCTCACTAATAATGACATCATTTGGACTCTCAGAGGTTTGGATGAAGTAGCCATTATTGATCGTTGCGGAGAATATCCTAATGTTCCATTGATCGGTACCCAGGGAGGAATCTCTTATAATCCATGTTTAGCTCTCCGTCAGTTTGGAAGAGCCAGAAGGGAAGGGCCTCATGAGATGTTGGTGCCTCACATCAGTTTTTAGTTTCAGGTAGACAGTGACGAGCTGCGTCGTAGATTCATCCGGGCTTGGGACAGAATTCACAAAGCTGACCCACATGAGTTAGGATCGAAGACTTCTCTACTAATGGAACCCTATTGCAGATGGGTCCGCATCCATGCTCAGAGTTTAGGTATGCCATACGAAGCTTTCAGGTCTACCATTCTTGAATTTCCTGATGAAGACGGGGTTTCTCCAACTGTCCTCCCTCCTCAGATACCCCCTGATGTTGATACACTAAAGAGATCTTGGGTGCAGCTACAAGAAGAACGGGATTTTTATCGGGAAAAGTTCAACGAACAGGAACAAAAGATCCAGAAGTTGACTAAGCAATTGGAGGAAGAGTGGATCCTGAATGACTATATCCGTACTGAGAAGAGGAGGCCATGGGAGCACTGAGGGGCTTTGGATGTTTCTTTTTACAGTTTTTATTTCCTTTTCAGTATTTTTCATTCTTGTAATACCTAAGGGCAAGTTGTTGAACGATTTAAAGTTTGAATCTAATGAAGTGTGTTTCCTTTTGTCTACAAAGTTGAATCCCGATTGTCTTTGAAAACATAAAACATACGCATCTCATTGCATCATATGCATAATAGCTACCCTTTTTCTACAGGTTGCTTAATCTTCTTCGCTGTTTATTTGAACAGTCATCATGAATCCTGAATCATCCAATGAACAAGCTATCAAGGCCCAGAACGCCCAGTTTCAAGAGCTGGTCATGAGCTTAGCCCAAGGTCAACAGGAGTTGAAGGCTCTGCTCTTGAAGAAGAAGAAGAAGAAGAGGATTGCGCTGTTTAACACTGAACGGAGGTTTGGGAATACGCTGCAAAATGAGGCTGATCAGGCTACTTCCTCTGTAGATAAAGACAGTCCCCAAGGGGGAAAGGCTCCTAGTCATGCAGTCTCCGACAACGAGACGGATTACAATGATGAACAGTACCCTCCTGCAGAAGACAGGTACAAGCAACTAGAGGACCGTTTAAGTGCCATGGAGATTCAAAATGTGTCGGGGCTGGATTTCGGAGATCTAGGTTTATCTTCTGGGGTGGTGATCCCACACAAGTTCAAGGCGTCTGCCTTTGCGAAGTACGACGGGGCTTCCTGTCCTAAGCTGCATCTCAGATCATATGTAAGGAAGATCCAACCTTACACTGCAGACAAGAACCTTTGGATCCATTTCTTCCAAGATAGCCTTTCGGGGTCTCAACTCGAATGGTTCTATCAGCTGGATGGAACCAGTATTCGACATTGGGAGGACTTGGCTACCGCGTTTTATAAATAGTATCAGTACAATTCTGATGTCAAGGAGTATGCACAAAAGTGGAGAGACCTGGCTGGCAGGGTGCAGCCACCTTTGACTGACCGTGAGCTTGTGGACATGTTCCTAGGGACCCTGTCCGGTCCATTCTTCAACCACCTGATTGGTAATTCTTCTGCTGGGTTTACAGATTTGATCTTGACTGGTGAGAGAATAGAAGCTGGTATCAAGTCGGGGAAGATACAGAAAGGTGCCTTCGCGAGTATTGAAAAGAAGCCCTTCAAGAAGGAAGCCAGTGCTGTTTATGGTCCCAGAAGACAAATTAAACCGGAACGCCGCCAAACTGTCAACGCGGTGGTAATTTCAAAGCCTGCTGCTGCTCCTTAGCAATACAACCAACCAAGGGGTGAGAGGCCCAAAAGGCAGTACACTCGGCTCAGCATGACCCTGTCTCAGATTTTGCCGCAACTACTGTCAACCAATCTGGTAACTGTCAAAGAAGCTCCGAAGGTAGTGAACACAGCTTCTCCAAAGTACAACCCCAACGCCCGCTGCGCTTATCACTCTGATAGCCCGGGGCATACTACGGACGATTGCTGGGCTCTGAGGAATAAGGTTCAAGACCTTATTGATGCTAAAGAAATATAGTTTGAGGCGCCCGAAAGGCCCAACGTTGTAACTGCTCCTATGCCCCAGCATGGAGTGAATGATGTGGAAGAAGACTGGTATGTAGCCTCCGTGGAAGAGATTGTTACTCCGTTGTTGACCGTCAAAAGGAACCTGTTGCTAGCCGGTTTATTTCGGGATGTAGTAAAGGTTGCCTTCTATGTGCTGTTTCACCTGTTGATTGTCCTTTGCTGAAATCAGGTATCCAAATCCTGATGGATAGCAAATAAATCTTGTTCGAGAAGGTTGTTGTTCCTGCTATCCCCGCTGAAGAAGTTTCTATTGTCACTATTTTCAACAAACCTCCCAAGGCTCCTTCAAAGAAGCCTGTCAAAATCATATCCACTCAGAAGATTGCTCCTATCATCATAACTGTTCCGGGGCCTCTCCCCTATACGTCCGACAAAGTTGTCCCATGGCACTATGGGGCAGATGTTTATGTGCTTGGAGTTAAGCAAGAGTTTGATACTAGTACCGGCGTCAGTAACATCACCGGGCCTGCCAAAGTTACTCGCAGTGGTAGGCTGTTCTCACCAGATATTGCGCCACCAGCTATTCAGAAACCTCTTGTCATTTCACCTACAAGTGTGCCTGCTTCCCTTCCTAATCAAGTTCCTGTTTCTACCCCTGCTGCCGAGTCGTCTGACGCTAGGGGCAAAGGGATTGCTACTGATATGCCTGCCCGGACGGAGGCACCAAAGACAACCAATGTTGAAGCTTCCCAGCAAGAGATGGAAGAGATCCTCAAGATTATCAAGAAAAGTGATTTCAATGTAGTTGAGCAGTTGGGGCACACCCCATCAAAAATTTCTATGTTATCACTATTGTTGTGTTCATAGGCCCATGCCAGGGCCCTGATCTCCTTCCTGAAGACGGCCCATGTGCCACAAGAAAAGTCTGCCGATCAATTTACCGATTGTGTGGCCAACTTGACTGCCGATAATGGGTTGGGCTTCTCTGACGCCGATCTGACTGCCAAAGGAAAGAACCATAACAACGCCCTGCATGTCTCCATTGAATGCAGGGGCACTACTCTTGCCCATGTGTTGGTAGACACTTGTTCTTCATTGAACGTATTACCCAAGACGGCCCTAGACAGGCTGGATTGTGAGGGTTTAGAGCTCAAGCCCAGTAACATTGTTGTCCGAGCCTTTGACGGGTCGAAGAGGATGGTACATGGCGAAGTTGACATTCCAATCAGAGTTGGTTCTCAAGTTTTTGATTCAACGTTCTATGTGATGGACATTCGTCCATCCTATTCTTGTTTGTTGGGTCATCCATGGATCCACAAGGCTGGAGCTGTGACCTCCACACTACATCAAAAGCTGAAATACCCGGTCAGAGGGAAAATTGTGACAGTCCAGAGGGAGGAAGAGTATATGGTCAGCCACCTCAACTCGTTCCGGTACATAGAAATGGATGGGGAGTTCATCGAGACCCCCTTTCAACACTTTGAAGAGGTGCCTCAGACACTGGCATCAGCTGAAACTGTGATTGAATACCCTCCTTTGAAGATGGCTTCCTTGAAGGATGCCCGGGCTGTGATTGAGAAGGGTGAGTGCACAAACTGGGGCCGACTTCCTGACTTTACTCCAAAGACCGACAAGTTTGGTTTGGGCTTCACTGCAGAAGCTCAAAGGGCTGTTCGTAAGGCAAGAATTGGAAGACCTCCTGTGTTCATCACCAACCCGGGAGTAAATGTTATTGAGGACGACGAGGAGGAATCTGAATTCGACAGCTGGATATACCCAACAACCGACGGTGGACCAAGCAACTGGACTGCGAAAGACTTCACATCTATTACTTTTTCCACTAAGTAATGAACTCTTTTGTTTTGAATTTGTAACAAACAATATGTTGAAACTTTTATGGCTCGGTGTCCTACCCGGGGCACTGTGGCTTCATTTGTGAGGGCTTTTGTTTGTCATTTTCATATATCATCAATAAAAACATTGGACGTTTGTTGCATTTCAAAATCTTGCGCTCCTTTTCTTTCTTTATTATATATTGCAAAACAACTATATTTACACACACTCACTTATACAGGTTCCAATCCACTCTGGATCTCACTGGTGACGACTCTGCTATCACCAGTTATGACTTCGAAAATCCGATCAACTTAGCCGAAGACGAAGGTGAAGATGATTGTGAAGTGCCTGGTGAACTTGCGAGACTGCTACTCCAGGAAGAGAAGGCCTTTCAGCCACATGAAGAGCCAGTGGAAACGGTAAATCTGGGTACTAAGACAGACAAAAAGGAAGTCAAGATTGGTGCCAATCTAGAGCTCAGTGTGAAACAACGGTTGATTCAGATGCTGCATGACTATGTGAAAATCTTTGCCTGGTCCTACGAAGACATGCCTGGGTTGGATACTGACATTGTGGTTCATCACCTGCCTACCAAGGAAGATTGCCCTCCGGTAAAACAGAAGGTCCGCCGTATGTGTCCAGAAATGTCTGAGAAAATCAAAGCTGAGGTTATGAAACAATTTGATGCCGGGTTTCTAGCAGTGACTTCTTACCCTTAGTGGGTTGCCAACGTGGTTCCAGTGCCGAAGAAGGATGGTAAGGTCCGAATGTGTGTTGATTACAGGGATTTGAACAGGGCGAGCCCTAAGGATGATTTCCCTCTGCCTCATATCGACGTTCTGGTTGACAACACTGCTCAGCATAAAGTATTCTCCTTCATGGACGGTTTCTCCAGTTATAACCAGATCAAGATGGCTCCTGAAGACATGGAGAAGACCACTTTTGTTACTCAGTGGGGCACCTTTTGCTACAAGGTCATGCCTTTTGGGTTGAAAAATGCGGGGGCAACCTACCAACGTGCCATGGTTGCTTTATTTCATGATATGATCCACCACGAGATAGAAGTATATGTCGACGATATGATTGCAAGGTCTCAAACTGAGGAGGAACACCTTGACCATCTACGGAAGCTGTTTGACCGTCTGAAGTTGTACAAGCTGAGGTTGAACCCGAACAAGTGCACCTTCGGGATGAGATCTGGAAAATTGCTAGGCTTCATCGTAAGCGACAAAGGAATTCAAGTGGACCCTGCCAAAGTGAAAGCCATACAAGAGATGCCAACTCCCAAGACAGAGAAAGAAGTCAGAGGCTTTCTAGGACGTTTGAACTATATTGCCCGATTCATCTCGCATTTAACTGCTACCTGTGAACCAATCTTCAAGCTGCTGAAGAAGGATCAAGTAGTACGTTGGAACGATGAATGTCAGGCCGCTTTCGAAAAGATCAAAGAGTATCTCCAAGAACCACCCATTCTTATGCCACCGGTTGAAGGGAGACCTTTAATCTTATACTTGACAGTACTGGACAACTCAATGGGGTATGTGCTGGGGCAGCATGACGAGTCTGGCCGAAAAGAGCACGCTATTTATTACCTTAGTAAAAAGTTTACCGACTGTGAGACCCGGTACTCACTACTTGAGAAAACATGCTGCGCTTTGGTATGGGCTGCTCGCCGGCTGAGACAGTATATGTTGACTCACACTACTCTGTTGATTTCAAAAATGGATCCAATAAAGTACATCTTCGAAAAGCCTGCCTTGTCCAGAAGAATAGCAAGATGGCAAATGATCTTGACGGAATATGACATCCAGTACACGACTCAAAAAGCAATCAAGGGAAGTGTATTGGCAGACCATTTGGCGCACCAGGCAGTGGACGACTACCAGTCGATGAACTTTGAATTTCCAGACGAGGATATCATGGTAGTAACTGATTGTGAAGTACCTGGACCGGATGAAGGACCTGAGGAAGGATCCTGATGGTCTATGCACTTTGACGGAGCCTCGAACACTTTGGGTAATGGTATCGGTGCTGTGATCATATCCCCTAAAGGCACTCATACTCCACTTACCGCCCGGTTATGTTTCAACTGCACCAACAACATGGCAGAGTATGAGGCATGTATCATGGGTCTTCAAGCTGCAATTGACTTAAGGATCAAGTTTCTGAGTGTCTTTGGAGATTCCTCTCTCGTGATCAATCAGATCAAAGGCGAGTGGGATACGAAACACCCAAATCTTATTCCTTACAAGGAGTATGTGCTAACATTGCTTCCCCACTTCGAGGAGATAACTTTTGAACACTTCCCATGAGAGGAGAATCAGCTAGCGAACACATTGGCTACGATGTCCTCTATGTTAAAAGTCAAATGGGACAACGAGGCTCCCCGGATCATTATCTGGAAATTGGACAAACCTGCATATTGTTGTGAGCTTGAGGCTGAAGAGGTAACAGAAAAACTCTGGTATCATGAAGTGAAGAGGTACCTTGAAGCTCAAGAATACCCCGAAGGCGCATCTGTTAATGACAAAAAGTTTCTGAGAAGGTTCGCGGCAAAGTTCTTCCTCAGCAATGGCATTCTATACAAGCGAAACCATGATTCAACCTTACTGCGTTGTGTGGATAAGACTGAAGCAGAAAGGATCATGGCAGAGCTACGTGAAGGTACCTTCGGAACACATTCCAGTGGACATACCATGGCAAAGAAAATCCGTCGGCAGGATATTTCTGGTCCACAATGGAAGCCAACTGTTATCAGCATTCTCGAACTTGTCATAAATGCCAGATCTATGCTGATAAGGTGCACATTCCTCCAGTACCTCTGAACGTCTTGACGGCACCTTGGCCTTTTGCAATGTGGGGCATTGATATGATCGGCGAGATCCGACCTACGACATCCAACGGGCATCGCTTCATATTGGTAGCGATTGATTACTTCACAAAATGGGTTGAAGCAGCTTCCTACGCTACCGTAACCAAGAGCGTCGTGGCACGGTTCATTCGGCATAACCTGATTTGTCGATACGGTGTACCTGAGAGAATCATTACGGATAATGGTAGCAATATTAACAACAAGATGATCACTGAGCTCTGCGAGCAATTCAAGATACAGCATCACAACTCTTCACCTTACCGACCGAAGATGAATGGGGCTGTAGAAGCGGCGAATAAGAATATTAAGAAGATTGTGTAGAAGATGACAGTGACCTACAAAGATTGGCACAAAATGTTACCGTTTGCTCTTCATGGGTACCGTACCTCAGCACGGACGTCAACAGGGGCAACTCCCTTTTCCTTGGTTTATGGCATGGAGGCAGTCTTGCCTATTGAAGTCCAGATACCCTCTCTCCGGATAATAAAGGATGCAGGTTTGAGCGAAGATGACTGGATCCAGACTCGGCTTGATCAATTAAACCTAATCGACGAAAAGAGACTCACTGCTATTTGTCATGGTCAAATGTACCAAAAACGGATGATCAGGGCATTTAACAGAAAGGTCAGACGACAAGAGTATCAAGTCGGAGATCTGGTAATCAAACGCATCATTCTTCCTCAAAGTGATCCCAGGGGAAAATGGACCCCTACGTACGAAGGGCCGTTTGTGGTTAAACATATCTTCTCAGGAGGAGCTATGATTCTAACCACCATGGATGGTGACGACCTCCCTCACTCCGCCAATGCAGACATAGTAAAAAGATACTACGCATGAATTAAAGACCCGCTAGGTTGACACACCTAGGCAAAAATAAGGGCTTCCCGGCGAACCAAAAGGGTTCGGGCAAAAATAAGGGATGAAATGAAAAAATCTGTACACCCGGCAAGTCGAAAACCTGAAAAGGCGGCTTGGGCAAAAATGGGTATCCCGGTGGACTGAAAACCCGAAAGGGCGGTCCAGGAAAAAGTTAGGGATAAAGCGTAACACTATGTCTCATTGGATCACCTTGCATCCAAAATTCGGCATCAACTATCGGGCTCAGACGTCGCCAATCAATCACCTTCATCTTCAACTAAGCAGTAGAGTGATGAGACGCTCGAAGACATAAAGGCGATAGCAGAGTTGGAACCCAGTGGGATTATTTTTCACATAGCTGATTTGTTTCCTTTTCACAAAATTGTATAAACTCTATTTTTCTCGGCGGCGTTCTCTTACTAGGACGTCAGCCTCTTGTACATAAACGCCTATTTACAAGCAAAATTCAAAATCAATACAAGTTCAATTTTTCAGACAAATTATCCATTGTTTTTCCTTTTTCTGTTTTGTTTTGCGAAGAACGTACAATGTTAATTTTTGATATATGCATTTAACATTAATTGCTAATCATGAATAGTTGCATGCGAAACAAAGGACTGATTACAGGTGACATTAGAAACAGGGGCAATTTAGAATTGTCTAAGCGATCTAGTTGCTCTGTCCACCAAGGTACCAAGGTAGGTTCGGCTGAAGAACGTAACCAAGTTACCTCAACTCCCCACAGAGTAAGACCAGATTCAGCAATACTCTCCTCAGGCAGAGTTGGTCTCCCATCAGCCCAAAAAAGGCACAATACTCCCCTAGCAAGTCAGCGATGCTCTCCCCAAGCAGAGTTAGTCTACTGTCAGCCTTAAGGAAGTGGGATATTCCTAGAAGATCTCAACATTCCCCAGCGGAGTATAGACATTCCTCAGCAAGCATCCCCGGCAGTCTTAATATAAGATTGTTCCCCGGCGGAATACCAGGCACCCCAGTGGAGCCATTTCCCCAGCACAGTTCAAGAGTTTTCCCCAGAAGAGTCGAATCAATCTCCCCAGTAGATTCTGGAAGCTTATCCCCTGCAGAGTACGAATGTCTCTCCCCGACTTTATTCAAAGGTTATTTCCCTTCAGGACTTATAACTGGGTTATCCTCAGCTAATTACCACGGAAAGATCGTCCTCGGCGAAGTTCTTCCTATTCCCCAACGGAGTTCATCAAATCCCCAACATAACTTATCAGCGGAATCCCCAGCGGAGTTTATCATTGAAATCCCCAGCGGAGTTTATCAGTGGAATCCCCAGCGGAGTTCTCATCAAAACCTCAGCGAAGTATCTCTTCCCACAGAGTAATTCTCTGCAGAGTAATCTCTCCAACAAGTTTATTCCCCAACATAGTCATCTCCTCCTACCGGTCTATTCTTGCAAATCATCATCCCCAGCAGAAATGAAGAACTCTACTCTTCAACATCAAGTCCAGGATTCAACAAGTCCCCGGCACTCGCCAAGGATTTATTTTCCGATACAAAAATACATTCATAGACATTTCACATTTCATACATCCTGCTTACATACATGATAAAGTGCATACAACACTGTCTCATTTTGAGCATCATGACATCATGACATTGCATACAGCTAATGTTTTGCCTTTTCAGGAAAAAGTTCAATCCAAAAATGATTACTATCAACTATCGCAATTCCAGATTCGATACCTGTATCTAGCCAGGGCACATCTGTAGACGACCAATTCCAGATCCAATTCATGTATCCATCCAGGGCACATCTGTAGACGACCAATTCCAGATCCGATTCCTGTATCCATCCAGGGCACATCTGTGGACGACAATTTCCAGATTCGATTCTTGAATCTAGCCAGGGCATATCTGTGAACGTTTGATTGTAGATTTGACACCTGTATCTAGCCAGGGCATATCTGTGAGTGAAAAGTTTGTAGATTCGATACCTGTATCCAGCCAGGACACATCTGCATGAAGAGTTTAGAGATTCGATACCTGTATCCAGCCAGGGCACGTCTGTAAGCAACCTTTTGAAGTTCCAGATTTGATTCCTGTATCTAGCCAGGGCATATCTGTGAGCGTTTGATTGTAGATTCGATACCTGTATCTAGCCAGGGCATATCTGCATGAAGAGACTGAAGATCAACACATGTAGCAAGCCAGGAAACCATCTTTCTTTCTCAAAGTACGCAAGTTCTCGCTAAGGAATCTCTTACGCGATCAACACTTCCAAATGGCATCTATAAGCCCATTCCCGACAAGGTTCTGTCACACCCCCAGATGGCATCTGTAAGCCCATCCTCCAATCCACCATCTCTCCAAATGGCATCTATAAGCCCATTCCTGACATCACATTGCCAATACTCCACTATGCGAGTGCAAATTTCTGGGCACTTTAGTGTCCAATCTCCTTTTACCTTCGAGTCACGAAAGGCAAACTTACCAATCTAACTCTTCAGGTTCAAGAAGATTGAACAGGGGCAACTGTTGTACCCCAAAATTTTCCCTCCCATTTCCTCAACATTTTCTCATCACAAGACCCTTGGAGCTCAAGATCAAATTAGGGTTTGCTCTACTCAAGACTCCTCTTTGCACTGTTGACCCAAATTAGGGTTTGAGTTTGAACAAAGATGTTTTGACCTAAAAGGCCCAAAGTAACTTTAATGCTTCATGTTGGACTCACAAGTTTATCCATACCAAGTTTCAAGTCTTGATTCCAATCTTTGCCCAGTCAATTGGACAGTTGACCTATAAATCAGTTGTATTGGGGAAAAATCAATTGTGGTCAATTGACAGTCAAACCTAATGATTTTTGACCCACATCAACATTATGAACTCCTATGGACCATTTGATCAAGTTTGGATCACAATTCCACAATAAATTTGATCAGATCACCAAAAGGGCAAAATGGTCATTTTTAGGATTTTGACTGCACAAAAGCAATTTTTGACTGTTTGACCTAGCCAATGGAAAACCAAGCTCACAAATGGACTCAAGGACTCAATGACATGGTCTTGACATATTCAACAAGTTCAAAAGATCCCAAATGCACAAGATTGACAGATGAATTTTCCAGTCAACTGAGCCAAATTTGACTGTATACTGAAAAGTCAAACTTTGACTTTTTGGTCAAAATCAAGTGCCAAGATTCATTTTTCATCAAGACATGTCAAATTATGAAACTTGTTCATCAAGAAATCAAAAATCACAAATTAGGGTTTGAAATGAAGAAATTTCATAACTTAGAATTTTTCTAAGTTATGAAACTTCCTTATTTTTTCCTAACTTTGTCCCATTTTTTCATCAAGATGCATTTGGATTCAACCAAAACTCAAAACATGAAAGTTATAGTCCATTGAAAAATCTACAACTTTTATTCACAAAGTTTCCTCAAAAGAAGCTTGTAGCTCAAGTTATGATTTTTGGAACAAGGGTGCAAAACATTCTTAACTTAGAAATATTTTGACCTATTTTAGGCAGGATTTTTGCCTAACTTCATGGCAACTTTTCACATGCTTCCACTTGGAATTTCAACTTGCATTACAAAGATGGATTGTAGTAAACATTCCAAGCTTTCCAAAATGTCCAAGAACTTCTCAAACACCCTTGTGGTTATGGAGAATCGAATTTGTCAATATGGGCAAAAGTCACTTTGATTCATGGCCAAGGGCATGTTCATAACTTGTGCATTTTCAAACTCAGCATGTGCAAGCTACATTACAGGCCTCTAATCTCATTTACACTCAAAAATTAAATTCTAAACCATTGTGCCAAGATATTCTATGCATTTGGTCATTACATGAAGAATTAAGCCTTAATTAGAAAAAGCAAGTTATCCATTTTTGTAAAGTGGCACTTTATGTCAAGATTAAAATCTATGAAGTACAATGCAGATCTTTGAGGCACAAGTTCAGGAACATATCCCACTGATCAAGAGCAAACTTTGCAGCATAATTGAGGGGCCTAGAGGAGCCTGTAACAGGACTTGGCATTTTTGACTTAGAAAAGAAGAAACTTGCATAACTAAACACAACACACATTCCTGTCAAGACAAGCTTAAGCAAACTTTCTCCACACATTCCATACTCCCTAACAGACCTAAAACACAAGCCAACCACCTCCAATACCTTATCATCCATCAAAGCCCATTTTTTCTGCAAAACAGAGTCCCTGTTGCAGATTGACTTGGCCAGTTCATTTCCATCGTGCATTTTCATCCAAACCACTTCAAACACCTTCCATAACATCCATACAAACTATCCCAAGCCTTGAAAACAGACTGTAACACCTCTAACCAAGTTTGCCATTTTCACTTTTCTCTCTTGCAGGTTGACTTCTGTAGCTTGATACAGCAAGATTCAAAGCACACCAAGCATTGGAGAAGCATCCCTGAACCTCAAGCAAGCTATATCATTCCTCACATTGCATTGAAAGTACCTCCATTGTCATACACGAATCAAACTGAACAAGTAAGTTTTTGAACTTCTATCTCTCTATCCAGGCATAGTTAGGTTTAAGTTTGTGAAGAAAACATGTTCTAATCATAGCCCTGAAGCCATCCATATAGTTACTTTTCATTTATATTATGTGTGCTAAGAGTATTTTAAATCTGAACATCTGGAAAAAAACTAGGTCAGGAATTGGGGGAGAAGAAATTCTCTCTCATTTCTGAGAGTTAGTTCAAGTTCTTGATATGTATGGATTAGTGGTTTGATGCTTGACATTTTTTATGTTATGAGTTTGTGCTAAAAGTCAAAGAATCAGGAGTTGTTGTTGAAGCAAGGAAGCGCGCGAATTTTCAAACAAAACTGTCTGGAGGTTGAAGACAACCTCTTTGGGCTGGGCCTGTGTTGTTCTTTCTATTTGCACCACTCATTTTCCACTTGCACCCCCTTGGCCCTTTGTGTTTATTTTTATCATTTTTTGACTTTTTCTTTTTTATTCTGACTTGTTATTTTTTGACAAAACATAAAAAATATTAAAAACATTTTTTCAACCATTTTTGCATTTTTATTTGAATTTTGTTTGTTTTATTTGAGTTTACACATATAAATAAATAAATACCTCTTTTATTCAAAATACAAAAATAATACAAAATACATTTTTATTTTCTGATTTTATTTTATTTTTATCTTTTGAAAATATTTTATAAAAAATATACTTTTTTTGTAAATAATAAATATTTTATATTTGTACATATTTAATATATTAAGTAAATAATATAAATACATATATAATTATTAGATTATTTAGGATAAAAACATAAAAATAATACATTTTTATTTTTATTAATATTTAACCTCAAAAATACTTTTCTTACAATATATTTCTTTTTTATTTATTTTTTGTACATAATTAATAAATATTGTATATAATAAATAATTAATACCTTTTATTTAGTAAAATTAGGGTTTTGCCCTAGCCATGAAAAAATCCAAAAAAAATAACTTTTCTTTATTATTTTTATTTCACTTGTAAATAAATCATACACTTACACAAATACATTTACACATACACATTTGTTTATTTTTTGTACATTGATTATATTATACATTTTTGCGATTAATTCGATTTGGTTGTAAATATTGGACAATATCCTCCCATTAAGTCTCATCCCCATTTGAACATTTGTACCCCCATTCCCATGATTACTTTGTAATAATTTAGGACTTTTAATTTCGCATTTAAAAGCTTTCTAAATATGCCATGATAGACTTAGGGTTTGTATGCAAAAATCAACCAAAAAAAATTAGCTTGACCTAACAAAAGACAAAAAGCATGCAAATGAACAAACACCAATCACACTTGCACCCCTTAGGGTTACTCCACTTGTTGCCTTCAATGATGGGCCATGTTGCATGTTAGGTGTCTTTGGCAAAACAAAAACAATATCAAATGATCATAGTCCCTCGATGACGCTTTCGAAAGTTGCCTAAAGAATGATCAAGTCCCTTAAATGAAAATTGCCAAAGACACTTGGCCCTGTTGCAATTATGGTCTAAACGATGACCCGCGCCCGTCCCGTTCACATCCTAACACAAGATTGTCCACCAAATACAATGGTGGAACAAAATTGTTAAAAGGGTTAAAACATAGCAAAGATCTTTGAGAAATTTAGGGTAGATAGCTCTTGGTTATTTGCCAACTTGCAAAACAAAAACACTTGCCTATTTTTCAAAACCACACATCACAACACACTTTCAAAACAACTTTCAAAAATATTGAAAACTTTTCAAAAGATATACACCTTTGTATACATCCCAACATGGATCATTACAAAGGTTGCCACCACATTGGCCTCTTTTCAAAACATTTTCAAACCCACACACAAAGCACCATTTCAAACAATTGAAAATCAAGGCAAGTTGATCTAAGCAAGTAACTAAGAGCCCATGGATAACCATTGATAGAAAGGGTGCTAATACCTTCCATTTCTATAATCTACCCCCCCGAACCCAAGAAAACATCTCAAAGGTTTTTGTTGTGCTTTTTAACCTTTCCTTAGGATAAAATAAAAAGTCGGTGGCGACTCTTGCTCAACCGAAACATTTGCGAAAACAAACGCAAAACCTCAAGTCAGTTCTCCCACCGTATCAAACTTGGTATGAGCAATCTTAAGAGTACAACATGAAGTATGAAAGTCACATGAGGTATTGGAAGTCAAAAAATCCCTGTGCAAACTCAAACCCTAATTTCAGGTCATCGGTGCAAGGAGATGTCTTGAGCTGAGCAAACCCTAATCTGGTCTTGAGTCCAAAGAGTCTTGTGAGGGGAAATCTTGATAAAATGAGAGGGCAAATTTTGGGGTACAACAGGGTCCATATATCCTAGGTTTTTGCCAGAAAGAGTAAAAGGAATTATTACCTAGGATGTGTAGATAGCTTGTTGTTCAACGAAGAGTGTTGGCGATGGAACAAACTCCTGATTTCCAGAAAGAGTGGGTTTGGTGACATGTTGAATGGTAGCGAAAGCAGCATGTTTGGTGTTCTTTACATCTTTTCCAGATTTGTTACCTTTCTTTGTGGTCTCCATTGATGAAAAAGCCTGAAGGTGAATGTTGATTTTTGGAGGAAGATGATGAAAAGAGATTCACAGTTTTTCTGAAGAGGTGAAAGCAAATGAGATTGAAAATGTTGTTTTGGAAGATGAAATAAGTATTTATAGTGGGAAAACGGTTCTGTTTCATTTTTCAAATGACATAGATAGTAGGACACGTGTTGCCGTTTGATAAGCTGATCAGGTGGTTGTTTTTTGGGAAACCACATTTTGAACCTACTTTAAGAATAACAATGATGGAAACTGAATTACGCACGTCTCAATGGGACTTTTGGAAATATGGTCATTATGACCATGACGTTACAACAATGATAGTCATCATGAAGCAAATTTTACGTCGAAATGGATGGTTTTGCAAAAAAAATGTCTATTTCTCCAAAGTATTTCGAAATACACATTTTTGGGGGACAATTTGTTAACTGAGAATTTCGACGACACGTGACATTGAGGAAGATGAAGAAATCGAAAGGAAATTAGTTTTGGAAGAAAATGTGAAGATATTACAAATTGGTCTTCGACTGACCAAATTCTTGATATTTTTGGGTTGCATTAAAATAAATCACGGAAGTCTTTATATTGCAGAGTATATGGAACTTAAGGAATATGAAGATTCAAAATTTATATCATTTTGACACATCATGTTGTTTTGGCGCTTCGAATTAGACAATGATTTGAATTCAAGTGGTCTGATCTTATCCAGAAGAACGCGTGGAAGCCTGACAATTCGAAGAAGCATGCAAGACTCGAAGGTGGCACTTTTAGAGTGAGAGATCGTTAGGGTCAAATTAGTATAAATAAGGATCTTTATGTTAGGATTCAGGGTGTTCACTTCGTACAAAATACTCATATAAACTAAATGTACTAGTGTTAGAGAAAAGAGTTTTTGAGAAATGTACGTATAGAAAAATAATCTTTTGTATTAAATCAAGTCTTTTATTTTCATTTAACTTTTCAGTCGAATCCTTTACATTTCCAGTTTTACTTTAAACCCTTTTACTTTCATTTTTCAAACATTTACTCTTATTTTTACCTTAGTCATACTTATCTTTTCAACATAGAACAAATACTCAGAAACATTAAAACAAAAATCATATTTGACACATGTCCTATGATCAATCTAGTCGATCCTGTGAGTAATAAGAAATTACCCTTGTTTTTTGAAAGACTAGCGATTGTTTATCAAATTTCACAGTAAACACCTTGATAATTAGGAATTCCTTCATTGTTTGATACTCCTAGGTTTCTAACTGGCCTAACATTTTGGATTTGAGGAATTGGTCGAATAAGTGCTTGAGAAACACCATACAAGTAAACAATTAAACCCATATGTTAAGCCAATTGTTGGTAACTACGGTTTGTATTTTCAGTAAAAGGATTAAACATAGGGATTATTTGTTATGTAAGGATACTAACCATGTCGTTGTTACTCTTATTTATTTGTCACCTCACAGACTGAAGGCAAATAGTGGTTAAGGATGGCATAACTTGACGGATATATCCTAACCCTCCTTGTGTTTATGCTATTAGGCTAAGATTGCTTATAGCAAATCATGACGCTAAGTATGTATTAAGAGGTAACACAATAGACATTACATTATCTACATATGTTGATGTGTTAGTTTGCAGGCATGACATCATTGCAGTTAGCATATCATAAGGATAATCCCTACTACCCAGGATTAACATAAATCTTTGGAGAAAAGAAGGCCTAGGGTCTCCTATTATTGCTTGTGTGACCATAGAGGTAGTTGGAATTCTCGTTGATTATGGTGGGAAAACTGCCACCTATAGTGATATCATTGACACTGATATTTGGCTTATAACATGATGAGTTACTCTAATGGTTGTTGAAGTTCCTACACCACCAACTTGGTCGGTTGTTATTCTATATTTAGAGCATTGCTCTGGAGATGGGGAGGGTATTTTTAATGTTGGACAAGTCATTTCAGCAAGAGTCTTACCACTCCTTAGACGCATAAACACTCAACAATTGAAGATATTTCATATACGAAGAACAAAATAAACAATAAACACAACACTTTTTGTAGAAGTTAAGATTTATTGCACAAAAGGTTCCACTGGTAGTGCCAATTTATTTACTGGTATTTTTAGTAAATCAAGTCACAAGTTTTAGTTCACTTAATGGATTAAACTCAAAAAAAAAAATCTTAAAGACAATTTGTATGGAAAAGTATGATGAAAGTTGGAACATAGACGTTTGAATGTCGACAAATTAGATATAAATTATAATTGAAATAATGCATAATTTCTTTGGAAGAGGAAAGTAAATAAGAATCATAATAAATGTTATTAAGTAAATACTTATAGGCAAAAGACTTAAAGAATCAAAAGAAAGGACACAGACTCATACATTTTCTCACAAACTGTTTCTCTCTGTGACTTGGATACTTCAGTTATATAGAGAAGAAGTAAAAATTCCAACCTTGATTACATGAATGAATTTGATTTATATACTAATTTTAAGTAACTGTCAATAACAGATATTCCTCAGGCGTTCGACATATATCAACTACGTGTGCTTCTGTCTTTTAGTCTGCTTCCATGTACGTGTCTTCAATGTTTGAATTGATACAACCCACCACCCATGCTGATAACTGCTTTCGAGTCCCCTAACTTTTCCTGTCGAGAATCTCCATTCAAATCCCATAATGTTGTCGAAACCAACCAAGTTCAATTGACCTTAAGATTCAAAAATATAGCAAGTCCACAACATCTAATGTGTTGATTTGTGCAAACCTTTCGAGATCATAGACATGTTTTAAAGAGAGACTGGTCCTAAATATGTTCCTGAGACTCCTCCAAAAACTCTTACACCTGATAAGCGAGTGAAGGTCCACCCTTCAATTAAGGTTATCAACATGTCGGGACTGTATCTTAACAATCTCACAAACTCTTATCATTCCTTTGTGTCAAAGTACTAACAAATTCTCAGGCTAACAGAAATCCATGAAGGATGAACTTAATGCCTTGGCTCTAAATAAAACACGGTCTATTGTAGATCTTCCTGGTGGTAAAAGTCTCATTGATTGTAAATGGATCTACAAAATCAAATATCATGATTATGGTTCCATTAACAGGAACAAGGCACAACTTGTTACCAAAGGATATACTCATCTTGAAGGTGTCACTTACTTTGATACATTTAGCCATGTTTTCAAATGAACCACAATTAGGAATCTTTTTGCACTTGTTGCTGCAAAAGGATGTTTTTGAAACTAACTTAATGTGAACAATGCATTTTTACATAGTGATTTGTGTGAAGAAGTCTATATGGGACTCCCCCAGGTTTATTCATTTCAACTTCTGATTTATTAAACAAAGTTTTCAGATTGCACAAGTCTTTATATGGTCTAAAATAGGATAGTTGGCAATGGAATCACAAACTCATACACACACTTTCATATCTTGGGTACAAACAATCTCATGTGGATCATTCTCTCTTCACCGAGTACTTTTTCCCGGGCTTATTAGTATAGGTTTACGATATTGTGTAAGCAGGAAATAATATGTATGAAATTTCTTGTCAAGTCTGTGTTGGATGACATGTTTCGTATCAAGGACCTTGGTGCTCTTAGAATTTTCTCAATGTCTTCTCCAACATTGAACTAACTATGACGTCTTCATGTGTGCTCATTATCTATATTAAATTACTAAACACTCTCAAATGTCTAAAGATCCTTTCTAACATCGCCACTAACCGTCAACAGCACCAAACAATTTTTTATACAAAAAACAATGCAAGTGCTTATCTACCTATTTTTCTGTCTTTACATTTGTCGTTCTTTGTTATATAGCCTATCTGACTCCCTTTATAGTATTATATCTTCTATCACCTTTTTCTTTAATCCACAAATGTCCATCTATATATAATGATAATTATAAATTGCATGCAACCGGTAAAGAATATTGTTGTGTTTTAATTAACTCAAAAAATCAAAAGAATAATAATATTCTTATTGATGATGCAAAGTTGAGGTGTAAATTTTTTTCAATATTCTTTGCTAGCTGATCTGTTATATTTGTTGCTTATGCTTTAAGAATTCAACCTATTTAATTAGTTAAAGAATCTTTGCTTTATAGAGGAATTATATTTTATTTATATACTTGAATACCATCAAGAAGAAAACCTCTATTTCTCCTGCGAGTAACAAATTAGATCAGAATATGGAGATAGAAGAAAGTGATCATGGAAACGAAGACGAAGACGAAGACGAAGACGATGACTATGTGAGCAAAGTATGGTACTCTCTTCTTGTTCCTTGATGAGAAGAGAGATGCATGAAAAGGCAAGTCATGAAGGCAAAGGGAAGGTAACGCCTTTCTTCCAGGATCAATTCATGGAACTGTAATTCAACTAGTTTTATAGTTATATGTTATGGTACACATGAATTGTAATTTATTTTCAAATAAATACTAGTGTTTGTGTTTTTATTTTTTGTTTAGTTTTTAAGTGCTTGTCTGTATTTCGATTTATTTATGGTGATAAAAACTGATAATTTATGTTATGCTTATTCTTCTTCACATGCTTTTATGTAATTTGGAGGACTCATTATGCCGTGTTTCTTTTTCCACACATGCTGCATGTAACTTGAAATGTTTGACTGGAACTACCTTAAGTCCTTTCTCCACTCTAGCATTTAATTTTTAATCTTAGGTGTAAACGAATTTCCCACATGTGTTGTATTATTCGTTAACTTGAGTTGAGAGATGATACATCGTAAATAACAATAATTACATGAGCAATGTTATCAATGTGTTGTAAATAAGGGAAAATAGTCTTTAAAAAGTACATCTTAGCTGGCGAATCTACAAAAGTTTGTTGAATCATGTCGAAACAATTACCTCAATGACAATCTTGATATTTTCCACATAATTACAACGCTTAATCAATTGGTGATCTCCTATCATAATTAACTTTAGTCAAGTCTTTTGAAATTTTTTTTTGTAATAACGAGATATTAAAAAAAATACATAAATAACTATGTTTCGAAAAAAAATTACGCAAATAATTATGTTTCAGAAAACTTCACAAAGAAGGAGTCAATCCAGTTGGCGCATGAACCTTTAAGTAAAGGGGAAGTGCCATCTCACTTAGCGCATAGGTGCTAAAAGTTTTCCCTAAGTCATGTGAGATGGCGCCTAAGTGTAATAGTGGTGCAACTTTTTTCGTTTTTTATTTTAAATGCGGGACATTAGGTAAACGATATAGCTTCACGAAAATTTGAATTTTTATTTACAAAAAACGATTACATAATAAATAAAAAACATACAAAATAATTTGTGGTCCCCCGGAACTCGGTAACAACCCGCGGTTCTGCATCCGCGTCCTCGCCTGTCTCGTGGTGGGTTTCGTCGCGTTTCCTATTGTGGCAGGATCGATGGCTCAGCGAAGTTAATGCATTCTGAATCCATGAAATCGGTCAGATCTCCATATCTAGAAGATCCTTTTGGTACAGTCGATTACCCATGCCCTCAAAGTTTGGTCATCTTGGTGGTGGGTGGGGTTCCATGATTGGTCTATAACACTTATCGTCTGAGTAAGGGGGTAGAAAGGATATGAATCTTGAGGTGTTTGGTATTGCGACTGTTGGGTGTTATGGTGATGTGGTGGTTGATGGTAAGTTGGGTCGGTTGGGTCAGATTCTTCGGAATATCCCAGATCAGGACTAAGGTTAGATATTGAGGGGTCCACGTTGGGATATGGAGAAGACTGGAATTGTGTGTGGGGCATACGTGTGTATTGGTATTGTGATTGAGATTGTGGTTGGGTGTGGGGCATATAAGGGTATTGGTATTGAGGTGGTGATTGTGGTTGGGTGTGGGGCATATGGGTGTATTCGAATTGTGGTGGTGATTATGGTTGGGTGGTTATGGATTTGTATCGTCGGGGTGGTTGGTGGGAGGTTGATGTGTGTTGGGTTTGTTGTTGGGGATTTGAGGATTGTGCCCATTGTGTTCATGGGTCAACCAAATACCTTGGATGAGACACGTGCATTTCTGGGTTACTAACTGATCTGGACAAGCTAAATATTGATCAGTTTGTCGCATATTATTCCAGTTGATGAAAACAGGGAATTGCAAGACATGTTGGCGACGCCTATGCCACATCTTACACCATTCTGAAGCAAAACCTTTCCAATCAGTAAGACCCCATTGGACGTCGACCCTTTTGAGATGCCAGGGGGACAAACAAGTTGGATCGCAGGGTATCTCTTGTTGCATTCCAAACTGTATCTTGACACGCTCGTTGTGCTGCATCTCCACAATGTTGTACCGTATGATTGCAGTCTTTACGGTCCAAACAGATGCATCATCGGGGTTTAGTTCATGGTCCAAACCTAAATATGGTCTCCAGATAAACTATGGATAAAATTAAATCAGCATAAGGAAAACGTAATAAATAAATAATTTAAAAGTAGAAAAGTTCAAAGGTACGTCGTACATCATCCGAGCCAAGGTGATCCAATAGATTACGATATAAAGTGACATTGAATCTGGGATTCTTACCGTAATCCACACCCGTCATGCAATATCTAAAGGAATTGTAAAATAGATTATTTTTAACATATATTTGGCGAACTGGTGAATAATAAATGATTTAGGTTCTTTACTTACTTTATTGCGCATGGGAACACTAATGAGTTGTTGTTTATGGGGTTTAGGGACTCCATTCTCCACCAATCCCAGGCTTGGAGTAAGAAAACGCATCCATAAAATATAGATTTTTCCTTGGTTGTATTTTTACACAAGGAACTGTATAGATGGGCTAAAACAGCATAACCCCGACTATACTTTCTAGTTTTTTTAAAGTTTCTAAATAAATTTAAATACATAAAATTTACACTATTCCCCGTACTTTTGAGAAATAAAAAGTTCCAAACAGTATCATTATATAATTTCTATATTTTATTACTCTTGCTAGCTTGGAGGAGTTTTTGTTCAACTCTAGGGTCGCATAATGTTTTTTTAGTTCAGTAAGTAATATACCTTGGCCTCTAGCACCACCACCTTCAACCATATCTTTGCCCAATAATTCCTCGCAAAGAGAATTGGGTTGTTGAACCGATCCTTAACTGCCTTACCATCGACAGGGAGACCCAATAACATGTACATATCCACTAGTGTGACGGTACATTCACCTATTGGTAGATGAAATGTGTGTGTCTCGGGTCTCCACCTTTCCAATATTGCAAGTATAAACTTTGAATCAATCGTGCAGTTGGAGATCTTTATAACATTTCCGAAACCCGCATATTCGAGATAGGGCACGATCAACGGGTCGAGAGCAATGTAGTTGTGTGAGCGAATTCTGAATATTTTAGTATCTTAAATTCAAAATATAAAAGTGTAAGAGTCCATAAGATGTATAAATCATTAATAATATTATAAAAAATATATAAGTATACAAGAATATTTGAGAATTTATAAAAACTTACAAACCGCAATGTTATCCCTTGTGCCTCTATGAGAATCTCCCATTGTGAGAAGAGCCATAGTTGAAATTGTATAAGCTAATGAAAGAGTTTGTATCAGAGAGTGAGATGATTGTTGATGCAAAATAAGTATGTAAGGCTCTGTATTTATAGGCAAAATTTTATCAGAGTGAATAAATGAGGTGGTTGGTGGGTGCATGCATGCATGATATATGTCACTCATGACGTGGTTGCAGTGTAGGTGCAGGCTAGGTGGCAGCCTTGGGGAAGGCATGTCTGCATGCATGTAACACGATTGGACATGTAGGGAGGCTCCATTTGATTTGGCGAATGAGTACAAAATTGAAAGGTGTCGCCTTCCCAATTGGTGAATTAGAGGTGGCATAGGTTGCAGTGTAGGTGTAGGCTAGGTGGCAGTATTGAGGAAGGCATCTCTGCATCCATGTAACACAATTGGACATGTAGGGAGGCGCCATTTTACTTGGCGAATTGAGTACAAAATTGAAAGGTTTTGCCATCCTAATTGGCGAATTAGGGGTGGCATAGGTTGTAGTGTAGGTGCAGGCTAGGTGGTAGTTTTGGGGAAGGCGTCTCTGCATGCATGTAACACGATTGGACATGTAGGGAGGCGCCAATTGACTTGGAAAATAAGTACAAAATTTAAAGGTGTCTCCATTCCAATTGGCAAAATAGGGGTGGCATAGGTTGCAGGCTAGGTGGCAGTCTTGGGGAAGGCATCTCTGCATGTATGTAACACGATTGGACATGTAGGGAGGCGCCATTTAACTTAGAGAATGAGTACAAAATTAAAAGGTGTCACCATCCCAATTGGAAAAATAGAGGTGGCATAGGTTGTAGTGTAGGTGCAGGCTAGGTGGCAGTCTTGGGGAATGCATCTTTGCATGCATGTAACACGATTGGACATGTAGGGAGGAGAATTAGAGGTTGCTTACTATTGTATTTTTCAAATTCAGTACAACCTATTTAATCCTACATTTATTAAAACACTTATACACTCAATCACTCAAACACTCGAACATTCAGAAATTAAAACAATCAGACACTCAAACACTCAAACACTTAAACATTCAATCATTCAAACACAATGGCCTCTACACCATAATATGTTATCAGTGCACATTTAAACGGTGAGACATACATTTGTCCCACCTCTGAGTTTTTGTTTAGAGACACTGAGAACATCTGATTTTGTTTAAACAGGAAAGTCAATTTCTTGTATTTCAGAAAACGATTGGAGGTCAAACTTGGACGAGGTCCTGTGACACAAATCTTCTATCAAAATCCGGTTTTTTTTGTGAGAACCAAATAATATATTATAAGGTTGAGGTTAAAGATGATGAGGACCTTCAAAATAAGTTTTCCAGTCATGAGTATTCTGGGTACGACTCTATTGAGTTGTACATTTTGCTGGAGGAGCCTCAGCTGTCACGACCAACTCAGTTACAAGTGGTTGATCCTATCGAGGCCGAACTAGCAGAAGTAGTGTCGTTGACGAAGAAGAGGAAGATGACGAGTTAGAGTTTGACGACATGGTCAATGATGATTCTGAAGACAATGGGATACCTGGTATACCTCTGAATGAGATCTACACACCAACTCCACACATGACAAACTTCAACATGGGCGGAGATGAACCGTCATCTAATGTTTTTTTCAATCCGTATATGCAGTCAGATGAAAACTTAAAAGAGAAATACAAATTTTGTAATAGAGAAGATTGTATCCGAGCCATAGAAAAGTTTCACATGCTAAAGTCGGTCGACTTTAAGGTAGATTGTGCAAATCCAGAAAGGTACAATCTCAAGTGTGTCCACCCAGATTGTATGTTCAAGCTCACTGCATCATATAGATTAAGAGGTGATTCTTGGGTGATAGGTTCTATGTCCACCCACACGTGCGTCAATTCTACTCAATCATAGGATCATCAGAAACTAAATTATGATCTCATATGTCAATAAATCCTACCTCTCATCAGCAATAATCCATCATTAAAGGTGAAAACCATAATCTCTCACATCACTATAGTATATAACTATACTTCGTCATATCGAAAGGTGTGGTTAGAAAAGACCAATGTGATTGAAGAGGTATATGGAAACTAGGAGGATTCATATAAAGAACTTCTTTGCTACCTGCATGCACTTCAGACTTATTCTCTCGATACTGTTTATATTATGGAAACACTATTGCCGTACGCCCCAAATGGCACTCATGTCACCGGAAATAGAATATTCAGTAGAGTGTTCTGGGCTTTTCAACCTTGCATCACAGGGTTTGTGTCACGCAAACCTATTATTCAAATTGATAGGACTTGTTTGTATGGGAAATACAAAGGCACGCTACTGATGGCCATTGCACGAGACGGCAACAACAACATTTTCCCAATTGCCTTTGCTCTAGTCGAGGGAGAGACTGGTGGTGCTTGGAGTTTCTTTCTTAGGAATCTCCTAACACACGTTACTCCTCAACCAGATCTTTGTTTGATCTCCTATAGACATGCATCTATTGAGAGTGCATACAATAATCCTGCAAACGGTTGGCATGACCCTCCTTCTACACATGTCTACTGCATTAGACATATCGTATAAAATTTCACGAGGGAGATTAAAGACAAGGCTATTAGGAAAGAATTTATTAATGTGGGGGTATGCATTAACACAACCTACATTCAAACACTATAGCAACGAGATCAGATTTTCAAATCCGAAGGCAGGTAAGTGGATCGATAATATTCTGGTGGAGAAATGGACAAGGTTATACGACAATGGACAACGATGGGGCCACATGACAACAAATCTTATTGAATCCATGGAAGGTGTATTCAAAGGCATATGAAACCTCCCAGTAACTGCTTTGGTTAAATCAACATATTTTAGGATGGCTTTATTGTTTTCCAAAAGAGGTGAAATATGGAATGTCGTCTTGCAAACGGGACAACTATGGAGTGAAAGCTGCATGAATTATATTAAGGATGAAAGTTCCAAATCCAACACCCATTTGGTTATAAGGTTCGACCGACACAACCACAACTTCATTCTCAAAGAGGCAATCGACCACAACGAGGGGCTGCCAAGACAAGAGTGTGATGCGGTGACATAACCGACTGTTAATACTGATTTGCATTTTTTGTTCGCAAATTTTGCGGTAAGCAAGAGCCGCCACCGAATTTTATTTTATCCAATCAGGAAAGGGTGAAAAGAACATAAAAAGACCTCTTTCGAGATTTCTGAGTACGGGAGGTAGATTATAGAAAGGGAAGGTGTTAGCACCCTTTCTATCCATGGTTTTCCATGGGCTCTTAGGTACTTGTCAAATTTCTTTTGTGTGTGTTTTGAAAGGTTTTTGTTTACTTTGTGGTAACCCTTGTATCTGTCCTCAAGAGTGTAACGATGTACTTTAAAAAAAATTTGAAAGTGTAAGTGTGAAAAAGTTTTTGTTGTTTTGAGCAAGTACTTAAGAGTTTCTACCTACTCGAAAAAGGGTTGTTCGTTTTCTTATTTCCTTTAGATAACTCTATCCTACTATTAAAGAGTAGGTAGTCCCATCGTTGGAGTTTTAAGGGACATTCAAAGGGATAAATACGATCACTAAAGCAATGGCTAGGAAACCTTAGTAGTTACCCTAGAGTCCTAAAGATCTTTTCGAGACAACATTCGAATGGGTCATTTTTTATCTTTTGGGACTAGAGGGCAACCACTAAAACTCCCTATACTTCATGACCATTTACCAAAGGCAACCGGAGTGGTGATACCCTAGGGGTGCGCATGTGCGTGTGATTGTTTTTCAGTTATTTATCTTTGCACAGTTATGGTTTTCTACTGTTTCAAAATATTGATTTTTTGCATACAATCATACACATACATCTAAACAGTTTATATATTTGCAGAAAGTAAAAGCGGAAAAGTAAATCTAATTATTACAAGGCTTCGAGGAATAGGGATTACATGACCAAAAACTTTGGGGATTAAACAGTAAATAAGGAACGACAGTAAATAACCTAATTAAAACTATTACAATCTCGAAGCAATTACAATAGTTTTAAAAAAATAATGGAAAAAGAATACGTGCGATAAAATTAAATACGAGGAATTAAAAATTAAATTCAAAGACATCTAAATAGTGAATAAAGAAAAACATTTTTTGGATTTTGAGAAAGTAATTAATTTTGCAGATTAACCTAATTTCTAATTAATTTTAATTATGAAAAAGGAATTTAAATTATCCTAATTAACCTAATTAATTAATGAAATTAAATATTCTTATGAAAAAAACCTAATTCTAATGTTTTTGTGTTTTTATTTGAGAAAAGTAATTTAATTTCAATTAAAACCTAGTCTCTATTTAATTTAAATTATGAAAAATAAATAATTTTTAATGATAAAAAATCTAGTTCTAATATTTCATGTTTTTCTTGATTTTATGATTTAGTTAAAAAATAATGATTTTTTTTTGTAAAAGTAATTAAAACAAATAATTAAAACAAATAAAATAAATTAAAAAAGAATTAAAGTGGGCCCGATGTGATGAGCAAAACAGGGGGGTGTATTGCTGGAATTTGACAAAGCCCAAAGCTGATGGCCCATCTGCCTGCGTGTGAATCCAGTGATGCTGATTTCTGTGGTGTGCACCATGGACTGCCTTTGCTGGACCATTGGATCTGGATTGATGATAACCTGATGGTTGGATCTAGGAGTTGCATGATACTCCCCTTTGGATGCTACGCACTAGATCTTGTGGAAAATATTGAGAAAATACAAAATGCATACGCCTGGGATCGAACCCAGGACGTTTGCATCGCACGCCTTGCCCGTTAACCATCTGTGATGGGATGTTATTCATTTATATAATTAAACGAATAAATTATAAGAAAAATAAAGTGTTATGCCCAGAAACACACACCAAATTCAAACTCTCCAATGGGATGCTGCCACCTAATTACCTTCTTCCTGCAACCTTTGTTTTTTATACCAGCCTTTTACCTACGGACAAAGTTGTCGCTAAAGGCTATAGTGACAATTTTCGTCCATAGCTATAACCCTGCAGATTTCTACAACACAAAATAAGCCATATTAACCAAAATTAAAAGCATAGATCAACCAAGAATATTTCCCTAAGTCTATTGGTGCCCATGATCCTCTTCAATTTTCCATGGATAGAGAAACCCCAACTTTGAGCTCATAAACCCTAGCTATGGCACAGGCTTGTTCTTGTACTAAAAATCAAATCCAGGCTATCCAAAAGACCACAAACATGATTATGAACACGTTTATGCAAGCAAATCGAAGGTAAAACACATAAAACCCTGAAAACAATTTTGAATTAAGGGAGTACAAACCGTGATGTGTAGATGGAGATTCTTGAAGCTTCAAGGCTTCGAAACAATGGGAAAAGCTTCCTGAGTATGCGTGGATGATTACTGAAGACTCAAAACTCCTTGAACTGGCCTATAGAAGAAGATATGTCTTGCACTTTTTGACAAAAGTTGAAACTCGTTTCTTGCTTTGGAGGCAGGCCGTGCGTGTAAAAAACTTGTCCTTAGGGTTGAGAATGCTTGTGTATAAATATGTGAATCAAATTAAGTCACCATGTATGGCAAGAATCCAACAAATAATGCCTTTTGAATTTTTTGCTTCCAATCTTTCCATATGTGGATATTTCCTCCCTTTTCAATCTTGCACTATTTTTCGTGGTATTATACAGAATATTTGGATTGTAATTCAATGCGAAATCAAATCAAAACAAATCTTCATTATTTTTATATCATTTATTTGATTTAATTTCATTTTTAAAGGATTAAAATCAAAATAAATTAAATAAATAAATTCAATGATGCATGGAAAGGTGTTTGGGTCGTGGGCCAGGCTAGGAATGTGTTTCAAGTATAAAAGGTTAGGCCCATTTGGAAAAAATGCAAATTTGGGCATTGTTGACTTTATGCAAATTTCCAAAAATGGCCAACTTTGCCAATGCATATCTCTCTCAATTTTAACCCTAAGAGCATGTTCTTGGACTTTTTAGAAATCTTAAGATGTCCTCTAAACAACCTTTTTGGTTTCATCTTAATTGAATCTTCCATGTTCATGTAAGGAGCTTTGACCCAAAAGGTGTTTTTGTTGACTTTTGAAAAGGACCTATAATGTCTGATTTTACATCCTTTCATGAGTGCATTTCTTGAACTTGAGGGTTAAAGATGAGTTGTAGGGAATTGGATTCTCTTCAAAATGAGCCTTGGATGAGAAATTGCTGATAAAGTATGAGAAAGTTGTGCCTGGTCAAAATTTGGTTGACTTTTCCTATCGAAACCCTAATTTGTCATTTTTTACTTTTGATGAGTTAGGAGCATTTCTTGAGGAATCATGATCAACCCTTGATAAAATGATGGATATTACTTCAAAATATTGATCTTGACCAAAAATCTTGAAGTTTGACTGTATGTGGGCCACAATTGACTTTTGACCTAGTACAGTTGATTTTCAGGCATTTGAGCGGTTGACTGAGCAAACTTGTTGTGCAAGGAATGAAACTTGTCATGGATGATATTGAGGACAAATTAGGACAATGGAGACCATTTAGGAGCCATGGAACTGAAACATCTTGATGAGGAGTGAAACTCTAGTTTGGGGCTTATTGTCTTAGGAGGAGGATTTGTCTGGTCAATCCTTAGTCAACTTTGAGCAATTGAGGACCTCTAGGAGTATATCTTGTGTGAAAATGGGAGGGAAAATTTTGTGATACAACAGCTTCCCCTGTTAAATCTTCTTAAACTTGTGGATTTAGATTGGCTTGTTCGTCTTTCTTGATTTGAGGGTGAAAGATGATTGAACACTAGAGTGCCCAGAAATTTTCACTCGCATGAAGTGATACTGA
This sequence comes from Vicia faba, assembly GCA_948472305.1. Classification (NCBI taxonomy): domain Eukaryota; kingdom Viridiplantae; phylum Streptophyta; class Magnoliopsida; order Fabales; family Fabaceae; genus Vicia; species Vicia faba. Next base: position 953,133,635 of record OX451737.1, read on the forward strand.
TGGTTGATGACGTCGGGAATGGGCTTACAGATGCCATTTGGAGAAGATGATTGAAAGTCATTGGATAAGTGCTTAAAGATTCCATCTAGAGAATGTGACGGGGAGTCGTCGGAGATGGACTTAAAGATGCCATCCAGGGAATGATGATTTCGTGACATATTCCTTCGTGGGAACTCCTGTTCCTGTTGTTACGGAGGCCTTCGCTGAGGAATGTTGGTCTTGGTTCGTGAAATAGAATTTAGGAGCTTCAGTTGTCTGTTACTTTACTGGGGAGTCATCTCTTAATTGAAGAGACGGAAGTGAACTGCTAACTGGTCAGGATCCAGGCTTCATAGTGACTTGTTAAGGATAATAAGGCTGACAGCTATTAGGTCGTATTCCAGGCTTCGTAGCGACTTATTGGGGAAATGATATTAAATTTTTATCCGGTCAGGATCCGGGCTTCATAGTATCTTAGATTGTTGATTGACTATTATCCGGTCAGTTTTCGGGCTTCATAGCTTCTTTAACTGGAATAGAAATCTTAATATCGATTTGACTGAACCAGAGAAAGGTCTCAAGTTTTTTCCACTGGGTTAGAAATCTTAGCGTCGATTTTTACTAAACCCGGGAAAGGCCTTGAATTAACTTTGACTGGCATAGTAATCAGGAGGTTCTTAGTAGCGATTCAACTGACCCAGATGAAAGTCTTGGTACATCTTCCACTGGCATAGTAATCAGAGAGATCTTAGTGTCGACCTTTCTGACCCAGGAAAAACTTAGGTTAACTTTGACTGGCATAGTAATCAGGAGAATATTAGTAGCGATTCGAATGACCCAGACGAAAGTCTTGGAATCTCTTCCACCGGCATAGTGAGCGGAGAGATCTTGGGTTAACTTTGACTGGCATAGTAATCAGGCAAATTTTAGTAGCGATTCCACTAACCTAGACGAAAGTATTGGAATCTCTTCCACTGGCATAGTGATCAGAGAGATCTTGGGTCAACTTTGCCTGGCATACTTATCAGGAGAATCTTAGTAGCGATTCGAATGACCTAGACGAAAGTCTTGGAATCTCTTCCACCGACATAGTGAGTGGAGAGATCTTGAGATAACTTCGACTAGTATAGTAATCAGGAGAACCTTAGTAGCAATTCGACTGATCCAGATGAAAGTATTGGAATCTCTTCCACCGACATAGTGAGCAAAGAGATCTTGGATTAACTCTGATTGGCATAGTAATCAGGGGGATCTTAGTAGCGATTCAACTGACCCCGACGAAAGTCTTAGAATACCTTCCACTAGAGTGGTAATCAGAGAGATCTTAATGTCGACCTGTCTGACTCAGGGAAAATCTCGTGAGCACATCTTTCTGAGGAAAATCCGGGAATAGCTCTTTGTTAGATGCAGTTTGTTGATTTTGTTATTCTCTTTCTTGAGGAGAACTCTATCGGGAATAGAGTTTAGGAACTTCAGTTGTCTATGGCTCTACTGAGGGGTTATCTCTGGATTGGAGAGATGAAAGTTTGTTGTTTTCTGGTTGAAATCCAGCCTTGGTAGTAATTTGCTGGGGAGAATGAAATTAACTGCTACTTGGAAACGTATCAGAAGAAACTTGTGTAGGGCTTTTTTCGGATGAGTCCGGGTAAGACGTCATCGGGAAATTGTAAGAAGGAACCCGGGTAGGGTTGCTTCAAGATGAGTCTGGGTAAAACTACATCGGGAATTTGTAATAAGGAACCTGGGTAGGGTTACATCGGGATAAGTCCGTGTAAAACTTCAGAAGGAACCTATGTAGGGTTGCTTCAGGATGAGTCCGAGTAAAAATACATCAAGAATTTGTAAGAAGAAACTTGGGTAGGGTTTCTTCATGATGAGTTCGGGTAAAACATCATTTGAAATTGTAAGAAGGAACCTGGGTATGGTTGCTTCATGATGAGTTCGGGTAAAACTGCATCTGAACTGAGAAGGAACCTGGGTAGGATTGCTTTGTGATGAGTTCGGGTAAAATTGCATCTGAACCGAGAAGGTACCTGGGTAGGGTTGCTTCGTGATGAGTTCGGGTAAAACTGCATCTGAACCGAGAAGGAACTTGGGTAGGGATGCTTCGTGATGAGTTCGGTTAAAACTACATCTGAAGCGAGAAGGAACCTGGGTAGGGTTTCTTCGTGATGAGTTTGGGTAAAACTGCATCTGAACCGAGAAGGAACTTGGGTAGGGTTGCTTCGTGATGAGTTCGGGTAAAACTGCATCTGAACCGAGAAGGAACCTGGGTAGGGTTGCTTCGGGATAAGTCTGTATAAAACTTCAGAAGGAACCTGGGTAGGGTTACTTCGGGATAAGCCCGTGTAAAACTTCAGAAGGAACCTGGGTAGGGTTACTTCGGGATAAGCCCGTGTAAAACTGTTTTTGGAAGTCAGAAGAAACCCCTGTAAGATTGCTTCATGTTGAGCCCGTGTAAAGCTGTATTTCAGAAGGAAAAGGAGAAACCCGTGTAAGATTTCTTCGTGAAGAGCCCGTGTAAAGTTGTATTTGGTCGCGCAGATAATTACTCTGCTTAGTTTCAGGAGCTAATCTTGGACCTATTGGAAATTGTTGATGATAAATGTCTATTGATTGATAATTCCTGAAAAAGTAAAGCGTTAGCTGTATGCAATGTCATGATGTATGAAATGCATTGTGTAATGATGTTCTCAATATAAATGAGATTGTGTCGTATGCATTTGTACTGCATATTCTATGACATTTGTAGAATGATGTATGAATGCAATATGTGAATGTATCAGTTGTTCTATTGCAGTGTTGTTGAATTAGGGAAAATAAATCCCTGATTGTAGATGGCGATGAAGAATGTAGGTCTTCGGATTTTGTTAAAACTGAACTGCTGGGAGATGATCTTCCACTGCTAGAGGAATAAACTCTATTGGGGAAGTAAAGCTACGTGCACTGCCTGAGGATTTTGTGAAATCCTATTGGGGAATCCTGAGAGGTTTGAAGACGTCACTGGGGAAAACCTGATGTCGGAGCAGTAGTCGGGAATTCCTATTCTGCCGGGGATACAAGAACACCTGACATCACTAGGCTGTAAACTGAGGATATAGTGGCGACCTTGCGTAAGATGCCCCTGCCTTTGTACCTGCTGGAGAAAGTACCTGCGAAGACTTTGTGGATAGTTGAGTGGCATCCCAACTCTTGGGGTGCTTGATAAATGTTGATCAGGATGATAAATCTTCTACTGACTTAACAAGTAACGAGATGACGGAACATAGTCGTACGTTTTAATCCCTAACTTTTGCCTGGACTGTCTTTTTTAGATTTTCAGTCCACCGAGATACCCTTTTGTGCCCAAGCTTCCTTTTCAGGTTTTCGACTTGCCGAGTGTACAGATTTTTTTGTTTTTATCCCTAATTTTTGCCCGAACCCTTTTGGTTCACCGAGATGCCCTTATTTTTGCCTAGGCCAGTCAACCTACCGGGTCCTTGTTCATGCGTAGTGTTTCCTGCCTATGTCCATGTTCACTGGGTACGGAGAATTTTCACTGTCCATAGTTGTAAGTGTTTCCACACTTCCAGAAGATGCTCGTTTGATCGTACATGATTCGTTGCTGGGATTCATGCCCAATGCCCCAAGTGATTCAGATGGAGATCGTCCCCTGGCTATTTGGCATCTTTGAGAGATTCCTTGAATCTTGACTCGACTGCCCCAGATGATGGACAATGATCATACCGTGCCCCTTTGGTTGGAAGTGTTTTTCCACTTGAGGTGATCCTTTTCATTGAGAAGGTTTTTATTCACCGAATATTCATTGTGTGAATTTCTCTTCCATTTGAACAATTAACCATGTGCAAACAATGTTATTTAAAGAATGCAAAACTCATGTCTGTCTTGAAATTTTTTTTTCAAATGTGTTTTGTGTAGTAAAATTAAATTTGCAAGAATGTGATATCAACTCCGGATTCGTAGAAAGCCCTACAGGAGTCAGGATACCTTTGTAACATTATGCTCTCAAACTAACCCATGCTTCAGCTAGGACTTTTAAGGATGGTAACGTGGCTTGGTTCACGGTTCAAGAAACAAAGGAAAAAGGCTCAAAATTTATTTGTACCCACCCGTTCTTCGTGATGTTCTTCAGTCCTATGCTCAGTTAGTTGTGTATTTTGAATCCCAATTGAGTTTAGCATCTTGTCCTTGATATTCTGGTGATAGTTCAGCAATTGAACGTTTGTTTGAAGAAGGCAGCCATTTTTGTAATCTTTTTTTTTCTTATCGAGGATTTGTAGTAACCTCTTTTTTTGATTTTGCTATCCCTGTCTTTTTCCTGAACTGTTTATTTTGTGATTACAGTCAGAGGGATGTCCCAATTTTTTCTTAAGTCTCCTTCATAGGTTTTGACTTAATGGGCTTTCATTGTGAGAAGTAATGACTGCCTGCCTTGATGATTATGCGGAACCATCACCATCTTTTGGAGAACATCTTCTACACTATTTGTCGTGTATGAAGGGAAAGTTGGCGATTGAATGCACATCTGAATTAACTAAGGAAACTACCCTGCCTCAGGTTATGATTAAGGGTTTTAATTTGTGTGAAAAGAAAAACTCCTACTTCTTAAGCTCAAAGGGGTTGACTAGGGATTATCTTCCTTATAACTCCACTGTTTAGGATTTGAAACAATTCTTGTACATCGTTAGCGGGGTCTGTTGAAAAGCATATTGTAGAGATTGTAGTATCATTTTCGTCATTGTTGTACCCCAAAATTTGCCCTCCCATATTCTTCAAAGTTTGTCAAGAATCATCTTCAATTGGTTCAAGACTTCTCAAAGAATTTGAGGTTTTCAATGATCCAATCAAGTCTCATGTGCCTATATACATTGTCAAGCATCTACATACCAAGTTGCAAGACTCACAACATCAAATTGCATAGTCAAAAGCCCTATTTGGTCCACAATCAACTGCAGGGGCAAAATGGTCATTTGGAAGGCAAAAGTCAAAAATTTTGGTCAACATCTCATTTTGAGCACACAATCATCATTTGATCAAGTCTTGATCATGATTCCTCAAGCATGGCTCAAAATTCATCAAAGATGCAAAAGTTGCTATTTTTGGACAGCAGAAAAGTCAACTGTAACTTGACCAAGGCATATCTTTTTCATGGTTCATCATAAAAATCCCATCCAATGCTCATTTTGAAGGCCATGACATTTCCTACAACTCATATTCACATTCCAAGTCCAAGAAATGCTCTCACAAAAAGTTATCAATTTCTACATTATAGGTCAATTTCAAAAGTCAACAAAAAGGCATTTTAAGTCAAAGACCATAATTTGAGATTGGTAAATCCAAATGACATGGGACCAAAGGCATTGGTTAGAGGACTTCAAGACCTTTCCAAAATGTCCAAGAAAATGTTCATATGATCAAAATTGAGCAAGATGTGCATTGGAGAAGTTGGGAAATTTTTGTGAATTTGCAAAAGTCAACTTTGCTCAAAACACATCATTTTTGCTAATGGGCCTCAAATTCTTTCTTGAAACTTTGTCCAAGGCCTATGCACGACCCATTGAGATTAAATTGAATTATTTTCTTATTTTTATTAATTATTTGGATTTTTAATTGATTATTAATTCATTTAATTAATTTAATTGTAGGAAAATGCCAAGATATGGTTTTCAAATCTTTTTATGAAGCAAATAAACTCAACACATGCTGAAGATTTCGTGTATCAATCAAGGGGACCAAAATCTCCAAAATTAGCAAGTTTTGTCAATCAAAAATATGCAAAAAGATGTGATTGGAAATCAAATATTGAAATCTTAATGCCATGGATCCTTGACCTAGATTGAACCCTAATTCCATTCCATTACATATACTGAAGCTAAACCTAATTGCATACACGTGAAAAACTACTGCAGAAACCATAAACACATTGAAAAAAATCAAGAACAAAGTCAAAACTGAATTCCACCTTCCAGCACGATTCAGAGCTTTCTCTTGATTCAAACCTATTGCAGGGATTCCCAGAAGCCTTTTGCAATCAAATTCGCGTGCCAAAGCTCAAGAAATCGCCTCCAACAGATTCACGGTTTAGATTTCTTTTTCATAATCGAAATTCATTATTCATGCATTATTAACAAGATTTTTTGTGTGTTGCTAGAACCTTTCTGAAGCTAATGGCATAGGTGAATTGCATTATGGAGCCCTGAATCACAACCACCATGGATGAATTTTAGGGTTTTCAGGCTCTTAAATTGGGGGTTTGTTCTATAGGGAAAATTGGACCTTCTTACACATATGGTTGAATTCGTCAAGGCCAGACGAATCAAACCCATCCATCGCGCCCTATTTATATAGCTCGTACATCTAATCGCTATTTTTCCTTTTTGCATTTTGTGGGGGTTAAAAACCCCCGCTATCTCTTTATTCTTTTGCAGGAAATTGAAGAAGACGAAGGACGTGTTCAATCATGAGTGGTCCATTCAAATGATCAGCGCGCGTTTTGTTATTCCCAGCATACACGTTGTTTTTAATATATTATTTTCATTGATTGTTATAATTACAAATATAGGCACATGGTGTAGTGGTTGCTGCGCTGTCCAAGGACCATTGGGACCTGGGTTCGATTCCCAGGTCCCCCAATATTTGTTTCATATTTTTCATACCATAATCATGCGCAGGTTTGCCAATGTATTCCACCATGGACTCTCACAAATCAATGCGCCAAGTGGCCACAAGGCTCAATCCAATGGCCTAAAAATGACGCCCACCATGCTCCTGGTCAACCCACGCTCCAGGCAATTCCCAAAGTCAACAGGGCTTGGAGTGCTATTGGGCCAGAATATCCAGGCTTAACCTCCATTCTTGGGTCAACACCCCCCTGGTTTTCTTTATTCTTTTTTTTCTTTTTTTAATTTCTATTTAATTCTTATAGTAATTATTATTATTATTAGTATTTAATTAATATAAATAATTATTTTTCATAATAAATTCAGAATTAAAAAACATAGATATTTTTATTATATTATTTATTAGTTTCACCTTAGTTTATTTTTGTAAATAAAATACTAACAAATTAATTAGTTAAATTAGGTTAACTTTAATCTTTTTTTACAATAAATAAAATTAGCTTAGAATTAGGGTTTGGTTTACTAACTTTTTAATTCCATTTATTTTATTTTCATTAAAAAATATAAAAAACATTTTTTTTCTTTAATTAATTAATTAATTAGCAAATTAGGTTTAATTTTAATTAATTGCAAAAAAAGGACAAACTTCTTTATTTCTCAAAAAGGGTCAAAACCCAAAGACTTTCCGGATTTAATTTTTATTCGCGCGTTATTATTTTTGATCATATTTATGTAGCTGTTTCCGAGGATGTAATAGTTAATTAGGATTTTATTGCTTTCTTTTACTTTCCGCATTTATTTTCCAAACGGGTTTTGTTTTTTTTGGCGATGTATAGACTCGCGCCTTGTAATAGTATAGATTTACCTTTTCCGCAATTTATTTTCCGCACTCTTAACTGTTAAAAATGCATGAAAGACTTGTATGACAAATAAAATCAATCCGTAGCTCACAAATGACATGTAAAAGATAAACATAAACTGAAACAACACACATGCACCTGCCCATCCTAGGGTACGCCTCACTGGTTGCCTCGACGTGGTCGTCAAGTATAGGGTGTTTTAGAGGTCGCCCTCCTGTCTAAGATCCAGTTGCCTCGAAACGGTTGCCTCGGATAAAAAGGATCTAGGACATTAGGGTTACTTCTAAGGTGTCCTACTATTGCTTCGGTGACCACATGTCCCTCATAATCGAATTGACCCGAATACCTCCAACGACGGTGCTACCTACTTCTCAATAGTGGGATAGTACTGTCTAAAGGACTCTTACACAACTTAATTCCTTAGAGTAGGTAGATTTCTCCTGGGTACTTGCTCTCTCAACAAATAAAAACATCTCTTCACACTTACACTTTCAAAAAGTTTTCAAACAAATTTTTCATACACTCTTGAGGACAGATACAAGAGTTACTTAGAAATTTTTCAAACGAAACTTTTTCAAAACCCACATACACTTGAAAAGCAAACAATTTTTGAAAACATAAGAGCAAGTACCTAAGAGCCCGTGGATAACCACGGATAGAAAGGGTGCTAACACCTTCCCTTTCTATAAATCTACCTCCCGAACCGAGAAACATTCTCGAATAAGGAATTTTGCTGTGCTTTTGTCCTTTCCATGTTGGAGAACATAAAAGACGGTGGCGACTCTTGCTTACCGCAACATTTCGCGAACCAGCTTAAAAAACAATCAGTTCTATTTCCACCGATCACAGAACTGGCGACTCTGCTGGGGACTATTAGTGAGGTGTACCTTAGGATTAGATCATACTTATGTTTTCAATTGCTTGCTTTGATTGCTTTTATATTTGTGGGCATTGCATCAGAGTTTCATAGATCCTAACCCGAATCTGGGGAATACCCTTTAGGTAGCATAAGCTGTGAGGGACCTGTCCGGCGTAGACCGACACGGGTGAAGCAGTGGCTACGTTGGTGTGACACCTTGGTCTGTACAGATATCCCTTGTGTTGCAACAAGGAGAATATGGGTCTTCTGAGGAGTCATTAAGCACCAACCGACCTTAGAACCCTAAATTGACCCAACTTGGCCATATAACAGTAGCAGTATGCTACACTCATTGAGGCTAAACTCTCGCGATGGTTCTGGCCGCAAGAAAAGATTGTGATGCTGGAGTTATGACCGATTGAGGGTAGTCGATGATATTGAGATCCTCTAGAACCCGGTTACTTTTGATAGGACAGGTCTTAACCAACGAAACTGAAAGAGGGTAGTACCTAAACTTCATGCTGGCCAAAAATCTAAGGGCTCTTCTGTGTGACTTGTGTGCCTTCGTACTTGAACTACTTGCATACTTGTTATCTAATAACATGGGTTCCCTGCAGGTTTTGTTTACAGTCCTTAATTGGGACTCATTACAGGGCCTACTTATATCACTCCATGCATAGCATAACATCATACCATTGCATGCATCCTGCATAAGGACTAACCCATTTCAAGGATCTCAAGGGCTTGTGATGCAAGTCATGATGAACCAAAATGTATAGCAAGGGGCAAAGGGGATTTATTTTCCTCTAGCCAGGTTGATGACTTGAGTCAGGGGCTATGACCCACTCGATATGGTGAGCCTTGACTCTTGAAGAAGGATTCTCAACAACACGAAGTTCCTTCAATCAAGCTACGAAATTCAAATTCTAACAATTTTCTTGTTTACCATGCGAGATCCTTGAAAACATTGCATGCATACATACATATCATTGCATAACAGGTACCCTTTTGACAGGTCACTTACCTTCTTCGCTGTTTATTTCAGCAATGGCTTCCCAACAAAACAACCGGGATCTTCACGCTCAAGAGACTCAATTCAGGGAAATCTTCCTAAACCTATCCAAGGGGCAGGAAGAGTTGAGGACACTCCTCATGGGGAATTTGGTCAGGAAGAGTCCTGAAGATGACAAGGACGAACGGCTGAAACATCTGCAAGCTGAGGTGGATGCAATGAGAACCCAGATGCTGGGGCAAATGGCTCTTATCCAAGGCTTGGCTCGGGAGCAAGAAGAGTTGAGAACCATGGTCAACCAGCTTCACCAAGAGCAAACAGTCCAAGTCAGGGACCAGTTCATTGATCAGCTTCCAAGAGGACAAGAGTCTGGTATGATGAAGAATAAACCTCTCCAAATTGCTACCACTTCACAGGTCCAACCACAACCTTGCCCAGAGCAACGGGTTGATCAAAGTAAGCCCCGAAGGCAATTTACCAAGCTCAACACGTCGCTGTCCCAAGCTTTACAACACCTGTTGAGGTTGAATTTGGTAACTCTAAGGGCTCCTCCCCGGAATCCCAACATCTCTGCTCCTACTTATCATCCCAATAGAAGATGTGCATACCACTCTGTTGGTCCGGGACATGACACAAACGACTGCTGGTCTCTGAAGAACAAGATCCAGGACCTGATTGATGAAGGAGCGGTGGAATTCACCCAAGATAGCCAGGCTGAGTTCTTCTACTATCCCTGCAAGATTCACCATTTGAAGTGACAAGTCCTGAGATGAGAAAACTTTTGTTCATTCGAATGTTCAAGTTGTATTTTCTTTGCTTATACAAACAATTATTGTCATAGCAAACTTTATTACTTTATCAATGCATCGCATATGTCTGTTTTGAATCAATATATTTGCATTCGCTATATTCAAACTGCTTTCGTTTTTTGGTGTCAACTCTCGATTAAATTCTAAGCCTTTTAAGGGAGGATGACGAAAACGATACCACAATCTTTACAGTATGCTTTTAAACAGACCCCGCTGATGAGGTACAGACATTGTTTCAATTCCTAAACACTGGAGTTATAAGGAAGATAATCCCTCGTTACCCCCTTCGAGCCAAAGAAGTAGGAGTTTTTATTTTCACAAAAATTAAAACCCTTAATCATAACCTGGGGCAGGGTAGTTCTCTCAGTTGATCCAGGTTCACAATGAATGGCATCAAAGGAGTCCTTACAAAGCAAAAGACAGTGATGGTTCTGAATAATCACAAAGACAGGCAGTCATTACCAAAAAAAAAAACTAAAGCCCAATAAGTCAAAACCGATGAAGCAGACTTACAAAACTGGGGCATCCCGCTGACTGTAAATACAAAAAGAAACAGTTCAGGCAAAAGACAGGGATAACAAAATCAAAAAAGAAAGAGGTCCTACAAACCCTCAATAAAAAAAGGAATGACTGCCTATTCCAAATAAATTGTCAATATCCGAACCATCACTGGTATATCAGGACAAAGACTCAAACAAGGTCTAACGCACGATCAACTGAGTTTAGGTTTGAAGAACATCACGAAGAGCGGGTGGGTACAAATAAAATTTGAGCCTCTATCCTTTGTTTCTTAAACCGTGAACCAGGCCACGTTATAACCCTAAAAAGTCCTAGCTGAAGCATGGGTTAGTTCGGAAGCATATGGTTATGAAAGGTATCCTGACTCCTTAAGGCTCACTGTAAAATAATGAGTTGACATCACATTTTACAAAATTTGCTTGTTTTACTGGAAAAAATGCATTTTCAAAAACTTCAAGACAGACATAAGCTTTGCATTTTTAACATAACTTTGTTTGCATATGACTTTTTGTTCGAACAGCAAAGAAATTCACACGAAGAATATCTAATGAACAAAAGTACTTCAAACCAAGGGGCAAACATGATCATGGTCCATCATCTGGGGCAGTCCAGTCAAGATTCATAGAATCTCTCAAGATACGAAATAGATAGGGGCAAATCTACGCCTGAGTCACTTGGGACATTGGACATGAATTCCAGCTACGAATCCTGCATGATCAAACAAAGATCTTCTGGTAGTATGGCAACACTACTGATAGTGACAACTCCCTACATTCTGAGAGCACAGACATAGTCGAAAAAATACTACGCATAATCAAAGACCGCTAGGTTGACACACCTAGGCAAAAATAAGGGCTTCCCGACAAACCAAAAGGGTTCGGGCAAAAATAAGGGATGAAAATGAATAATTTGTACACCCGGCAAGTCGAAAACTTAAAAAGGCGACTTGGGCAAAAATGGGTATCCCGGTGGACTGAAAACCCGAAAGGGCGGTCCAGGAAAAAGTTAGGGATCACAGCATACGACTATGTCCCTTCATCTCGTCACTTACCTACCAGAAGAAGATTTGTAAAATCGGCAGTTATCAAGACCTCTACAGGTACCTTCTCCCACAGAAGCTGGGGCAATCAGAATTGTCTAAGCGGTCTAGCTGCTCTGTCCTCTAGGTATAAGGTAGGTTCGGCTGAAGAATGTAACCAAGATACCTCCAGAGTAAGACAAGATTCAGCAAATACTCCATCCAAGCATAATTGGTCTCCCATCAGCCCTAAAAAGGCACGATATCCCTAGCAAGTCAGCGATACTCTCTCCAAAGCAGAGTTAGGCTACTGTCAACCTTAAGGAAGTCGGGTATCCCCAGAAGATCTCAATATTCCCCAGCGAAGTATACAGATGTTCCTAAGCAAGCATCCCCGGCAGTCTTAATATGAGATTATTCCCCGGCGGAATACAGACACCCCAGTGGAACCATTCCCCAATACAGTCCAAAAGTTTCCCCAGGAGAGTTGAATCAATCTCCCCAGTAGATTCGGGAAGCTTATCCCCAATAGATTTTGGAAGCTTATCCCTTGCAGAGTACATATCTCTCCCCGACCATTTTCAGATGTTATTCTCCACCAGAGCTTATAACTGGGTTATCCTCAGCTAATTACCACGGAAAGATCGTCCTCGGCGAAGTCCTTCCTATCCCCCAGCGGAGTTCATCAGATTCCCCAACATAACTCATCAACGGTATCCCCAGCGGAGTTATGATCAACATTCTCAGCGAAGTATCTCTTCCCACAGAGTAATTCCCCGCATAGTAATCTCTCCAACAAGTTTATTCCCCAACGGAGTCATCTTCTCCTACCGGTTTATTCTTGCAACCATTTTCAATCATCATCCCCAGCAGAAACAAAGAACTCTACTCTTTAAACATCAGCCCAGGAGTTATCTTCCCGGCATTCGTCAAGGATTTATTTTCCTAGACGAAAATACATTCATAAACATCACATTGTTATACATCATGATACATGCATATACGCATCATATCATACAATCTCATTTATGTCGAGAACATCAGTGCTTGATCCATATCATGCATTGCATGCGACTGACCTTTACCTTTCAGGAAGGATACAGTTAAATGATCAGTTATGTCAAAGAAGACAAATCCAGTCAAAAAAGACAAGTCCAGTTAAATCCCAAAGGTTTTCCTAATGCTCATCCAGTCAAAAAAGACAAGTCCAGTTAAATCCCAAAGGTTTTCCTGATGCTCATCCAGTCAAAGAAGATAAGTCCAGTTAAATTAATTCATAAAAGTCAAAGTAGACACTCGTCATTATAGACACCCGTCGTTATAGACACCCGTCGTTATAGACACCCGTCGTTATAGACACCCGTCGTTATAGACACCCGTTGTTATAGACACCCGTCGTCATAGACACCCGTCGTGATAGACACCCGTCGTTATAGACACCCGTCGTCATAGACACCCGTCGTCATAGACACCCGTCGTTATAGACACCTGTCGTTATAGACACCCGTCGTTATAGACACCCTTCGTTATAGACACCCGTCGTTATAGACACCCGTCATTATAGACACCCGTCGTTATAGACACCTGTCGTTATAGACACCCGTCGTTATAGACACCCGTTATAGACACCCGTCGTTATAGACACCCGTCGTTATAGACACCCGTCGTTATAGACACCCGTCGTTATAGACACCCGTCGTTATAGACACGCGTCGTTATAGACACTCGTCATTATAGACACCCGTCGTTATAGACACCCGTCGTTATGGACACCCGTCATTACAGACAACCCGTCGTTGAAGACAACACGTCATTGAAGACATCCTATCAATAAAGACCACTCGTCCATGAAGACAACCTGTTAAAAGAGACAACTCGTCACAGAAGACAAAACACCTCCCCTGGTGTAGTTAAATCAATTCTTAAAGATTTTATGGGATAACCTGTCAGTAGAGACAACCCATCAACCTTTTGAAGTTCCAGATTCGATACCTGTATCTAGCCAGGGCATATCTGTGAGTGATTGATTGTAGATTCGATACCTGTATCCAGCCAGGGCATGTCTGCATGAAGAGTTTAGAGATTCGATTCCTGTATCCAGCCAGGGCATATCTGTAGACGACTAATTCCAGATTCGATACCTGTATCTAGCCAGGGCATATCTGTGAGCGATTAATTGAAGACTCGATACCTGTATCTAGCCAGGACATGTCTGCATGAAGAGTTTGAAGATCAACCCCTGAAACAGGCCAGGGGATTATTTTTCTTTCTCAGGTACGCAAGTTCTCGCTAAGGAATCTCTTACGCGATCGACACCTCTGGATGGCATCTTTAAGCCAATCTCCACAACTATCCATTACACTTCCAAATGGCATCTATAAGCCCATTCCCGACAAGATTCTGTCACGTCTCCAGATGGCATCTATAAGCCCATCCTCCTATCCACCATATCTCCAAATGGCATCTATAAGCCCATTCCCACCATCGTACTACTGATATTCTACTATGCGAGTGCAAATTTCTGGGCACTCTAGTGTTCAATCATCTTCCACCTTCAGATCACGAAAGGCACGCAAGCCAATCTACATCCTCAGGTCTAAGAAGATTGAACAGGGGAAACTGTTGTACCCCAAAATTTTCCCTCCCATATTCTTCAAAGTTTGTCAAGAATCATCTTCAATTGGTTCAAGACTTCTCAAGGGTTGCACAGTCCAACTGCCTCCTAAGGCAGTCAAAATTAGGGTTTTGGTTCCTTCAAAGAATTTGAGGTTTTCAATGATCCAATCAAGTCTCATATGCCTATATACATTGTCAAGCATCTACATACCAAGTTGCAAGACTCACAGCATCAAATTGCACAGTCAAAAGCCCTATTTGGTCCACAATCAACTGTAGGGGCAAAATGGTCATTTGGCAGGCAAAAGTCAAAATTTTTGGTCAACATCCCATTTTGAGCACAAAATCATCATTTGATCAAGTCTTGATCATGATTCCTCAAGCATGGCTCAAAATTCATCAAAGATGCAAAAGTTGCTATTTTTGGACAGTAGAAAAGTCAACTGTAACTTGACCAAGGCATAACTTTTTCATGGTTCATCAGAAAAATCCCATCCAATTCTCATTTTGAAGGGGATGACATTTCCTACAACTCATCTTCATATTCCAAGTCCAAGAAATGCTCTCAAAAAAAGTTATCAATTTCTACATTATAGGTCAATTTCAAAAGTCAACAAAAAGGCATTTTAAGTCAAAGACCATAATTTGAGATTTGTAAATCCAAATGAAATGGGACCAAAGGCATTGGTTAGAGGACTTCAAGACCTTTCCAAAATGTCAAAGAACATGCTCATATGATCAAAATTGAGCAAGATATGCATTGGAGAAGTTGGGAAAGTTTTGTGAATTTGCAAAAGTCAACTTTGCTCAAAACACATCATTTTTGCTAATGGGACTCAAATTCTTTCTTGAAACTTTGTCCAAGGCCTATGCACGACCCATTGAGATTAAATTGAATTATTTTCTTATTTTTATTAATTATTTGTATTTTTAATTGATTATTAATTCATTTAATTAATTTAATTGTAGGAAAATGCCAAGATATGGTTTTCAAATCTTTTTATGAAGCAAATAAACTCAACACATGCTGAAGATTTTGTGTATCAATCAAGGGGACCAAAATCTCCAAAATTAGCAAGTTTTGTCAATCAAAAATATGCAAAAAGATGTGATTGGAAATCAAATATTGAAATCTTAATGCCATGGATCCTTGACCTAGATTGAATCCTAATTCCATTCCATTACATATACTGAAGCTAAACCTAATTGCATACACGTGAAAAACTGCTGCAGAAACCATAAACACATTGAAAAAAAATCAAGAACAAAGTCAAAACTGAATTCCACCTTCCAGCAGGATTCAGAGCTTTCTCTTGATTCAAACCTATTGCAGGGATTCCCAGAAGCCTTTTGCAATCAAATTCGCGTGCCAAATCTCAAGAAATCGCCTCCAACAGATTCACGGTTTAGCTTTCTTTTTCATAATCGAAATTCATTATTCATGCATTATTAACAAGATTTTTTGTGTGCTTTGCATTGCTAGAACCTTTCTGAAGCTAATGGCATAGATGAATTGCATTATGGAGCCCTGAATCACAAACCACCATGGATGAATTTTAGGGTTTTCAGGCTCTTAAATTGGGGGTTTGTTCTATAGGGAAAATTGGACCTTCTTACACATATGGTTGAATTCGTCAAGGCCAGACGAATCAAACCCAACCATCACGCCCTATTTATATAGCTCGTACATCTAATTGCTATTTTTCCTTTTTGCATTTTGTGGGGGTTAAAAACCCCCGCTATCTCTTTATTCTTTTGCAGGAAATTGAAGAAGACGAAGGACGTGTTCAATCATGAGTGGTCCATTCAAATGATCAGCGCGCGTTTTGTTGTTCCCAGCATACGCGTTATTTTTAATATATTATTTTCATTGATTGTTATAATTACAAATACAGGCACATGGTGTAGTGGTTGTTGCGCTGTCCAAGGACCATTGGGACCTCGGTTCGATTCCCAGGTCCCCCAATATTTGTTTCATATTTTTCAAACCATAATCATGCGCATGTTTGCCAATGTATTCTACCATGGACTCTCACAAATCAATGCGCCAAGTGGCCACAAGGCTCAATCCAATGGCCTAAAGATGACACCCACCATGCTCCTGGTCAACCCACGCTCCAGGCAATTCCCAAAGTCAATAGGGCTTGGAGTGCTATTGGGCCAGAAATTCCAGGCTTAACCTCCATTCTTGGGTCAACACCCCCCCTGGTTTTCTTTATTCTTTTTTTTTTTTTTTATTTCTATTTAATTCTTTTAGTAATTATTATTATTATTAGTATTTAATTAATATAAATAATTATTTTTCATAATAAATTCAGAATTAAAAAACATAGATATTTTTATTATATTATTTATTAGTTTCACCTTAGTTTATTTTTGTAAATAAAATACTAACAAATTAATTAGTTAAATTAGGTTAACTTTAATCTTTTTTTACAATAAATAAAATTAGCTTAGAATTAGGGTTTGGTTTACTAACTTTTTAATTCCTTTTATTTTATTTTCATTAAAAAATATAAAAAACATTTTTTTCTTTAATTAACTAATTAGTAAATTAGGTTTAATTTTAATTAATTGCAAAAAAAGGACAAACTTCTTTATTTCTCAAAAAGGGTCAAAACCCTAAGACTTTCCGGATTTAATTTTTATTCGCGCGTTATTATTTTTGATCATATTTATGTAGCTGTTTTCGAGGATGTAATAGTTAATTAGGATTTTATTGCTTTCTTTTACTTTCCGCATTTATTTTCCAAACGGGTTTTGTTTTTTTTTGGCGATGTATAGACCCGCGCCTTGTAATAGCATAGATTTACCTTTTCCGCAATTTATTTTCCGCACTCTTAACTGTTAAAAATGCATGAAAGACTTGTATGACAAATAAAATCAATTCGTAGCTCACAAATGACATGTACAAGATAAACAAAAACTGAAACAACACACATGCACCTGCCACTCCTAGAGTACGCCTCACTGGTTGCCTCGACGTGGTCGTCAAGTATAGGGTGTTTTAGAGGTCGCCCTCCTGTCTAAGATCCAGTTGCCTCGAAACGTTTGCCTCGGATAAAAAGGATCTAGGACATTAGGGTTACTTCTAAGGTGTCCTACTATTGCTTCGGTGACCACATGTCCCTCATAATCGAATTGACCTGAATACCTCCAACGACGGTGCTACCTACTTCTCAATAGTGGGATAGTACTGTCTAAAGGACTCTTACACAGCTTAATTCCTTAGAGTAGGTAGATTTCTCCTGGGTACTTGCTCTCTCAACAAATAAAAACATCTCTTCACACTTACACTTTCAAAAAGTTTTCAAACAAATTTTTCATACACTCTTGAGGACAGATACAAGAGTTACTTAGAAATTTTTCAAACGAAACTTTTTCAAAACCCACATACACTTGAAAAGCAAACAATTTTTGAAAACATAAGAGCAAGTACCTAAGAGCCCGTGGATAACCACGGATAGAAAGGGTGCTAACACCTTCCCTTTCTATAAATCTACCTCCTGAACCGAGAAACATTCTCGAATAAGGAATTTTGCTGTGCTTTTGTCCTTTCCATGTTGGAGAACATAAAAGACGGTGGCGACTCTTGCTTACCGCGACATTTCGTGAACCAGCTTAAAAAACATTCAGTTCTATTTCCACCGATCACAGTCATCCTCCCTCTAAAGGCTCAGAGCTTTTAATCAAGAGTTGAATATCACAAAAAGGAAGTATAAAGCAGTTTAAGCATAATGAAAAACAAATTAATTCAAGACAAACATATGTAATGCATTAATAAAATAACAAAGTTTTGACATGACAATAATTGTTTGAATAAACAAAGAAAATACAACTTGAGAATTCAAATGAACAAAAATGCTTTCAATCTTAGCCATGATTTGGCATGGGAGCAGTGATCACGTTGGGAGTCTCAGGAGGGTCGAACTCAATCTCCTTGGCGTCAATCATATTCTGAATCTTGTATTTCAGCGCCCAACAATCGTTGATATCATGCCCCAGACTGCCAGAATGATAAGCACACCTTGCATCAGGATTGTAGTTAAGAGAAGAAGTCTTAGGGTTTGGATGAGGGCCTATCACTGTAATCAGATTCATCTTTAACATGTGTTGCAATGCTTGTGACAATGGCATGTTGATTTGGGTAAACTGTCTCTTAGGCTCGTCTTGCCATCGTCGATTATCCCGTTGTTGTGGTCGTTGCACGCGTGCCGAATTAGAGACCAACAATGCCCCCACAGGTTGGTGGTAGTCTGCCTTATTACGACCCTTCTGGCCATACACAACATTGGCTTCCCTCTTACCAGCAAATGGCTTCTTCTCAGCATTAAAAGATGCAACCATCGGGATCTTCCCACTCTTGATACTACTTTCGATCCTTTCTCCAGTCAGAACCATCTTTATGAAGTCGGATGAGGAACTCCCAATTATCAAATTGAAGAATGGGCTTGTTACAGTGCCCATGAACATGTCTACCATTTCGTGATCATTCAGAGGGGGTTTTACTCTGCCAGCTAGATCCCTCCATTTTTGTGCATATTCTTTGAACCCTTCTCTTGAGCCCATGGACATATTTTACAGTTGCACCTGAGTCAGTGCCAGATCAGCGTTGTATTGGTACTGCTTGTAGAAAGCAGTAGCCAAGTCTTCCCAGGTATGGATTCCAGTTCCTTCTAGCTGATAAAACCAATCCAGTTGAGTTCCAGCCAAACTTTCTTGGAAGAAATGGATCCATAACCTCTGGTCAGCAGTGTGAGCATGGATCTTCCTGACATAGGACCTTAAGTGCAATTTAGGGCAGGAGATATCGTCATACTTAGCAAATGTGGGAACCTTGAACTTTGGTGGGATGACCACTCCAGGAACTAGACCTAACTCTTTGAAATCCAGACCGGGTACCCTTTGGATCACCATGGCATTGAGCCGATCCTCCAGTTGTTTGTATTTTTCATCAGCAGGAGGATAGTGCTCCTCATCATAGTCAGGTTCATCTTCTTCATACGCTAGATTTTTGTCTCCTTCATCTGATTCCTCATCTTCTTCCTCTTGATTACCTCCTCCCTTTGATGGGGTTGCAAAATCTAGAGCTCGGTTAGCTGGCCTTCTTCTTCCCACATTCGAAACACGAACTTGTTTCTTTTCCCTCTTAGCCTTCTTTTTGACAATCAGAGCTTTCAGGTCTTCTTGCCCCTGGGTCAGAGTCAGGAACATTTGTTGAAATTGGGCATTTTGAGCCTGAAGGTCTTTAATTGTTTGTTCAAGAGTCATTTCTTTTGCTGAAATAAACAATAAAAAGATGAGAAACCTATACTGGAAGACCTATTATGTGATGATGTGTATGATGTATGTATGAAATGTTTTCAAGGATCTCGCGGGGTAAACAAGAAATATCAGAAGTTGAAATTTTGCAGCTTTGATTGAAGAACTTTGTATCATTGAGAGTCCTTATACAAGAGTCAATCTCACCATATCAAGTGGGTCATAGCCGCTGACTTAAGTTGTCACTTTGGTCTTTTGATAGCGTTGGTTAGAGGAAAGTAAATCCCCTTTGCCCCTTGCTAGATGTCTGATTTACCATAACCTGCATCACAAACCCTTGAGATCCTTGAAATGGTTAAGGAGATGCTATGGGATGATGTTATGATGTGAATGTTATGTATTAAGAAAAGATGTAAAGTGGAAAACACAACTCTGCAACGAATTCAAGTTGTTAGATAATGAAGGCAAACAAGTCACACAAGTAGCCTTAGGTTTAGGCTTGCATGAGGTTTGTAGGTAAGTACCCTCTTGAATATTCAGTTGACTCAACCTGTCCTATTAATAGTAACCGGGTTCTAAGGAGCCTCAATATCACTGACCTCCCCTTCAGAAGTTGTTTCAGCTCTGCAATGAAGTATTGCAGCCAAAAAATCCTGAAAGTACAGCCTCAATGAGTGTAGTATCGAGTATCAACCAATATTCGGTCAGAACCAAATCCGATTATCTTACTACTTCCTAATGGATAGGATGAGCCAATTAAAGGTTCTAAAGGTCAGTTAGCGCTTAGTGACTCTATGAGGAAGCCTAATGTTATCCTTAACTTACTTAAGGAACATTATTACAAACCAAAGCATTGCGCTAACATAGCCACCACTTTGTTTGTATCGGCCTACGCCGTACAACTTCCATGGTTTATTGCTACTTACCTAATAAGGTGCCCCAGATCCGGGTATAGGATTTTAAAAGAATACCCCAACAAAACCCTCAAAGATAAAAGCAATCACAGCAAACATAAGAAAGAAATTTAAAATGATCTAGATCCTAAGGTAAACCCCAATTTATATTGTTTTCCCAGCAGTTTTTTGTTCGCAAATGTTGTGGTAAGCAAGAGTTGCCACCGACTTTTCTTTTATCCAATCTGGAAAGGGTGAAAAGAACAGAAAAAGACCTTTTTTCGAGATTTCTGAGTACGGGGGGTAGATTATAGAAAGGGAAGGTGTTAACACCCTTTCTATCCATGGTTTTCCATGGGCTCTTAGGTACTTGCTCAAATTTCTTTTGTGTGTGTTTTGAAAGGTTTTTGTTTACTTCGTGGTAACCCTTGTATCTTCCCTCAAGAGTGTAACTGTTGTACCCAAAATTTTACCTCTCATTTATCAAGATTTTCCTCACAATATCTCTTTGACTCAAGATTGGATTAGGGTTTGACTAGACCAAGACGTCTCATCATGCACTGGTGACCAAAATTAGGGTTTGATTTTGCACAAGTATTTTTGGACTATAAATGCTTCATTTGACTTTCAAGGATCATTATGGACCCCCAAGATTATTCATGCCAAGTTTCAAGCTTTGAATCACACTTTTGATCAGTCAATTGGACAGTTGACCTAAAAATCAGCTGTATTGGGGAAAAAGTGAACCATGGCCAATTTACAGTCAAACTTCATAATTTGTTATCCACATCAACATGTTAGACTCATATGTATCATTTGATCAAGTTTGGACCATAATTCCTCAAGAAATTGGATCAAATCATTAAAAGGGCAAAATGGTCAAAATAAGGGTTTTGACTGAGAAGGGGCAATTTATGATTTTTGACATAGCAAATGATCAATTGGTTTGAAGAATGATTTCAAGAGCTCAATTGCATCATCTTGACCTAGTGACATGGTTCAAAATATTACAAATCCATTGGATTGACAGATGAATTTTCAGTCAACTGATCAAAAGTCAATTGTATACTGAAAAGTCAAACTTTGACTTTTTGGTCAAAATCAAGTGCCAAAGATCATAATTCATCAAAACATGTCAAAATGTGAAACTTGTTCATCAAGAAATCAAGGATTGAAGATTTTGTTTTGAAATTGGAAATTTCTTAACTTAGAAATTTTCTAAGTATAGAAAATTTCTTATTTTTTCTCAACTTTAAGCCAAATTTTCACCATGATACAAGATGATCCAAAGGAAGTTCATAGCATGAAAGTTGTAGATATCCATGAAATATACAACTTTGCTTCCATAATTTCTCCTAAATATGCTTGGATCTCAAGATATAATTTTGTGAATACATGCATGAACTAAAATAACTTAGTGAAATTTTGCCCTAGTTAGGCAAGTTTTTGACCTAACTTCATGCCAATTTTTCACATATTTCCAATGTGAATATTTGAAAGCAATTAAAAGATGAGTTGTAGAGAACATTTCAAGATTTCCAAAATGTCTAAGAACTCCTTGAGATCATTCTTGAGTAGGGAGAATCGAAGAGATGAAGTTGGCAATTTCTCACTTTGATTTCAAGCCATTTCACGATGAACCAAAATTCAAATTCAAACCTAGGCTGGATAATCTTTGCTTTGCAGGCCTCAAACTTGTTTCTAACTCCATAATTAAATTCTTACACAACTGATAGAGCTTTGATCCAAGCATTAGAGCCTTTGTCCAAGCTATAATTTCATTTATGGCACAAAGTTGCCATTTCCATTTTGATAAAGCACAACTTTTGCAATTGTCAACTCCTTGAGCTTTGCACTTGTTATTTGTGCACACACAAACCCTATAAACCAAAAGCAATGTGCCTAGAACCTCTACCAACTCAGATCAGGCTTGTACAAGCACATAGAGACTTGTCTCCTCACTTTTCTTCAAAAGCAAGTAATAGAGCCAAAAGGCTATAACTCAAAAATCTTGAGAAAGCTTGATCCCTAATCCTTTCCATACATATACACAAATGTATTGTGACCTAGAACACAAATGCTAAAGCTCAGAAACTCTCCCAAACACTCTATCACTGAAAATCTGCCATAACTTGTAATTTTGCACCTTACATAGCAATCTCAAAAAACCACTTGTGCGTTTTGAGTTTTAACCACTTAAACACTTAATATACATCATATATAAGTGTTCTAGACCTCTGTTCCCTCACTGTAACTCCTCCTTCTCCATCTACCATTTTTACATTTCAAGCTTGCATGTTGACTTGAGTAGGGAGATTCAGGAACTTTCAAGGCAAAGTAAGGATTGGAATAGACTCAGGGAGGTCCAGGCAAGCTAAACAGATCCTCAAGCCTTCTCAAAACTTGCTCAAACTCCATTCACGATCTCAACTGAAAGACGTAAAAACTCAAACTTCTATCTCTTCATACAAGCATCCTTTGGTCTCGATTTGTGAAAATAAAATGTAGATATCCTTGTACTAAAGACAACCATGTTCATAGATTTCATTTATATTAATTATGTATAGAGAATTTTGGATTTGAAATTTCTGTAAAAATTAGGTTTCAAATTAGGGCCAGTAAAATTAGCTTTGATCTTTGACTTTTAGTTTACATGAATTATATGGTTGAAATCGTGGGAAGAAATACTATCACTTTCATGTTTGGATTTTCCATTTTCATGGAGAAATGAGAGAGATACAGGTGGTCCGGCCATGGCTCAAGGTTGAAGATGAAGTTGCCTTCAGGAGGCGATTTAAAATATATATTTATCTTTGTGTTTCTATAAACGGATGTACAGCCACCCCAGTGGTAAGGCAGCGCGCAAAAATGCCATAGGTCACGGGTTCGAGCCTTGGCGCCTGCTTTTTTCAATTTTCCATATTTTTTCCATCTTTTTTTGTTGTTTTGCAGCGTGGGCTTCAGACTTTGGGCCTTGCTTTTTTTTGCTAACTTCATGCCTCCTATTTGCTTGCAGCACCCCTGGCCCAAATATTTTTTATTTACTTATTTTATTTTCATTTTATTTTATCAAATTTATTTTTCATAATATCAAAAATCACATAAAATATAAAAATGATAGATTTTATTTTGACTTATTTTATTTCATTTTTCTCAATAAAAAATATTTTCTTTAGTTATATATTATCTATTTAATTTAATAAACTTGTAAATTAAATTATAATTAGTTTGATATACATATTTTTTTATATTTATTAAACATATTATTTTAATACAAAAAGACCAAAATACCTCATAAATACCATATATTATTTTTCAATATAAAAAAATATAAAAAATACTTAACTTTTCTTAAAGAAATTTATTTCCTTTTAATAAAATAGAATTAGGATTTAATCAAAATCCCTTCTAAAAATAATTTCCTTTCCTAATTAATTTGAGTTTAATTTTATTTATTTATTAGGTTTAGGTCAAAACTCTTTCACATAAAAAACAAACAAAATCTTCTTTTGCATTTACATATCTTTGCATATTTAAATTATCTTGTACATTATTTATTCCAATATTTGTACAAATTCAATTTGGTTGTAATAGATTAATTAGGTTTATATTATTTCAATCCCCATTCATAAATTGTATACCCCCCCTCCCACAAAGTGTTGTAATAGTGTAGTAATGTTTAAATTTCGCAATTTATTGCTTTTATATAATATGCTAGTAATTAGGGTTTGTATGGCAAGATAAAACTAATCAAATAGAAAACCTTAATTCAAGATAAAATCAAGCATGAAAATGACACACTTGCACACAAGCACCTCTAGGGTTACTCTACTTGGTTGCCTTATACAAAAATGACCATATTACGCATGTAAGATATCTTAGAAAAACAAATAAATACAAGATCATAGTCCCTCGATGACGCTATCCAAAGTTGCCTTACAAAATGATCTTAGTCCCTCAAAAAATGCTAAGATACTTTGTAACATTGCTAATCATGGTTATACGATGACCCACGCCCGTCCCGTTTACATCTAAAGATAGGGTTTCTTACCAAATCAATGGTAAGACAACAATATCAAAGGAAAAGAAAATGAACAAGAATGACATTTGAGTAGGTAGATTACTTTTAGTTACTTGCTCCATTTCAAACAAATATCCTTGCTATTTTCAAAAACAAACACACACATTTCCAAACATCTTGCAAACATTGAAAACATTTTTTCAAAAAAGACAAACATCTTTGTATACATTCTTACGAACAAGAATTATTACAAAGATTGCCTAAACAATGGCCTCTTTTACAAAATACTTTCAAAACCACACAAAGCACAAATTTCAAACAAAAAGCAAGTGATCTAGAAAGTAACTAAGAGCCCATGGAAAACCATGGATCAAAAGGGTGCTAATACCTTCCCTTTTCGTAATCTACCCCCCGAACTCAAGAAATAATCTCAAAGGTCTTTCCGGTGCTTTTTCACCTTTCCTTTTGGATAAAAGAAAAGTCGTTAGCGACTCTTACTAACCGCAACATTTGCGATCAAATGCAAAAACTTCAAGTCAGTTCTCCCACCATATCACAAAACTGGCGACTCTGCTAGGGAATATTCTAAAAGTGGGGTTATCTTAGGGTTTAGATCACATTTACTTGCTTACATTGATTGACTTGTATGCTTTATATTATGGTTCTTTGTTTGGGTTTGAATCCTCTACCCGGATTCGGGCTACATTATAGGTAAGTAGCAATACGTTGTGGAAACTATGCGGGGTATACCGACATGGTCTAAGCAATAGCTATGTTAGTGCGACATATTTGTGGGTACCGGTAGCCTTTGAGTTAATCAAAGAGAATACGGGGCCGCTGAGTGATGTCATGAAGCACTAATGAACTTCTAGAACCTTTACTTGACCAACTTGGCCTTTAGGATGTAGTGAGATGACTGACTTTGGTACAGTTCGAAGTTGGTAGATACTCGATACTACACTCATTGAGGTTTGGATTCTTGGGATATTTCGGTCGCCATTAAAGAAGATTGAGCTGAAACAATGACCATGGAAACAATCTAGTGATATTAAGCTCCTTAGAACCCGGTTACTATTACTAGGACAGGTTTAAGCCAACTAAACTTCAAGAGGGTACTTACCTATAAAACTCCATGCAAGCCTAAACTAAGGACTTGCTTGATTTGTTTGTATATGCATACTTGTACATAACATTATGGACATCATGGACATCATATACATTCACTAACCATTTCAAGGATTTTGGGATTCATCTTTGTTCTTGTTTTGTAGGATATGGATTCACTTCGCAGGAAAACTATTCTAGTCAACCTTGTGAGAATTCCCCCACAACTTAAGGAGCTAGCTTCAAAGATTCCTGAGAACTCTCCATTCACCGAGAGACATGGTCGTCTACTCAACTTGGTCACCTCCAACACAGATGAGGATATGATGAAGGTGCTCTTTCAGTTCTTTGAACCTTTACACCATTGCTTCACATTTCCTGACTATCAACTTGTGCCTAGTTTGGAATAATTCTCCCAACTCTTGTGTATTCCCATTCTCAATCAACTACCTTTCAACGGTACGGAAAGAGACCCAAAGCCAGAAGAGATTGCTCAAGCTTTACACTTGCACTCATCTGATGTCACAACTCATTGGGAAACAAGGAGTGGTGTCAAAGGTTTCTTAGCAAAGTTCCTGTTTGAGAAAGCCCAAAGCTGTTTGAATTCCCTAGACTTGCAAGCCTTTGAGGAAATTGCAGCTCTCCTCATCTATGGGATGGTTTTGTTCCCAAATCCTGACCAACTCATAGATGTGAACGCCGTCAAAATCTTCATATCATGCAACCCAGTGCCTACATTGCTAGGGGATATCCTACACTCTTTTCACACTCGCACAATGAGGAAAAGAGGTGTCCTTATGTGTTGCATCTCTCTCTTGGCAAGATGGTTTATTTCTCATCTTCCCCAATAAGTCATAAAGAATGAGGAAGGATTAAGGTGGTCACAAAGGTTGATGACACTCAAACATTCAGACATTCATTAGTGCTCTCGATCCAAAGAGAATGTTATCATCGTCGACCGTTGTGGAGAATTCCCTAATGTCCCTCTACTTGGAATTAGGAGAGGTGTGATACGGTGGGAGAACTGACTTGAGGTTTTGTGTTTGTATTCGCACTTGTTTGGTTTAGCAAGAGTCGCCACCGACTTTTTATTTTATCCTAAAGGAAAGGTTAAAAAGCACAGGAAAAACCTTTTGAGATGTTTCGTGGGTTCGGGGGGTAGATTATGAAAATGGAAGGTATTAGCACCCTTTTCATCCATGGTTATCCATGGGCTCTTAGTTACTTGGTTTTAGATCACTTGCCTTTAATTTTCAATTGCTTGAAATGGTGTGTGTTTTGAAAATGTTTTTTTGAAGAAGATGCCTTGTCTTAGGCAACCATTGTAATGACTCGTGTTTGAGTGTTTTACAAAGGTGTGTATCTTTTCGAAAAGATGTTTCAAATGTTTTTGAGAGTTTGTTTTGAAAGTGTTTGTGGAGTGTGGTTTTGAAAAGTAGGCAAGTGTTTTTGCAAGTTGATCAAGTAACTAAGAGTTGTATACCCCTATTGTACTCAAAGGTTTTTCTCATGTTTTAACCCTTTTAACAATTTTGTTCCACCATTGTATTTGGTGGACAATCTTGCGTTTAGGATGTTAACGGGACAGGCGCGGGTCATCGTATGGACCATGAATGCAATGGTGCCAAATGTCTTTGGCAATTTTGCTTGAAGGGACTATGATCATTTTTGATTAGGCAACTTTCGAAAGCGTCATCGAGGGACTATGATCATTTGGATTTGTTTTGTTTTTGCCAAAGAAACTCAACGTGCAAGCATGACCCATTTTGGAAGGCAACAAGCGGGATTACCCTAGGGGTGCAAGTGTGATTGTGTATTGATTTCATGTATTTGTCTTGTATTAGGTTATCTAGCGTTTGATTTTATGTACATACAAAACCCTAGGTCTAACCATGGTATATTTGAAAGCGATAAATTGCGAGAATTTAAAGTCTACGCTATTACAAAATAGTATCCGGGAGTGGGGGTACAAGTATACAAATGGGGATGAGACTTATTAGGAGAGTAATGTCCAAATATTTACAACCAAATCAAACTGATCGCAAATGTAATATGTAATGTATAGCAATGTATAAGAGTAAAGCAAATGTATATGTGTAGAACAAAGTAAATGTATCAACGTATTTGTGTATTGTAAATGTGTAAGTGCAAGTAATTTATTTACAAGTGCGGAATGTGTTTAACTTAATGAAAAATTAAGTGTTTGTTATATATTTTGTATTTTTATCTTGTATTTTGTTAATGTATTGTTATCAGGTTTTGTATTTTGTTAATTATGTACAAACAAAATATTTCAAGAAAAGAAAAGAATGTTTTAAGTTTAATTATTTTTAGGTATTTTATTGTTTTTATGTATAAAATCTAAATTAAACAAAAATGTTCAAATTTAAGAAAATTAATATTTATGTTTTAAAATGTAATAAAAAGAAACAAATAGTAAAATTTGTATGGAAAGATTTATTAAAGAGAGTTTTTAATCTATTAATTCAATCTAATATTTATGTGTTCTTTTTAATATAAT
Source organism: Vicia faba (assembly GCA_948472305.1). Classification (NCBI taxonomy): domain Eukaryota; kingdom Viridiplantae; phylum Streptophyta; class Magnoliopsida; order Fabales; family Fabaceae; genus Vicia; species Vicia faba. The sequence continues at coordinate 953,161,728 of OX451737.1, forward strand.
AAAATAAAAGACAAATTTTAGTATAAAATGAAATATTGTTTTATTTGAAAAAATAAAGAAAATGTATCAGTTTAAGTTATAAAAAGAAAAATGAAATGGTAAATAATAAAAATAAGATGTTAAAAGAAGGAAATGAATGGGCTTTTAGGGGGTTTAAGGCCTAAGCAAAGCAAAAAGCACCAGTAAAAGGGAGGTGAGGCGCCAGGAGGGGGGTGCACCAACGTTAATGGGCTTAGGCGTTCCAAATGGGCAAGGCCCACGCGTTTGATACAAGCTTTGTTTAGGGTTGCAATAGTTCTGTGTCATTTGGAAAAGGGTTAGGGTTCGTTGAACACAGAAGCGACACTCATCTTCTTCGTCTTCACTTAGTTTCCTCCATTCTTCTCAAACCAGTCATGGCTTACTGACGCCTCTTCGTCCTCGTTTCCAGGCGCCGTTCCCTCTCTCCATTCCTCATGGTCACGCAGGAGGCGACGTTTGCAAGGTAATGATCCCAATGCTTATGTTTTTTAGGGTTTCCAGTTCGTACACGTTTTTTTACTCCTTGATAAATTCTAATCTCTGAACACTATCATTGTTATGTGAGGTGTGAAGGAAAAAAAAGTGGAAAAGTTATACCTTTGTTGTCTTTTGAAAATGGAGGAGAGAGCTGGAGGAGGCGCCTAGGGTGGCTGAACGGCGAGGGGATGGTGATGCTGTGAACCTTTGCTTCCTGGTATCTTTATTTTTTGCCTTTTTGTTGTTGATTTGATGATGATGCCTGGAAATCTGAAAATACTTAGCACGACCTTCCTTTTCCTCTTCTCTTTTGATTGCTTCTGTTGCCTTTGGAATAGCTTGCTTGTATGCTTATTCTGAGTTGTGATATTGGTAGCCCAATGATGAGGATACTCTGAGGGCTTGTGTTGGTTCAAATGTTTTTGACTTTAACTTGCCTCTGAGACACTTGATATGCTAGTTATTGCCTTGTATGCTTGTATGCTGACATTGATGCTTGCCTCTGTATGTTAACCCAGTGATGACAACATTCTGAGGGTTTAGAGTTTTGGTTGGATTTTGTTGATATGTTTGGTTGCCTCGATGATGAACTCTTTGAGTTCTGAGCGCTTGGGCTTCAGTTTGAGGCTTGGACAGATTAAGCTTGAGGGGTTTGAGGGCTTAGACAGGTTGATGCTTAGGCTTGCAAGCTTGGTATGAATTTGAGTTGTTTGCTTTGGGTTTAGGTTTGCTGTGCTGAAAAATAGGTTACAGGCTTGAAACCTTGAGGCTTGACTTGCTGTTTATTTATTTGTTTTGGGTTTTGTTTCAGTGTAAGGCAGGCTTGGTTTGCTGTTTGTAATCTTGAACACAGGTTGATGTTTTAGGCCTTTTGTGAGAGGCAGGTTATGGCTTATGCAGCTTAGAGGCAGGTTGGATTTGGTTTCATGCTTCAGGATTTAGAGGTTTTTGGTCTTAGACAGGCACGAGGCTTTTAGGCTTGATGACAATTTACAGGTTTTTGGTGTTTTGGTTGCAGGTAAGGCTTCATGTTTAAGCTTTAAGGTTTGTCCTTGTTATGCTTCTTGTTTGGAGGCTGAACTGTGTTTCAACAATGTTACAGTTTTGTAGCTTTTCTTTTTGTGATATCTCTCTCCCCTCCTTTTACTGTGTTGATAACAGTTTGTTTTATATATTTCTTCTTCAAGCCTAAGCCTGTAAGCCTCCTTTTCTTCTTCTCTTTTCTCTCTCTCTCCAGATTTTAAGCATATTAAATATTGCTTAGATTTACTTATGTTCAGAAAAGGTAGCTGGCTTTTGGAAAGTGATGATATCTTTTGAATATGCTTGCACTTATGGTTTTCCTCTGCATACTTCTATCTCCTTTTACATATTTTCTGCATCTTTGTGATAGCCTTTTTGATAGCCTTTGTACTTTGATATCTTGATATCTTTTTGGACAGCTTTTTGGATATCTTGGATAGTTTGAATTTGTGAATTTCAGTTAGGCAATTCAGTTCAGTTTGCATTTGGACTTGTACATGCTGTTAGGAATTTTTGAAATGGGCAAATTGTTGACAATGCAATATGTTTGACAAATTTGAATTTGTGCAATTATAACTTTTGTGCATTTCATACTTTTTGCAAGAATTTTTATCCCTCTTTGTGAACCGGGAGAAATCTCGTGATTTGCAGAGAGGGCAAACTGATTCTGTCCAGTTGCCTTTAATGATGAATTTTAACTGTGTATGCTCTTTTATTTATTTTATCTGCGTTGACTTTTCTTTTTCTTTGTTTTTACAGGTAAAGATAATTGAGCAAAAGAGCATTGGATAGAAGATGAAGAAGACTTAGGAAATTTAGGATGTATTTTATTTCATTTCAATTATTTGTAACATTATTATTATAAACAAGGATGTAAATAAATTTACAGTTGTTCAAATAATAGATTGTAACAAACCATTAAAGATGAATAAAAAATCCTCTTTTGATCAATTAATTCCTTTTATTTCCTTTCAATTGTTTAACTTAATTATTTGAATTTCTTAAATTAAAACAATTGGAAATAAATCCAATTATTCTGACTTTAGAAAAAAGAAATAATTAATAAACGTCCGGCGTTCCGAATTAAACATAGCAATGCACAGTCAAATCAACACATGCCCAAATGTCTTTTCCTTTTACTGATTTAATCAAACACTGCAAACTCAATCCAAATGACTCAGTCCAAACTTCAGAGTAAACTGAGAAGAACTATAGAATTAATTCTTTCTGAGAAATATGCGCACAAAACCCTAGTTTTTGATTAAATGTCAGAGAAGCGCCCGCCTGATCAAAACCTGAGCCAACTCAACCAAACCCTAAGCAATCTGTTTGAACTGCTTTAAAATCAAAGAAAACCCTAAATTTTGTCTGACTGACGAGAAAAGTCTGTTTGACTGATTCTTACGCCAATCTGAAAAAATCAGGAAAAGCCCGAAGCTGTGATTTCTTGTGGAAAAATACGAGGGCAAATTTTGGGGTACAACAGTTGCCCCTGTGCAATCTTCTTGAACCTGAAGAGTTAGATTGGCAAGTTTGCCGTTCGCGACTTGAAGGTAAAAGGAGATTGTGAAGGGGTGAAAAACACAAGAAGGGGGGGTTGAATTGCAAAACTGGAAACTTAAAGCGAATGACAAGGTATTTTTATCCTGGTTCGTTTGATCTCAAACTACTCCAGTCCACCCGTTCAAGGTGATTTCGCCTCTCTCCAACGAGGTCTTAATTCACTATATTCAACTGAATACAAATCTGTTTTAGCAACTGCTAAAACCTTCTTGATTCAAACCACAATCCGGTTTGTCAAGGCAATACTTTCTTACAAAGGAATAATCAAATGTGTGTGAATGTTTCTACAAAAACTATATCACAACTGTGATGTTTACACAAATGAAGCTTAGAATACTAAGTTGCTAAACGCTAATGAAGTATCAGAGTTTGGTGGTTTAGCAAAACTTGTAGAGTGAAGATTATTGATCAGCTTTTTGCGTGTAGAGAGTTTGGAAGCATTAGCCATTATAATCTTCAAAGCTTGGTTTATATAGCACTTGAGAAGATGAACGTTGAAGCAAATATTCTTGATTCAATGCTATTAACAAGCTTTCCTTTCTGAGCAGATCTTGTCTAGAATGATGCCGTTGGTATTGATTAGCTTTCAATGCACAGTACCGTTGCTTCTTCAATGCACGTTCTGGCTTGGCTCATTCTGATTCTGCTTCGCTGCTGATGAACTGATTTGATTCTGTATCAGAGTATTTTACGCGCAGTTCTGTTCATCAAGCTTCAGCATGTGCAAGCGTTGATCTTCTGATCTTGACGTTCTGATTCAGCAACTTCTGATGCTGGTGTGCAAACTTATATTCTGATGCTGAGAACGTGATCTTGCTTATTTTAATCAGCATATCTGCAAGTCAGAGCATAGTAATTTTAAGTAGCATATAATTCAATCATGAAATATTTAACTACTATATCTTTTCACTTTGTTATCATCAAAACTTAATTATAGGGTACTAGATTCAAACATTGTTCTAACAATCTCCCCCTTTTTGATGATGACAAAAACTAGATATTTTAAATAAAAAATAACGTGAAAAGTTATCAGATCTATGTATCAGAATAAGAAGTACGGAGAAGTCAGAGTTAAGAGATACTCCCCCTGAGTTTGTTACTTCCCTTTGATATGCTTGTTCTTCAGAGTCAGATCTTTTTCTGTCTTTGAGCATCAGATTGTAAGTCTTTGACTTATCAGAGAGCAGAGCTTCAGAGCTTTTCCTGTCAGAGCTTTGCTTCAGATCAGAGTGTTAGGTCGATCAGAGCTTCATATATCAGAACTTCATATTTGATCAGAGCCACATGAGCTTCTACATTTTGATCACAGATTCTAGTCTTCATTGTGCCTGTAGACTTAAAGACAAAACAGAAAAAACATTTCAAGTAATAGAGAGTTAGAATGTTTGAGAGTTTCTGTCTAGTTATCCGTTATTGATTTAAATATCATTCTTGTTCTCCCCCTTTTTGTCAGCAATCAAAAAGTGCTGGTGATGTGCTAAAATGATTTAGATCAGAAAAAAAAAAAACTAATAATATTAAAGATAGTTCAGAATTAGAGCAAAATAGCATTACAAACCATAGTCAAAACATAGTCAAAAGTACATCAGAAAATGAAGAAAATATAGAGAATGTCATGCATGAAAAAAATTTTAAGGTTGTGGGGGCATGCGTGAGAACAGGCTTTCCAGCATTGCCTGAATCTTTTCAGAAGTTGCATTCTGCTTCTGAACCATGGTGACAACAGTATCAATCTTGCTGTCCTGGACATTCATTCTTGCTTCCATCTTCTGATTATTCTCATCCATCCGCTGCTGTAGACGCAAGTCATTCAGCCTTAATTCTTCCAGAGCCTGCCTGTCCAAGGCAGCTTGAGAATTTTCAGCAGGAGGAAGCTTCTCAGAACTTTCAGCTACATCTTCTGCTGGATTTTCTTCTTGAAGAGTCTTGTCTTCTTCTGCTGGTTCCACCTGTGCAGCTTGTTCTTTCTCAGACCACGATTCAGAGTCCAGAGGGAGCACAACTTCTTGAGGAAGCTGACTCTCAACTTCCTTCAGCAGCTTGCTAAAGTTCTGTTGAGCCTGCTCATAGTTGACGTCCTGCAGCTTGAGTGCTTCAGCACGAACCCATACTCTGAACTGTGACCAGAGCTGATCAGAAGCAGCTGGGTCGATCATCCCCGGACAAACTTGCTTCAGCGAAGTAATCCACTGCAGCATACCTGTTTCAAAGTCCAAAATACCAGAGCCAACATCTAATTGCTTTGGTTTGGGAATGGCCAATTTGTGTCTTAAATCAGCAAGACGTTCAAGACTTGTTAAGTCAATGAATGTTCTGCTGGGGTTTTCAGATGATTGGTTTTCAGAGGTGTGCTGATGTGCTGTTTGTTTTGGTGGATGGTTATCAGAGTCAGAGGATATGTCTATTGGAGTGGTTGGAGTTTTTGGAGGTGTTGATTCCTCTGATGATGGTAACTGGGGTGTGATAATGGTGGTTCCACATGGCAACTGTATTGCCAGCGGTGAAGGTTGAGGTGAGTGGGGATCAGAATGATGAGGAGATGGGGTTTCATAGCGATGAAACTCTGTTTGAGGTGAGGGAGGATTATTTTCTGGTTGAGGAGGTGGAACTTCTGATTGTTCAGGGATCAGAGGTTCTTCTGTGATAGGTTGTTGTTGTTCTGGTTCTTGTTCTGGTTCTGGTTGAATTTCTGGTTCAGGTTGTGGAGGAGGGATATTTGGTGGTTCAGAGTGAGGTTGAACAGAAGCATGTTCACGCTCAATGTCAGCTAGCACGCTATCAAGTGCTGATGTTGTTGAAACAGTTGGTTGTTGTTTGGTAATTTTGAGAGGAATTTTGATTCTGGTTCTTCTGAGTTGTAAGGCCTCAGAAGGGTCTTCTGGTATGTTTTCATCAATAGTGGGGATTGGAATGGAAATTCTGTGAGAGGTTTGGGGTGGAGCAACAGATGTTGGAATAGTAGTTGAAATTGAAATAGGAGCAGCAGATGGATTACCTCGTTTCTTTGGAGTCTGGTGAGATGATCCTTCTGCTTTCCTCTTCTTTGACTTCTTCTGAGTCACTTCAGGTTGAACTTGACTCAGGTCTTTGATCTTCAGCCTAGAACCTGCAACGTCTGCCTTGGGAGAATCTGGATACTTGGCAACCATATCAGGGTGAGATTCCATCTCGGAAAATCTTGGAAAATCACTCAGAGGCACTCTTCTTCTGGAGATGTCAGCAGTTGAAGAAGCTCTGGGTTCCTTCCTGATATTGTCTATCAGCTTCATCTTTTTCAGATTCTTGGCATTCAGCGGTTTTCCAACAGTTGGTTCAAAATTGCCCAGTACTTTAGCTTCGCTCAGATAATCTATCAGCTTATTCTCTGTCAGAATATCTGATATGAGCCTCCCAAAAGGTATCCAGTCTCTTTTCGTCCTTTCTTCTTCTCTAGTCTCTTTCACACTAGTCTTCAGATGATTGAACAGGAAGTGTGCCAAATTGATCTTCACCCTCTGATTAATAAAGTAGATCAGAAATTGCTGATCCACGTTTATATAGTCAGGAGAGCTTGTTGGCTTCCTGTGATTGAAACAACCTAGGACAATCTTGGCCCACACTCTGCAGTGATCCTTCAGATCCTTGATTTTGCTGCTGGGAAAACCAAGAGTGAAGATGCAGTTTGCTACCACACCAATATCCGGACACCTATCAGCCATGTCCACACAACGGACTCCGCCACCACTCTGACCAATTAACCTAGCAATGAGGTCTTCAGAAATTATGATCTTCTTTCCCATAACAGAGGAGACGACTAGATGCTTATCAATCTTGGCATGAATCCAAAATTCTTTGACAAGCTCTGGGAAGGTTGGTCCAACCAATCTATCAAAGTACCTCTCCCACTTCTGAGCTTTGACTTCAGCAGATAGGTCAAATCCATTATCCTTCAAACTTTCGAAATCGATGATTAATTCAGAGAGAACCTCAAGATTCTTAACCGGTGTGAGAAGAGTTCTGGTAGGCGCTTGATATTGCTCAGAGGTTTCTTTCTTCTGATTTCCTGCAGAAATGCTGGAGGATGCCATTGTTCTCACACAAAAAGCTTGAGAGTGATTTGAGAAAAGCTAGGGTTTTGAAGGAGATATGCAGAAAAATTCTTAAGAGATTATGAATAAGCGTAAAGAATAAACATGAAGAGTAATGTGCTTAAATAGGATTTTCAAAAATTATTTTGAAAAATAAAACGTTTTTAAGAGAGAAAAAAAAATAATGATTGCAATTAACAAGCGTGATTACTTTTGCATTTAATGCTTGCTGATTTTGGGGGATTTGAGAAAGATACTTAAAAACGGTTACCAGACATGTGTCTCAATGCACCCAATCAGCGTTTTCCTTTCTCAGAAACGTGCACGCGTTCTGCTTCAGGGATTTGCTGATGATTGGATGACACTTGTTTGATATAGTGATCAGCACGTCTGTATTTGAGATTAGACTCTCAGATCTTTAGACTTGCCTCTGATACAATCTGCATGTTCTAACTTTCTGAGACAAAGATTGATCAGAAGTTCACAGTAATATAATTACATTCTGAAAGATAAAAATATGGAATTAAAGCATTTTCATTCTGGGCATACTTTCATGCTGAGATGTTTCAGAATGAAATTAAACCTATCTTCTGAAAGGGGTTTTGTAAAGATATCAGCCCATTGATGGTCTGTATCTATAAATTTCAAGTTTAAAATGCCTTTCTGAATATAGTCCCTAATGAAATGATGTTTTATTTCTATATGCTTAGCTCTAGAATGTAAAATAGGATTCTTACTCAAGCAAATAGCAGAAGTATTATCACAAAGAATAGGAATGTTACTCTCAAAAATCTGGAAGTCTTCAAGCTGACTTTTCATCCAGAGCATCTGTGTGCTACATCCAGCTGCTGCTATGTACTCAGCTTCTGCTGTTGACAGAGCAATAGTTGATTGCCTTTTGCTGGACCACGAGATCAGATTTTCTCCCAGAAACTGGCAGCTTCTAGAAGTACTTTTGCGTTCCACTCTGTCTCCAGCAAAATCAGCGTCGCAGTAGCCTACTAAACTGTAATCACTAGATTTTCTATAAAACAAACCCAGATTAGTAGTACCTTTCAGATACTTGAAAATTCGCTTAACAGCTGTTAAGTGAGATTCTCTAGGATCTGATTGGAATCTAGCACAAATACATACACTGAATAGAATATCAGGTCTTGAAGCAGTCAGATAAAGGAGAGAACCAATCATACCTCTGTAGACCTTCTGTTCTACGCTTTTGCTTACCTCTTCTCTTTCCAGAATGCACGTGGGATGCATTGGAATCTTTGATGGCTTACATTCTGAGAGGTCAAATTTCTTCAGAAGATCTCTGATGTATTTGCTCTGATGAATGTAAGTTCCCTCTGGAGTTTGATTGATCTGAATTCCTAAAAAGAACTTCAGTTCCCCCATGAGGCTCATCTCAAATTCTGCCTGCATACACTTAGCAAATTTTCTTCCAAGAGAAGGATTAGTAGAACCAAAGATTATATCATCAACATAAATTTGACAGACTAAAATGTCACTCTTAACTGTTTTACAGAATAGAGTGGTGTCCACTTTCCCTCTGGTGAACTCATTTTCAAGCAGAAAGTTACTTAGCCTTTCATACCAAGCTCTGGGAGCTTGTTTCAGACCATACAGTGACTTTTTCAGTTTGAAAACATGTTCTGGATGTTTAGTATTTTCAAAACCTGGGGGTTGGTGAACATACACTTCTTCTTCTATATAACCATTTAAGAATGCACTTTTGACATCCATCTGATACAGAGTGATGCCTCTATTAACAGCAAATGAGATTAAGAGTCTGATAGATTCTAACCTGGCGACTGGGGCAAAGGTTTCTGTATAGTCTATCCCCTCTTGCTGACTATAACCTTGTGCAACCAGTCGTGCCTTGTTTCTGACGACTTCACCTTGTTCATTGAGCTTGTTTCTGAACACCCATCTTGTTCCAATGACGTTGAATCCTTTTGGTCTTGGAACGAGATCCCATACGTCGTTTCTGGTGAATTGATTCAGCTCTTCTTGCATTGCCAGAATCCAGTCATTGTCCAGAAGTGCTTCATCAATAGAAGAAGGTTCAATCAGAGACACAAGTCCCATCAGAGTTTCTTCAGAGTTTCTGAGGCTTGCTCTTGTTCTGATTGGATCTTCCTTTCTTCCTAGAATAGATTCTTCTGGGTGATCCAAACTGCTTCTGGGTACTCTCTTCTGAGGTTGATCAGCAGCAGTTGTAGGATTTCTAGCATTGCTTCTTTCAGACGTTGAAGGAATGTCTGTGTTGAGAGCTTCTGATGACTTGTCTTCAGAACCTGCAAATTCAATTTCTATACCTGCAAGATTTTCATTCTGCTTTGACTTTTCAGAGTCAAGCTTGTCATCAAAACGAACACTGATTGATTCTTCCACAATCTGTGTTTCTGTATTGTATACTCTGTACCCTCTTGAGCGTTCAGAGTATCCTAACATAATACACTTCTGTGCCTTAGAATCAAACTTGTTCAAATAATTCTTAGTATTTAACATATAGCAAGTACATCCAAATGGATGAAAGTACGAAATGTTGGGCTTTCTGTTCTTCCACAATTCATATGGAGTCTTTTCCAGAATAGGTCTTATTGAGATTCTATTCTGAATGTAGCACGCTGTGTTTATTGCCTCTGCCCAGAAAGTCTTAGCAACGTTTGTCTCGTTGATCATGGTTCTGGCCATTTCTTGCAATGTTCTGTTCTTTCGTTCTACAACTCCATTTTGTTGAGGAGTTCTAGGACAAGAGAAATCATGCAGAATGCCTTTGTCATTGAAGAATGACTCAAAATCTTTATTTTCAAATTCTCCACCATGATCACTTCTGACTTTAACGATTCTAAGATCTTTTTCATTCTGAACTTGGTTACAGAAGGTAACAAACACAGAGTGTGACTCGTCCTTGTGTCTTAAGAACTTTACCCATGTCCATCTGCTATAGTCATCTACGATTACTAACCCATACTTCTTGCCACTGACAGAAGCAGTTTTAACTGGTCCAAATAAGTCAATGTGCAGAAGTTCTAATGGCTTAGAGGTAGAAACAACATTTTTGGATTTAAAAGAGGGTTTTGCAAATTTGCCTTTCTGACATGCTTCACACAGAGCATCTGAATTGAACTTCAAATTTGGAAGTCCTCTGACCAGATTGAGTTTGTTAATCTGAGATATTCTTCTCATACTAACATGTCCCAATCTTCTGTGCCAGATCCATTGCTCGTTGTTAACAGACAGAAGACATTTTACGTTCTGACTCTTAAGTTCAGAAAGTTTGATTTTGTAAATGTTGTTTTTCCTCTTACCATTAAATAGGATAGTCCCATCTTTCTGACTAACAGCTTTACATGATTTTTGATTAAAGATTATATCATAACCGTTATCACTTAATTGACTTATGGATAACAGGTTATGCATCAATCCATCAACAAGCAGAACATTATTAATAGAGGGAAGATTTCCGTTACCTACAGTTCCAGAGCCAATTATCTTTCCCCTCTGATTGCCTCCAAAGCCAACGTGGCCTCCAGGCTTAAGTTCCAGGCTTTGGAACATATGCCTTCTTCCCGTCATGTGACGTGAGCAGCCAGAGTCCAGGTACCATGACTGGTGTTTCTGACTTGCTGCTAAAGATATCTGCAACATGTATTATTTTATCCTTAGGTACCCAGATCTTCTTGGGTCCTGATTTGTTAGTCTTACCAAAACTCTGATTGAATTTTGGTTTCACAAAGTGATTACTACTAGTATATTTGATGTCATGTGTGTGACCATACACAAAGTGTGAATTTATAGGAGTGTGTTTAATAACTAAATCCATGACATTTTTAGGTGTAGGATTCTTACCTAAGTATCCTATTCCTTTCCTGCCGTTTCCGCTAACTCCATAGATCATTGAAGCCATTTTGCTTCTATCTATGCTTTTAGCAAGGAACTTCTGGAAACTATGATCATACTCTTTGATGATCTCATCAGCGTTGCTGGGAGTTTCAGCAATTGGTTCCTTCTGAGAGTTTTGTAAAGAGTTTTCTAATTTTAAAATTTTATCTCTCAGCTCAGAGTTTTCCAATCTGAGACTCTCAGACTTATTAGAATCAGATTCAAGAGTCCTTTTCAGGTCTCTGAATTTAGCTCTAATCTGCTGATAACGTTCCAGAATTTCATTTAGGCTTTCAGCAAGTTCAGCCTTTGTAAAATTAACAGCGAAGTTAGGGAATACCTCTTCTGTGTCTGATTCTGAGTCTGAGTCAGAAGCTTCACTGTCATCTTGAATGTTAGCCATAAGCGCTATGTTCGCCCTTTCATCATCTGATTCTGAGTCAGCTTCAGACGAGTCAGAGTCATCCCATGTGGCCATGAGACTTTTCTTCTTCTCTCTTCCAAACTTCCTTTTTGGCTTTTCCCTCTGAAGCTTTGGACAGTCACTCTTGTAGTGACCTTGCTCATTGCACTCGTAGCAGATGATGTCTTTTGTATTTGGCTTCTTGCTACCTGAGGAGCCTTCAGATCTTCTGTATCCAGAGGAAGAATCTGTCCTTCTGTGTCTGGAAGAAGACTCGTTATGATCAGATCTTCTGGGATTCCTGAACTTCTTTTGTCTTTGCTTCCACAGTTGATTTACTCTTCTGGAGAGAAGAGAAAGCTCGTCTTCTTCTGATGAGGATCCATCAGATGTTTCTTCAACTGCCTGCAAAACTTTAGATTCAGATTTTCTGTTAGATTTCAAAGCTATAGGCTTACCTTGCTTCTGAGGCTCGTCAGCTTCCAGCTCTATCTCATGACTTCTGAGGGAGCTTATAAGTTCCTCCAGAGTGATTTTGTTGAGATCTTTCGCCAGCTTCAGAGCAGTAACCATAGGCCTCCACTGCTTGGGTAAACTTCTGATTATCTTCTTGACATGGTCAGCAGTAGAGTACCCCTTGTCCAGAACTTTGAGACCAGCTACCAGAATCTGGAATCTAGAGAACATAGTTTCAATGGATTCAGATTCTTCCATTTTAAACGCCTCATACTTCTGAATGAGCGCCAGAGCCTTTGTTTCCTTGACTTGAACGTTGCCCTCATGCGTCATTCTGAGAGAATCAAAGATGTTCTTAGCTGTGTCTCTGTTGGAGATCTTCTCATACTCAGTATAGGAGATAGCACTGAGAAGGATGGTTCTGGCCTTATGGTGATTCTTGAAATCACGCTTTTGTTGATCAGTCATTGATTTTCTATCAATCTTCTGACCAGTTGCATTAACAGGGTGCGTGTATCCATCTGTCACCATATCCCACAGATCAGCATCATGTGCTAGAAAGAAGCTTTCAATTCTGTCTTTCCAGTAGTCAAAGTTTTCTCCATCAAAGACTGGAGGTTTGCCGCTGAATCTGTCTCTATCCTCATTGTTGTCATTGCTGAAATGAGAGTTGTTTCCTGCCATAGTGTTTTTCTGACGCTGGATCTTTTACTGACACGGTTAAGTGTTTTAGCTCAGAACCAGGCGCTCTGATGCCAATTGAAGGGGTGAAAAACACAAGAAGGGGGGGTTGAATTGCAAAACTGGAAACTTAAAGCGAATGACAAGGTATTTTTATCCTGGTTCGTTTGATCTCAAACTACTCCAGTCCACCCGTTCAAGGTGATTTCGCCTCTCTCCAACGAGGTCTTAATTCACTATATTCAACTGAATACAAATCTGTTTTAGCAACTGCTAAAACCTTCTTGATTCAAACCACAATCCGGTTTGTCAAGGCAATACTTTCTTACAAAGGAATAATCAAATGTGTGTGAATGTTTCTACAAAAACTATATCACAACTGTGATGTTTACACAAATGAAGCTTAGAATACTAAGTTGCTAAACGCTAATGAAGTATCAGAGTTTGGTGGTTTAGCAAAACTTGTAGAGTGAAGATTATTGATCAGCTTTTTGCGTGTAGAGAGTTTGGAAGCATTAGCCATTATAATCTTCAAAGCTTGGTTTATATAGCACTTGAGAAGATGAACGTTGAAGCAAATATTCTTGATTCAATGCTATTAACAAGCTTTCCTTTCTGAGCAGATCTTGTCTAGAATGATGCCGTTGGTATTGATTAGCTTTCAATGCACAGTACCGTTGCTTCTTCAATGCACGTTCTGGCTTGGCTCATTCTGATTCTGCTTCGCTGCTGATGAACTGATTTGATTCTGTATCAGAGTATTTTACGCGCAGTTCTGTTCATCAAGCTTCAGCATGTGCAAGCGTTGATCTTCTGATCTTGACGTTCTGATTCAGCAACTTCTGATGCTGGTGTGCAAACTTATATTCTGATGCTGAGAACGTGATCTTGCTTATTTTAATCAGCATATCTGCAAGTCAGAGCATAGTAATTTTAAGTAGCATATAATTCAATCATGAAATATTTAACTACTATATCTTTTCACTTTGTTATCATCAAAACTTAATTATAGGGTACTAGATTCAAACATTGTTCTAACAGATTGGACACTAGAGTGCCCAAAAATTTGCACTCGGTAATGTGATGGTGGAGGGAACGGGCTTACAGATGCCATTTGGTGATGGGCTTAGAGATGCCATCTGGAGATGTGACAGAACCTTGTCGGGGGATGGGCTTATAGATGCCATCTGGAAATGGGCTTAGAGATGCCATCTGGAAATGTGACAGAACCTTGTCGGGGGATGGGCTTAGAGATGCCATCTGGTAATGGGCTTAAAGATGCCATTTGGAAGTTGTTGGTAGGAGGATGGGCTTAGAGATGCCATTTGGAAGTTGCTGGTAGGAGGATGGGCTTAGAGATGCCATCGGGGGTGTCGATCGCGTAAGAGATTCCTTAGCGAGAACTTGCGTACTTGAGAAAGAAAGATAATTTCCTGGCCTGTCACAGGGGTTGATCTTCAAACTCTTCATGCAGATATGCCCTGGCTAGATACAGGTATCGAATCTGGAATTGGTCGTCTACAGATATGCCCTGGCTGGATACAGGTGTCGAATCTGGAAATTATCGTCTACAAATATGCCCTTGCTAGATACAGGAATCGAATCTCTAAACTCTTCATGCAGACATGCCCTGGCTGGATACAGGAATCGAATCTACAATCAGTTACTCACAGATATGCCCTGGCTAGATACAGGAATCGAATCTGGAATTGGTCGTCTACAGATATGCCCTGGATGGATACAGGAATCGAATCTCTAAACTCTTCATGCAGACATACCCTGGCTAGATACAGGTGTCGAATCCATAATCAGTTACTCACAGATATGCCCTGGCTAGATATAGGAATCGAATCTGGAATTGGTCGTCTACAGATATGCCCTGGCTGGATACATGTATCGAATCTCTAAACTCTTCATGCAGACATGCCCTGGCTAGATACAGGTGTCGAATCCATAATCAGTTACTCACAGATATGCCCTGGCTAGATACAGGAATCGAATCTGGAATTGGTCGTCTACAGATATGCCCTGGCTGGATACAGGAATCGAATCTCTAAACTCTTCATGCAGACATGCCTTGGCTAGATACAAGTGTCGAATCCATAATCAGTTACTCACAGATATGCCATGGCTAGATACAAGAATCGAATCTGGAATTGGTCGTCTACAGATATGCCCTGGCTAGATACAGGTATCGAATCTCTAAACTCTTCATGCAGACATGCCCTGGCTAGATACAGGTGTCGAATCCATAATCAGTTACTCACAGATATGCCCTGGCTAGATACAAGAATCGAATCTGGAATTGGTCGTCTACAAATATGCCCTGGATGGATACAGGTATCGAATCTCTAAACTCTTCATGCAGACATGCCCTGGCTGGATACAAGAATCGAATCTACAATCAGTTACTCATAGATATGCCCTGGCTAGATATAGGAATCGAATCTGGAATTGGTCGTCTACAGATATGCCCTGGCTGGATACAGGAATCGAATCTCTAAACTCTTCATGCAGACATGCCCTGGCTAGATACAGGTGTCGAATCCACAATCAGTTACTCACAGATATGCCCTGGCTAGATACAGGAATCGAATCTGGAATTGTGACAGTTGATAGTAATCATCTTTGGATTGACCTTTTTCCTAAAAAGGCAAGACATCAGTTTTATGCAATGTCATGATGTATGAAATGCATGAGGTCATGATGTTTTCAAGAATAAATGAGATTGTGTGATATGATGCGTATATGCATGCGTCATGGTGTATGATAATGTGATGAATGAATAAGAATGTGTTTTCGTCTAGGAAAATAAATCCTTGACGAATGCCGGGGGTTTGTTGAATCCTGGACTGATGTTGAAGAGTAGAGTTCTTCGCTTCCGCTGGGGATGATGGTTGCAAAAATAAACCGGTAGGAGAAGATGACTCCGTTGGGGAATAAACTCGTTGGAGAGATTACTCTGCGGGGAGTTACTCTGTGGGAAGAGATACTTCGCTGAGGTTTTGATGAGAGCTCCTCTGGGTATTCCACTGGTAAGTTATGTTGGGGAACTTGATGAACTCCGATGGGGATTGATAGTTTTGGCTCCACTGGGGATTTTGAAACTTGATTCTGAGGGGAATTAGATTCTGTGAGGCTCTCTGGCTGGGGATTCCAAGAATCTTTTGAGTTTGAGAAGGAACCGGTGTAGGGTTTCCTGATGATGAGTCCGTGTAAAACTACATCTGGTTTTGAGAAGGAACCGGTGTAGGGTTGCTTCATGATGAGTCCGTGTAAAACTGCATCTGAGGTTGAGAAGGAACCAATGTAGGGTTGCTTCATGATGAGTCCGTGTAAAACTGCATCTTGGAGTCGAGAAGGAACCTGTGTAGGGTTGCTTCATGATGAGTCCGTGTAAAACTGCATCTGAGGTTGAGAAGGAACCGGTGTAGGGTTGCTTCATGATGAGTCTGTGTAAAACTGCATCTTGGAGTCGAGAAGGAACTTGTGTAGGGTTGCTTCATGATGAGTCCGTGTAAAACTGCATCTTCCAACAGGTGATGAAGGAATTGTTGAACACTTTTGACATTCGAATGCCCCAAGTGATGGTGAGGGAGACTTGCCCCAAGTTAATCTGTAATTGAGATATTTTGTTGAAATCTTGACTGGACTGTCCCATGTTTACTGAACTTTGAAAGATCCATTGGAACCTTGACCAGACTGCCCCAGGTTAACTGAACTTTTGAAAGATCTGTTGAAACCTTGACTGGACTTCCCCAGGCACGCTGGATGGTGACATATCATGCCCCTTGTTGATAGGAGACTTGTCGTTGGAAGTGTCATCCTTTTGAAGTGATTTTACTCACTGAGAGAGTTTTCGTTCCTCCGAACATTCGCTGTATGAATTTCTTTGCTGTCAAACAAATAGTCAAATGCAAACAATGATATTCAAGCAATGCAAAGTTTATGTTTGTCTCGAAGTTTTGAAAGATGCGTTTTTTAGCAGAAAACTTTTCATAAGACAAGTTCAACACAAGATTTTAGAGCAAAGCCTTACAGGAGTCAGGATACCTTTTGTAACAGTATGCTTTCGAACTAACCCATGCTTCAATTAGGACTTTTGAAGGGTTGTAACGTGGCTTGGTTCACGGTTTAAGAAACAAAGGATAAAGGCTCGAAGTATATTTATACCCACCCGCTCTTCGTGATGTTCTTCAACCCTAAGCTCAGTTAATTGTACATCGCACTCTATTCGAGTTTGGAACGACTTTTTGGGCGATGGTTCACCAGTTGAATTTTGGGAGACAGTCATCATCTCCTTTTTTTTTTCTTTTACAACATTTTTCATGTTGTTGAGGATTTGTAATGACCTCTCTATTTTGATTTTGATTTGTTATCCCTAACTTTTGCCTGATTGTCTCTGTTTTCGAGATCACAGTCAGCGGGATGTCCCAGCTTTCTTAAGCCTCCTTTATAGGTTTTGGCCCGGTGGGCTTTTTCTTTTTGAGAGATTGATTGTCTATGTGATAGGGAACCATCACTGTCTTTTGATTCCAAGGGAATGCTTTTCTTTGTCGTCGTTCGCTGTATTACAAACTGAGAGTTTGCGACTTTAATGCGCATTTTCTTTTGAATTAACTGAGATACTACCCTGCCCCAGGTTTATATCAAAGGTTTTGATTGTTTAGAGTAGAAAACTCCTACTTTTTTGGCTCGAAGGGGTTGACTAGGGATTATCTTCCTTATAACTCCAGTGTTTGGGAATTGAAAGAAATGCCTGTACATCATCAGCAAGGTCTGTTCAAAAGCATACTGTATGAGATTACGGTATTGTTTCGTCATCCTCCCTCTAAAGGCTTGCAGCTTTTTATCAAGAGTTAAATATCATAAAGAAAGCATAAGAGTAGTGAAAACGAATGGATGAATTCAAGACAAACATATGCAATGCATTAATAAAACAGAGTTTAACATCAATAGTTAATTGTTTGAACAACAAAAGAAATTACAACTTGAAAAATTCAGATGGAACAAAAAGTCTCTCAGCTCGAGCTTTGTCATCTTAGGTGGAGCACCCAAAGTGGAAGATTTTCATCTCACCATTCGGCATGAATTCCAGCACTCCATTGTCAATCAGATCCTGAGTTTTGTTTTTCAAGGCCCTGCAGTCCTCAGTGTCATGTCCAGGACCATAGGAGTGGTATGCACACCTCCTATTGGAATGATAGGTAGGAGCAGAAGTATTAGGGTTCAAATGAGGGACCCTTAATGTAATCAGCCCTGCCTGCAGCATGCGTTGTAGCACTTGACCCAGTGACATGTTGATCTTGGTGAATTGTCTTTTTGGCGCGGCTTTCTTACGCTGATGCCTCTGTCCTTGCTGAACAGGCGTAAGATGTGGTTGGGCTTGTGACACTGAAGCAGGTTGAGGAGCTTTTCCATTGTCTTCTCGCCTCGGAAAAGGCGGAATGATGATTTGATCTTCAGCCCCAGTTGTCTGTCCCACTTGATTATCCCGAAGCAGTTTGTTGACAAGAACCCCGAGCTCTTCTTGTTTTTGAGCCAAGTCCTGGATGAGAGCCCTCTGACTCGCCAGTTCCCCTTTCAATATGGCTATCTCAATGTGTAGCTCCCACTGGTCATCTCTGTCGTCCCCAGGATTTCCCACAATCATGCCCCTGGTGAGGAGCGTCTTGACCTCTTCTTGCCCCTTGGATAGGTTTAAGAACATCTCTTGGAGTTGAGCGTTTTGGGCTTGGAGGCCCTTGAGAGTCTGTTCCAAGGCCATCTCTACTGAAATAAACAGTATGAGAATAAGGAAACCTGAAAAGGAAAAAATGTCAAGATGCAATGCATGATATGCAGATGCATGCTTTCAAGGATCTCTTGGGGTAAACACAAGAGAATGTTAGAGGTTGAACTTTGATCTTTGATTGGAGAACTTTGCACTGGTGGATGTCTTTCCACGAGAATCAAGCTCACCATGTCAAGTGGGTCATAGCCCCTGATTCAAGTTGTTGCACTTGATCTTTGATTGGAGAACTTTGCATCGGTGGATGTCTTTCCACGAGAAGCATGCTCACCATGTAAAGTGGGTCATAGCCCCTGATTCAAGTTGTTGCACTTGATCTTTGATTGGAGAACTTTGCAACGGTGGATGTCCTTCCACGAGAATCAAGCTCACCATATCAAGTGGGTCATAGCCCCTGATTCAAGTTGTTGCACTTGATCTTTGATGGCATTTGTTAGAGGAGAAACCTCTTGCCCTTTGGTAGACTTCTGGTTCAACGTAACCCTGCATCAAAAGAACCCTCGAGATCCTTGAAATGGTTATTGAAAATGCTATGGTATGATGTTATGATGTTATGTACATGTATGCAAAAGCAAATGAGTGTATATACAGGAAATCATATTCACACAAAGCAAACAAGTCCTTAGGTTTGGGCTTGCATGGGGTTCGTAGGTAAGTACCCTCTTGAAGTTAGTTGGCTCATCCTGTCCTAGAAATAGAAACCGGGTTCTAAGGAGCTCAATATCATTGGATTGTTTTCTGTGTTCATCGTTTTGGTTTAGCCACTTAACTGGCGACCAAAATATTCCAAGAAAACAACGCTCAATGAGTGTAGTATCGAGTATCTACCAACTTCGGACTGCACCAAAGTCGGTCATCTCACTACCCCTAAAAAGGCTAGGATGGTCAATTAAGGTTCTAAGAGTTCGTTAGTGCTTCACGACATCACTCAGCGGCCCCGTACTCTCCTTGATTGAACTCAAGGGTTACCGGTACTCACAAATATGTCACACTAACATAGCTTACTGCTTCAACCGTGTCGGTATACCCCGCACAGTTCCCTCACAGTTTTTTTGCTATTTACCTAAAAAGGTGCCCCAAAATCCAGGTGTAGGATTTATAACAAACCCAAACAAGGACTCAAAAAGTAAAGCAATCAAGGCAATCAAAGTAAGAATGTAAAGGTGATCTAAACCTTAAGGTAACGCCACTTTTAGATTTCTCCCCAGCAGAGTCGCCAGTTCTGTGATACGGTGGGAGAACTGACTTGAGGTTTTGCGTTTGTATTCGCACTTGTTCGGTTTAGCAACAGTCGCCACCGACTTTTTATTTTATCCTAAAGGAAAGGTTAAAAAGCACAGGAAAAACCTTTTGAGATGTTTCGTGGGTTCGGGGGGTAGATTATGAAAAGGGAAGGTATTAGCACCCTTTTCATCCATGGTTATCCATGGGCTCTTAGTTACTTGGTTTTAGATCACTTGCCTTTGATTTTCAATTGCTTGAAATGGTGTGTGTGTGTTTTGAAAATGTTTTTTTGAAGAAGATGCCTTGTCTTAGGCAACCATTGTAATGACTCGTGTTTGAGTGTTTTACAAAGATGTGTATCTTTTCGAAAAGATGTTTCAAATGTTTTTGAGAGTTTGTTTTGAAAGTGTTTGTGGAGTGTGGTTTTGAAAAGTAGGCAAGTGTTTTTGCAAGTTGATCAAGTAACTAAGAGTTGTCTACCCCTATTGTACTCAAAGGTTTTTCTCATGTTTTAACCCTTTTAACAATTTTGTTCCACCATTGTATTTGGTGGACAATCTTGCGTTTAGGATGTTAACGGGACAGGCGCGGGTCATCGTATAGACCATGAATGCAA
Organism: Vicia faba; assembly: GCA_948472305.1. NCBI lineage: Eukaryota > Viridiplantae > Streptophyta > Magnoliopsida > Fabales > Fabaceae > Vicia > Vicia faba. Next base: position 953,181,935 of record OX451737.1, read on the forward strand.
TGGTGCCAAGTGTCTTTGGCAATTTTGCTTGAAGGGACTATGATCATTTTTGATTAGGCAACTTTCGAAAGCGTCATCGAGGGACTATGATCATTTGGATTTGTTTTGTTTTTGCCAAAGAAACTCAACATGCAAGCATGGCCCATTTTGGAAGGCAACAAGCGGGATTACCCTAGGGGTGCAAGTGTGATTGTGTATTGATTTCATGTATTTGTCTTGTATTAGGTTATCTAGCGTTTGATTTTATGTACATACAAAACCCTAGGTCTAACCATGGTATATTTGAAAGCGATAAATTGCGAGAATTTAAAGTCTACGCTATTACAAAATAGTATCCGGTAGTGGGGGTACAAGTATACAAATGGGGATGAGACTTATTAGGAGAGTAATGTCCAAATACTTACATCCAAATCGAACCGATCGCAAATGTAATATGTAATGTATAGCAATGTATAAGAGTAAAGCAAATGTATATGTGTAGAGCAAAGTAAATGTATCAACGTATTTGTGTATTGTAAATGTGTAAGTGCACGTAATTTATTTACAAGTGCGGAATGTGTTTAACTTAATGAAAAATTAAGTGTTTGTTATATATTTTTTATTTTTATCTTGTATTTTGTTAATGTATTGTTATCAGGTTTTGTATTTTGTTAATTATGTACAAACAAAATATTTCAAGAAAAGAAAAGAATGTTTTAAGTTTAATTATTTTTAGGTATTTTATTGTTTTTATGTATAAAATCTAAATTAAACAAAAATGTTCAAATTTAAGAAAATTAATATTTATGTTTTAAAATGTAATAAAAAAGAAACAAATAGTAAAATTTTTATGGAAAGATTTATTAAAGAGAGTTTTTAATCTATTAATTCAATCTAATATTTATGTGTTCTTTTTAATATAACAAAATAAAAGACAAATTTTAGTATAAAATGAAATATTGTTTTATTTGACAAAATAAAGAAAATGTATTAGTTTAAGTTATAAAAAGAAAAATGAAATGGTAAATAAGAAAAATAAGATGTTAAAAGAAGGAAATTAATGGGCTTTTAGGGGGTTTAAGGCCCAAGCAAAGCAAAAAGCACCAGTAAAAGGGAGGTGAGGCGCCAGGAGGGGGATGCACCAACGTTAATGGGCTTAGGCGTTCCAAATGGGCAAGGCCCACACGTTTGACACAAGCTTTGTTTAGGGTTGCAATAGTTCTATGTCATTTGGAAAAGGGTTAGGGTTCGTTGAACACAGAAGCGGCGCTCATCTTCTTCGTCTTCACTTCGTTTCCTCCATTCTTCTCAAACCGGACATGGCTTATTGACGCCTCTCCGTCCTCGATGCCAGGCGCCGTTCCCTCTCTCCATTCCTCATGGTCACGCAGGCGGCGACGTTTGCAAGGTAATGATCTCAATGCTTATGTTTTTTAGGGTTTCCAGTTCGTACACGTTTTTTTACTCCTTGATAAATTCTAATCTCTGAACACTATCATTGTTATGTGAGGTGTGAAGGAATAAAAGTGGAAAAGTTATACCTTTGTTGTCTTTTGAAAATGGAGGAGAGAGCTGGAGGAGGCGCCTAGGGTGGCTGACCGGTGAGGGGATGGTGATGTTGTGAACCTTTGCTTCCTGGTATCTTTATTTTTTGCCTTTTTGTTGTTGATTTGATGATGATGCCTGGAAATCTGAAAATACTTAGCACGACCTTCCTTTTCCTCTTCTCTTTTGATTGCTTCTGTTGCCTTTGGAATAGCTTGCTTGTATGCTTATTCTGAGTTGTGATATTGGTAGCCCAATGATGAGGATACTCTGAGGGCTTGTGTTGGTTCGAATGTTTTTGACTTTAAGTTGCCTCTGAGACACTTGATATGCTAGTTATTTCCTTGTATGCTTGTATGCTGACATTGATTCTTGCCTCTGTATGTTAACCCAGTGATGACAACATTTTGAGGGTTTAGAGTTTTGGTTGGATTTTGTTGATATGTTTGGTTGCCTCGATGATGAACTCTTTGAGTTCTGAGAGCTTGGGCTTCAGTTTGAGGCTTGGACAGATTAAGCTTGAGGGGTTTGAGGGCTTAGACAGGTTGATGCTTAGGCTTGCAAGCTTGGTATGAATTTGAGTTGTTTGCTTTGGGTTTAGGTTTGCTGTGCTGAAAAATAGGTTACAGGCTTGAAACCTTGAGGCTTGGCTTGCTGTTTGTTTATTTGTTTTGGGTTTTGTTTCAGTGTAAGGCATACTTGGTTTGCTGTTTGTAATCTTGAACACAGGTTGATGTTTTAGGCCTTTTGTGAGAGGCAGGTTATGGCTTATGCAGCTTAGAGGTAGGTTGGATTTGGTTTGATGCTTCAGGCTTTGGAGGCTTTTGGTCTTAGACAGGCACGAGGCTTTTAGGCTTGATGACAGTTTACAGGTTTTTGGTGTTTTGGTTGCAGGTTAGGCTTCATGTTTAAGCTTCAAGGTTTGGCCTTGTTATGCTTCTTGTTTGGAGGCTGAACTGTGTTTCAAAAATGTTACAGTTTTGTAGCTTTTCTTTTTGTGATATCTCTCTCCCCTCCTTTTACTGTGTTGATAACAGTTTGTTTTATATATTTCTTCTTCAAGCCTAAGCCTGTAAGCCTCCTTTTCTTTTTCTCTTTTCTCTCTCTCTCTCTCTCTCTCCAGATTTTAAGCATATTAAATATTGCTTAGATGTACTTATGTTCTGAAAAGGTAGCTGGCTTTTGGAAAGTGATGATATCTTTTGAATATGCTTGCACTTGTGGTTTTCCTCTGCATACTTCTATCTCCTTTTACAGATTTTCTGCATCTTTGTGATAGCCTTTGTGATAGCCTTTGTACTTTGATATCTTGATATCTTTTTGGACAGCTTTTTGGATATCTTGGATAGTTTGAATTTGTGAATTTCAGTTAGGCAATTCAGTTCAGTTTGCATTTGGACTTGTACATGCTGTTAGGAATTTTTGAAATGGGCAAATTGTTGACAATGCAATATGTTTGACAAATTTGAATTTGTGCAATTATAAATTTTGTGCATTTCATACTTTTTGCAAGCATTTTTATCCTTCTTTGTGAACCGGGAGAAATCTCGTGATTTGCAGATAGGGCAAACTGATTCCGGCCAGTTGCCTTTAATGATGAATTTTAACTGTGTATGCTCTTTTATTTATTTTATCTGCGTTGACTTTTCTTTTTCTTTGTTTTTACAGGTAAAGATAATTGAGCAAAAGAGCATTGGATAGAAGATGAAGAAGACTTAGGAAATTTAGGATGTATTTTATTTCATTTCAATTATTTGTAACATTATTATTATAAACAAGGATGTAAATAAATTTACAGGTTTTCAAATAATAGATTGTAACAAACCATTAAAGATGAATAAAAAAATCCTCTTTTGATCAATTAATTCCTTTTATTTCCTTTCAATTGTTTAATTTAATTATTTGAATTTCTTAAATTAAAACAATTGGAAATAAATCCAATTATTCTGACTTTAGAAAAAAGAAATAATTAATAAACGTCCGACGTTCCGAATTAAACATAGCAATGCACAGTCAAATCAACACATGCCCAAATGTCTTTTCCTTTTACTGATTTAATCAAACACTGCAAACTCAATCCAAATGACTCAGTCCAAACTTCAGAGTAAACTGAGAAGAACTATAGAATTAATTCTTTCTGAGAAATATGCGCACAAAACCCTAGTTCTTGATTAAATGTCAGAGAAGCGCCTGCCTGATCAAAACCTGAGCCAACTCAACCAAACCCTAAGCAATCTGTTTGAACTGCTTTAAAATCAAAGAAAACCCTAAATTTTGTCTGACTGACGAGAAAAGTCTGTTTGACTGATTCTTACGCCAATCTGAAAAAATCAGGAAAAGCCCGAAGCTGTGATTTCTTGTGGAAAAATACGAGGGCAAATTTTGGGGTACAATAGGAGGTATCACCTACAACCCATGCTTGGACTTAAGACAGTTTGGTTATTCCCGAAGGGATGGTCCGCACGAGATGCTGTTTCAAGGTTTGGTATTCGACTATGACAACGACGATCAAAGTCTTCGCCAGAGATTTATCCGAGCTTAGAGGATGTTAAACAAGGTGGATAGCAAGACTTTGGGGCACAATAATTCCATCCCTCTTGAGCCTTACCTCAAATGGGTACGAACTCATGCTCAGAGTCTTATGATGCCTTACCCCTCCATTCTCCCGGTAATCATTGAGCCTGTCAAGGAGGGAGATGTTCCATACACTATCCTACATCCTGCATGCCGACATCTCTTGAAGACCTACAAAGGGATTGGATAAAACTCAAAGGAGAGCGAGATACTTTTGAAGCCCAATTCTACGCAAGCAAGAAGAAGGTTTTGAAACTCACTAGGTTGCTTAATGAGGAGCGGACCCTGAATGCCTACATTGCACCAAAGAGGAGGCGCATTACTTTTTTATCTTAGAGTTTTGTATTATTTTCTCCAAGGGGCATTGATGTACTCAAAAATTTATCTTATTAATATAACGTGTGTTTCTTTTTGTCTAAAACAAACTTGAATCTTTGAAATCCTTGAAAACATTACATATGCATATATCATTCATCACAACATAAACATGTCTTTTGCAACAAGTCTCCTCATCTCTCTACTTTTTATTTCAGTAAGATGGATATCGAGAAAACAGTGAAAGATCTCCAAGCTTAGAATATGCAGTTTCAACAATTGCTCATGACCCTAGCCAAGGGGCAAGAATAATTGAAGACTCTGTTACCTGAAGAGAGGAAAAAGAAAACAAAGAAGGTAACTGGAGTCTTAAACATGGGGAGAACGTTTCATGGGCAGACAAGAAGGACTTTGAAATTTGCAACAACATCCGATGAAGGATAAGGGAAAGGCAAGGAAACAGCTGTCTGAGGAACAATATCCTCCAGCTGATGACAAGTACAGACATCTTGAAGAGCGGTTGAGCGCGATGGAAATACAAAAGGTGCCAGGCTTAGACTTTGAGGAATTGGGACTAGTGTCGGGGATTGTGATTCCTCCAAAATTCAAAGTGCCTATGTTTGCTAAATATGATGGAGTGTCATGCCCTAAAATGAATCTCCGGTCATATGTAAGAAAAATCCAACCCCATACCGCTGATAAAGACTTATGGGTGCACTTTTTCCAAGACAGTCTGTCTGGAACACAACTTGACTGGTTTTACCAACTAGAAAGATCCAACATCCACAATTGGGAAGATCTTGCCCCAACTTTCTACAATAAATATCAATACAATACTGATTTTGCGCCTACCCGTACTCAACTCCAAAGTATGGCCATGGCTTCCAATGAAATTTTCAAGGATTACGCACAAAAATGGAGATATTTGGTTGGAAGAGTTCAACCCCCTATGTATGAAAGAGAATTGGTGGACATGTTCTTAGGCACCTTATCCGGTCCTTTCTTCAACCATTTAATTGGAAGTTCATCTGCAGGCTTTACTGAACTAATATTGACCGGAGAAAGGGTGGAAGCTGGCATAAAAAGTGGAAAAATTCAGAAGGATTCATCTTCTTCTACAGCTGTAAGGAAGCCTTTTATCGGGAAGAAAGAGATAGATGTTGTATATCTGCAAAGAAACCAAGAGAGGGCCGAACGCCAACTAATGGTGGGGGCTGTTATGATTCCAAAGCCTACGTCTGATCAACAAAGAAGTAATCAACCAAGGGTGGAAAGGCCAGTTCGGAAATTCACCAGATTTAACATGACTCTGTCTCAAGTATTACCGCATCTTCTGATATCCAACTTGGAAACCTTGAAAGAAGCTCCTAAAAACCCCAATACAACATCCCCTCATTATCACCCCAATGCCCGTTGTGCATATCACTCTGAAAGTCCTGGTTACGATACTAATAACTGTTGGGCCTTGAAGAAAAAAATACAAGACCTCATTGAAGCAAAAGAAATTGAGTTTGATGTGCCCGAGAAGCCAAATGTCATTTCTGCTCCTATGCCCAGACATGGCCACAATACCAATGCTATTGAAGAAGATTTGTTTATTACCACATTTGATAAACTCATGACTCCACTTCCGACCATTAAGATAAACTTGTTGAAAGCCGGTGTGTTCCCGGGATGTAATGAAGTTTGCCATCTCTGATTTTCCTCACCAACTGATTGCCCTTTGTTGAAAGCAGGCATTCAGCGCCTGATAGATAACAAAGAGATTTTGTTTGAAAGTACTCCTGTTTCACCTATTCCGGTTGAAGATGTTTCAATGATTACCATTTTCTCCAATTCTTCCAGGGTCTCCACCAAAAGACCCATTAGAATTACATCGGTTCCGAAGGTAGCTCCTTTAATAATCAAAATGCCTGGGCCAGTCCCATATGTATCAGACAAAACCGTGTCGTGGAATTACGGAGGGGACATTTACTACCATGGCATAAAACAATACTGGTCGGCCGCCGAAGAGATAAACTCCGAAGAAGAAGATTCTGACATCAGTAATATTGCCGAAACTAGTAAAATTACCCGAAGCGGTAGGATCTTTTCTCCAGAAATTGCTCCCCCAAAAGCAGTTTCTGGACCCGTGATCATCCCTGTGGCTGCTCCAAAGGTTACCTCCGTACCCATAATCATCTCTCCAAATGCTCCTATTGACGAAGCCGTCACAACTCCTGTTATCATTCCTACCAACACTCATACTGCTGAAACTCGAGGAAAAGGTGTTTTGGTTGAGCCTGTTCAGACGAAGGCTCAATCACTGACTATCCCTGAGACATCTAAGAAAGAAATGGAGGATATCCTAAAAATTATAAAGAGGAGTGACTACGATGTAGTTGGACAATTGGGGAAAACTCCTTCCAAAATCTCCATGCTGGCATTACTACTGTGTTCCGAGGCACATGCGAAAGCATTGGTGAAGTTCCTAAAAACAGCCCATGTACCTCAAGAGACGTTTGCTGATCAATTCCAAGACTGCGTGGCCAGCTTGACAGCGGATAACGGCCTAGGCTTCTCGGATGTTGATCTAACACCGAGGGGTAGAAATCATAATGAGGCATTGCATGTCTCAGTGGAACCCAAACTTTCAATTCCACCTTTTATGTAATGGACATCTTCCCTTCGTATTCATGCTTGCTAGGCCGGCCATGGATCCATAATGCTGGCGATGTCACCTCTACATTGCACCAGATGCTGAAGTATCTGGTTCAAGGGAAGATTATCACTATCCATGGAGAGGAAGAATACATGATTGGCCATCTCAATTCCTTCAGATATGTGGAATTGGACGGCGAAGTCATTGAAACTCCATTTCAACACTTCGAAGAGGCCCCCCAAGAGGTGGCAGTGACCAAAACTGTGTCCCAGATTCCCAAGATTACAAGACCTCCACTCTGGATGTCATCACTAAAGGACGCCAAAGCAGTGGTAGAGGAAGGTGGATGCACCATCTGGGGGCAACTGTCGGATATCCCGTATAAGTCTGACAAGTTTGGCCTAGGTTTCATTTCAAGTGCTCAAAAGGTTGTACGCCGTGCCCGTGCTGGAGGGCCACCCTTGAAGATTAGCAACCTTGAGGTCAACACGGTAGAAGATGGTGAAGATGATTGTAACTTGGAGGATTGGATCTTCCCGACTGTCAAAGGATGGCTCAGCAATTGGGAGGCTAGAGACTTCATCCCAATCACTTTTATCCCACAGTAATATATCTTTACATTTTGTTGGATCTGTAATATTCAAAAACAATTTGCACTCTTAAAAGCTTGTGTCTTACCTGAGGCACAATGGTCCATTTGTAAGGGTTATTTTTCATCTTCATATGACATCAATGAATCATGGACGTTTTCGCATACAAACTTTTGTGCTCATTGTTTTTCTTTTACATTTTATTTTCTTTCAAAGATAGCTATACCCTTACACACACCCACACTCACAATGCAGGTATCCATCCATTATGGATCCCATGGGTAACGATACTGCTATGGCCTTTCGTGACTATGAGAATCTAATCTACCAAGCCATAGGCGAAGGTGAGGAAGATTGTGAAGTATTAGGGGAACTTGCCAGACTGCTACAACAAGAGGAGATAACCATTCAGCCTCACGAGGAACCCGTGGATACAATCAACCTGGGTACCGAAGAAGACAAAAAAGAGGTTAAGGTGGGTGCCAATTTGGAACCCAGTGTCAAGGATCATCTGATTCAGTTGTTACACGATTATGTTGAAGATTTTGTTTGGTCTTATGAAGACATGCCAGGACTTAATGCAGATATCGTAGTACATCGTCTGCCTGCAAGAGAAGATTATCCGCCAGTAAAGCAAAAGGTTCGCCGCATGAGGTCTGATATGTCGAGAAAGATTAAAGAAGAGGTAATGAAACAATTCAACGCTGGATTCATGGCTGTCACCTCCTATCCTCAATGGGTTGCCAACATTGTTCCTGTACCTAAAAAAGACGACAAAGTATGAATGTGTGTGGACTACAGAGATTTGAATAAGGCGAGCCCTAAAGATCATTTTCCACTTCCCCACATTGATATCCTAGTTGACAATACAGCACAACACAAAGTGTTTTCCTTTATGGACAGATTCTCAAGTTATAACCAAATCAAAATGGCACCTAAGGACATGGAGAAAACAACATTTGTCACACAGTGGGGCACATTCTGCTACAAGGTAATTCCATTCGGATTGAATAATGCTGGGGCAACCTATCAGCGTGCCATGGTAGCTTTATTTCATGACATGATACATCATGAAATAGAGCTCTACGTAGACGATATGATAGCCATATCGCAAACAGAAGAAGAGCATATTGATCACTTACAAAAGCTGTTTGAGAGACTGAAGAAGTACAAGTTGAGGTTGAATCCAAACAAGTGTACATTTGGGGTATGGTCCGGTAAACTCCTAGTCTTTGTCATCTGTAACAAAGGTACTGAGGTCGATCCTGCCAAAGTTAAAGCAATACAAGAGATCCCTGCTCCTCGTACTGAGAGGGAAGTCAGAGGATTTTTGGGATGTTTGAACTATATTGCCAGATTCATTTCTCACCTGACAGCTACTTGTGAGCAAATCTTCAAGCTCTTGAATAAAGATCAAGTAGTGAAATGGAATGATGAGTGCCAAGTTGCTTTTGACAAAATCAAAGAATACTTACAAGAGCTTCCTGTATTGATGCCACCAGTCGAGGGAAGACCGTTGATCATGTATCTGACTGTTTTAGAAAACTCAATGGGGTGTGTATTGGGGAAGCATGACGAGTCTGGCCGAAAAGAGAATGCTATTTACTACCTGAACAAAAAGTTTACCGATTGTGAAACCCGATATTCACTGCTCGAGAAAACTTGTTGCACTCTGGCATGGGCTGCTCGCCGGCTAAGACAATATATGTTGACTCATACTACCTTGTTGATATCTAAAATGGATCCGATAAAATACATCTTCGAAAAGCCTGCTCTTTCTGGGAGAATAGCGAGATGGCACATGATCTTGACAGAGTAAGACATACAGTATACTACCCAGAAAGCTATAAAGGGAAGTGTACTAGCTGATCACCTTGCTCACCAAGCTGTAGAAGACTATCAGTCCATGAAGTTTGAATTCCCGGATGAAGACATCATGACATTAGACAACTGTGAAGGAATCAGGTCATATGATGGAACTGAACAAGGATCCTGATGGACCCTGTTCTTTGATGGGGCATCTAATGCACTTGGTAATGGTATCGGTGTTGTACTCATATCTCCAAAAGGGTGTCATACTCCCTTTACTGCCATACTTTGCTTCAATTGTACAAACAACATGGCGGAATACGAAGCGTGCATCTTCAGTCTCAAAGATGCCATAGACTTGGGGATCAAATCCTTGGATGTATTTGGAGATTCAAGTTTGGTCATCAATCAGATCAAAGTGGAATGGGACACCAAGCACCCTAACCTTATCCCTTACAAAGAACATGTCTTGACATTGCTACCACATTTTGAGAAGATTACCTTCGAGCATTTCCCGCGAGAAGAAAATCAGCTAGCAGACGCTCTAGCCACAATGTCATCTATGTTTAAACTTAATTGGGATAACGAGCCTCCCCAGATCACCATCGAACGAATGGATGAACCAACATACTGTCACGAGATTAATACTGAAGAAGTAGTGGACCAGCCTTGGTTTCACGAAGTCAAGAGGTATCTCAAGGCTCAAGAATATCTAGAAGGAGCTTCAATCAATGATAAAAAATTCTTAAGGAGATTCTCTGCTAAGTTCTTCCTTAGTAATGGCATCCTGTACAAACGCAATCATGACCATGTGTTACTTCGGTGCATGGATAAGGCTGAAGCCGAAAGGATCATGGCTGAATTGCATGAAGGTACTTTTGGCACCCATTCCAGTGGGCATACGATGGCGAAGAAAATCCTACGGGCAGGCTATTATTGGTCTACCATGGAAGCAGATTGCTATAAACACTCTTGAACTTATCTTAAATGCTAGATTTATGATGACAAGGTGCATGTACCTCTGGTTCCTCTGAATGTCTTGACAACTCCTTGGCCCTTTGCTATGTGGGGGATTGACATGATTGGGGAAATCAAGCTGACAACTTCCAATGGACACCGCTTTATCCTAGTGGCCATTGACTATTTTACAAAATGGGTGGAGGCGGCTTCTTTCGCTTCCATTACCAAGAATGTTGTTGCCCGTTTCATCAAGCAAAATCGCATTTTCCAGTACGGTATCCCAGAAAGGACCATCACTGACAACAGTACCAATCTCAACAACACTATGATTACCGCATTGTGCGAGCAATTCAAGATTCAACATCAAAATTCTTCTCCCAATCGGCCAAAGATGAATGGTGTCGTCGAAGCTGCAAATAAAAACATTAAAAAGATCATACAGAAAATGGCAGTCACATACAAAGACTGGCATGAGATGCTACCATTCGCTCTCCACGGGTATCTTACCACGGCTCGAACATCAACCGGGGAAACACCTTATTCTTTGGTATATGGGATGGAAGTTGTCTTACCTATCAAGGTTCAGATCCCCTCTCTGAGGATTATGAAGGATGCAGGGTTGAACGAAGACGATTGGATCCAAACTCGACTTGATCAAGTGAACTTGATTGATGAAAAGAGGCTTACTATTGTTTGACATGGTCAAATGTATCAAAAATGGATGATCAAGGCTTTAAACAAGAAAGTCAGATGCCAGGTGTATCAAGTTGGGGATCTAGTGATCAAACGCATCATCTTGCCACAAAGTGATCCCAGGGGAAAATGGACTCCTACCTATGAAGGACCATTCGTAATCAAAAACATTTTCTCTGGTAGGGCAATAATCTTGACCACCATGGATGGTGTGACCTGCCACATTCTGCGAACGCGGACATGGTCAAAAGATACTACGCATAAGAGACCCGCTAGGTTGACACACCTAGGAAAAACAAGGGCATCCCGGTGAACAAAAAAAAAGGGGGTTCGGGAAAAAGTTAGGGATAAAATTAAAAAAAAATTTGTATACCCGGCAAGTTGAAAACTCGAAAGGGCGACTTGGACAAAAAAGAGTACCCTGGTGGACTGAAAACCCGAAAGGGTGGTCCAGGCAAAAGTTAGGGAATTAAAGCGTATGACTATGTCCCGCCGGATTACTTTACAAACAACCTTTGACTTCCACTTACAAACTCAGAGCTTCTGATCAATTCAGTCATCTTTGGACAAGGCGACAAATAGACAAGATGCTCAAAGATACGAAGGCTATAGCAAAATGGGAATCCCATGGGATTATTACACATAAATATCTTTCTTTGTATCAAATTTTTCTTGTTTTACGACAGCATTCTCTTACTAGAATGTTTGTCCCCTTGTACAAAAAAAAACTTATTCAAAGTCAATACAAAGATATCCCTTTGAAGGTGCAAAAACTATTTGTCTTTTTATTTATGCTTGTATTTTGTTTACAAAAACTTCCAATGATTCATTGCTGAACATATTCATTTGAACATAATTACTGTTTACAAATAAACAAAATGAGAAAGACAATTACTGATAGGTTGAAAAGATAGGAAAATATATCTAGGCTATTCCATAAGTAATCACTTGCAGTACGTCATTTAAATCCCCAGCAGAACACAATTTCAAATTGTTGATCCCCAGTAGAAGTTGTCAAATTTCTCGGGACTCCCCAACGGATTTTGCAAGCAGTACATGGCATTTCCCTTACAACAGAATTTATTTCTCTCGACAGAAATCCATCAGTACTTCGACTTCAAGACTTGAAAACTCACATATCCTCAGCAACATTCAGGGATTTATTTTCCTCAATCTAACAACAATGCAACAGATTAGCTCACATGCGCATGAATCACATTCATACATCATAAACATTGATAAACACGAGTGCATACAACATAATCCCATTATGCATACATTTCATGCATCATGACTTGGCATTTTAGATAACATTTTACCCTTTTCAGGATAAGATTAATAGCTACCATTCAAATTAAACATGTTGATACATTTCAGATAAACTCCAAACACGGACGCCATTCTGATACTCATTCAGATCCCAACTTTCAAATACAGTTCAGATACGCTCCAGACACGGATGCCATTCTGATACTCATTTAGATACAACTTTCAGATACAGTACAGATACGCTCCAGACACGGACGCCATTCTGATACTCATTCAGATGTAACTTTTAGATACAGTTCAGATACGCTCCAGACACGAATGTTATACTGATACTCAGGCAAAATCAGCTTCCAGATAGAGCTCAAATACGCTCCAGACACGGACGCCATTCTGATGCTCATTCTTTCAGCTTACAAATTACAAGTCAACAAACATTATGGGATGGTATCTACAAGCCCATCTCCAACAAGATTCTACCACCTCTCCAAATGGCATCTTTAATCCCATTCCTTCTATCATCGCATCGCCGAGTGCAAATTTATGGGTACTCTAGTGTTCAATCATCTTTCACCTTCGAGTCGCGAATGGCAAAACTCGCCAATCTAACTCTTCAGGTTTAAGAAGATTGAACAGGGGAAGCTGTTGTACCCTAAAATTTTCCCTCTCATTTATCAAGATTTTCCTTACAAGATCTCTTTGACTCAAGACTGGATTAGGGTTTGACAGCCCAAAACATCTCATCATGCACTGATGACCAAAATTAGGGTTTGAGTTTGCACAAGGATTTTTGGACTATCAATGCTTCATTGGACTTTCAAGGATCATTATGGACCCCCAAGATTATTCATGCCAAGTTTCAAGCTTTGAATCACACTTTTGATCAGTCAATTGGACAGTTGACCTAAAAATCAACTGTATTGGGGAAAAAGTCAACCATGGCCAATTTACAGTCAAACTTCATAATTTTTTATCCACATAAACATATTAGACTCATATGTATCATTTGATCAAGTTTGGACCAAAATTCCTCAAGAAATTGGATCAAATCATCAAAAGGGCAAAATGGTCAAAATTAGGGTTTTGAATAAGAAGGGGCAATTTCTGATTTCTGACATAGCAAATGATCAATTGGTTTGAAGCATGATTCAAGAGTACAATTGCATCATCTTGACCTAATGACATGGTTCAAAATATTACAAATCCATTGGATTGATAGATGAATTTTCAATCAACTGATCAAAAGTCAATTGTATAATGAAAAGTCAAACTTTGACTTTTTGGTCAAAATCAAGTGCCAAAGATCATAATTCATCAAAACATGTCAAAATGTTAAACTTTTTCATCAAGAAATCAAGGATTGAATATTTTGTTTTGAAATTTGAAATTTCTTAACTTAGAAATCTTTCTAAGTATAGAAAATTTCTTATTTTTTCTCAACTTTAAGCCAAATTTTTACCATGATACAAGATGATCCAAAGGAAGTTCCCAACAAGAAAGTTGTAGATCTACATGAAATATACAACTTTTCTTCACAAAATTTCTCCTAAATATGCTTTGATCTCAAGATATAATTTTGTGAATACATGCTCATGAACCAAAAAAACTTAGTGAAACTTTGCCCTAGTTAGGCAGGTTTTTGACCTAACTTCATGCCACTTTTACACATAGTTCCAAGGGGAATCTTTGTAAGCAATTCAAAGATGAGTTGTATATAACATTTCAAGCTTTCCAAAATGTCATAGAACTCCTTGAGATCATTCTTGAGTATGGATAATCGAAGAGATGAAGTTGGCAATTTCTCACTTTGATTTCAAGCCATTTCATGATGAACCAAAATTCAAATTCAAACCTAGGCTGCATAATATTTGCTTTGAAGGCCTCATACTTGTTTATCACTCCATAATTAAATTTTTACACAGCTGATAGAGCTTTGATCCAAGCATTAGAGCCTTTGTCCAAGCTACAATTCCATTTATGGCACAAAGTTGCCATTTCCATTTTGATAAAGCATAACTTTTGCAATTGTCAACTCCTTGAGCTTTGCACTTGTTCTTTCTGCACAAACAAACTCTATAAGCCAAAATAAATGTGTCTAGAACCTCTACCAACTCAGATCAGGCTTGTACAAGCACATAGAGACTTGTCTCCTCACTTTTCTTCAAAAGCAAGTAAAAGAGCCAAAAGGCTATAACTCAGAAATCTTGAGAAATATTAATCCCTAATCCTTTCCATACATATACACAAATTTATTGTGACCTAGAACACGAATGCTAAAGCTCATAAACTCTCCCAAACACTCTATCACTGAAAATCTGCCATAACTTGCAATTTTGCACCTTACATAGCAATCTCAAAAAACCACTCGTGCGTTTTGAGTTTTAACCACTTAAACACTTAATATACATCATATATAAGTGTTCCAGACCCCCGTTCCCTCACTGTAACTCCTCCTTCTCCGTCTGCCATTTTTACATTTCAAGCTTGCAGGTTGACTTGAGTAGGGAGATTCAGGAACTTTCAAGGCAAAGTAAGGATTGGAATACACTCAGGGAGGTCCAGGAAAGCTAAACAGATCCCCAGGTCTTCTCAAAACTTTCTAAAACTCCATTCACGATCTCAAATGAAAGAGGTAAAAACTCAAACTTCTATCTCTTCATACAAGCATCCTTTGGTCTCGATTTGTGAAAACAAAATGTAGATATCCTTGTACTAAAGCCAACCATGTTCATAGATTTCATTTATATTCATTGTGTATAGAGAATTTTGGATTTGAAATTTCTATAAAAATTAGGTTTCAAATTAGGGCCAGTAAAATTAGCTTTGATCTTTGACTTTTAGTTTACATGAATTATATGGTTGAAATCGTGGGAAGAAATACTATCACTTTCATGTTTAGATTTTCCATTTTCATGGAGAAATGAGAGAGATGCAGGTGGTCCGGCCATGGCTCAAGGTTGAAGATGAAGTTCCCTTCAGAAGGCGTTTTATAATATATATTTATCTTTGTGTTTCTATAAACGGATGTACAGCTACCCCAGTGGTAAGGCAGCGCGCAAAAATGCCATAAGTCACGGGTTAGAGCATTGGCGCCTGCCTTTTGCAATTTTCCATATTTTTTCCATCTTTTTTTGTTGTTTTGCAGCGTGGGCTTCAGAGTTTGGGCCTTGCTTTTTTTTTTGCTAACTTCCTACCTCCTATTTTCTTGCAGCAACACTGGCCCAAATATTTTTTATTTACTTATTTTATTTTCATTTTATTTTATAAAATATATTTTTCTTAATATCAAAAATCACAAAAAATATAAAAATGATAGTTTTATTTTGACTTATTTTATTTCATTTTTCTCAATAAGAAATATTTTCTTTAGTTATATATTATCTATTTTATTTAATAAACTTGTAAATTAAATTATAATTAGTTTGATATACATATTTTTTTTTATATTTATTAAACATATTATTTTAATACAAAAAGACCAAAATACCTCATAAATACCATATATTATTTTTCAAGACAAAAAAATATAAAATAATATTTACCTTTTCTTAAAGAAATTTATTTCCTTTTAATAAAATAGAATTAGGGTTTAATCAAAATCCCTTCTAAAAATAATTTCCTTTCCTAATTAATTTGAGTTTAATTTTGATTTATTTATTAGGTTTAGGTCAAAACTCTTTCACATAAAAAACAAACAAAATCTTCTTTTGCATTTACATATCTTTGCGTATTTAAATTATCTTGTACATTATTTATTCCAATATTTGCACAAATTCAATTTGGTTGTAATAGATTAATTAGGTTTATATTATTGCAATCCCCATTCATAAGTTGTATACCCCCTCCCACAAAGTGTTGTAATAGCGTAGTAATCTTTAAATTTCGCAATTTGTCGCTTTTATATAATATGCTAGTAATTAGGGTTTGTATGGAAAAATAAAACCAATCAAATAGAAAACCCTAATTCAAGACAAAATCAAGCATGAAAATGAAACACTTGCACACAAGCACCCCTAGGGTTACTCTACTTGGTTGCCTTATACAAAAATGACCATATTACGCATGTAAGGTATCTTAGCAAAACAAACAAATACAAGATCATAGTCCCTCGATGATGATATCCAAAGTTACCTTACAAAATGATCTTAGTCCCTCAAAAAATGCTAAGATACTTTGCAACATTGCTAATCATGGTTATACAATGACCTATGCCCTTCCCGTTTACATCCAAAGATAGGGTTGCTTACCAAATCAATGGTAGGACAACAATATCAAAGGAAAAGAAAATGAATAAGAAATACATTTGAGTAGGTAGATTAGTTTTAGTTACTTGCTCCATTTCAAACAAATATCCTTGCTATTTTCAAAAACAAACACACACATTTCCAAACATCTTGCAAACATTGAAAACATATTTTCAAAAAAGACAAACATCTTTGTATACATTCTTACGAACGAGAATCATTACAAAGATTGCCTAAACAATGGCCTCTTTTACAAAATACTTTCAAAACCACACAAAGCACAAATTTCAAACAAAAAGCAAGTGATCTAGCAAGTAACTAAGAGCCCATGGAAAACCATGGATGAAAAGGGTGCTAATATCTTCCCTTTTCATAATCTACCCCCCGAACTCAAGAAACAATCTCAAAGGTCTTTCTTGTGCTTTTTCACCTTTACTTTTGGATAAAATAAAAGTCGGTGGCGACTCTTGCTAACCGCAACATTTGCGATCAAACGCAAAAACTTCAAGTGAGTTCTCCCACCGTATCACAGTAGCGAAGTAATTTAAAAAAATTGAAAGTGTAAGTGTGAAAAAGTTTTTGTTGTTTTGAGAAAGTACTTAAGAGTTTCTACCTACTCGAAAAAGGGTTGTTCGTTTTCTTATTTCCTTTAGAAAGCGCTATCCTACTATTAAAGAGTAGGTAGCCCCATCTTTGGAGTTTTAAGGGACATTTGAAGGGACAATTACGATCACTAAAGCAATGGTTAGGAAACCTTAGTAGTTACCCTAGAGACCTAAAGATCTTTTCGAGGCAACATTCGAATGGGTCATTTTTTATCTTTTGGGACTAGAGGGCAACCACTAAAACTCCCTATACTTCATGACCATTTACCGAAGGTAACCAGAGTGATGATACCCTAGGGGTGCGCATGTGCGTGTGATTTCTTTTCAGTTATTTATCTTTGCACAGTTATGGTTTTCTACTGTTTCAAATTATTGATCTTTTGCATACAGTCCTACGCATACATCTAAACAGTTTATGTATTTGCAGAAAGTAAAAGCAGAAAAGTAAATCTAATTATTACAAGGCTTCGGGGAATGGGGATTACATGACCAAAAACTTTGGGGATTAAATAATAAATAGGGAATGACAGTGTTGTACCCCAAAATTTTCCCTCTCATATTATCAAGATTTTTCCTCACAAGACCTCTTGGACTCCAGACAGAATTAGGGTTTGCTCAGCTCAAGACATCTCCTTGCACTGATAACCTAAAATTAGGGTTTGAGTTTGCACAAGGATTTTTGGATCATCAATACTTCATGTGACTTTCATACACCATCTTGGACCCCTAAGATTTCTCATACCAAGTTTCAAGCCTTGAATCACATTTTTGACTAGTCAATTGGACAATTGACCTAAAAATCAACTGTATTGGAGAAAAAGTCAACCATGGCCAATTTACAGTCAAACTTCATAATTTTTGATCCACAATCACATTATAGGCTCCTATGTACCATTTGGTCAAGTTTGGATCACAACTCCTCAAGAAATTTGATCAGATCATCAAAAGGGCAAAATGGTCAAAATTAGGGTTTTGACTTAGAAAGGGCAATTTCTGATTTTTTGACCTAGCCAATGACCAATTGGGTTCAAGAATGATTTAAAGGACTCAATAGAATCATCTTTACCTAATCACATGGTTCAAAAGATCTCAAATTCATTGAATTGACAAATGAATTTTACGGTCAACTGATCAAAAGTCAACTGTACACTGAAAAGTCAAACTTTGACTTTTTGGTCAAAATCAAGTGCCAAGGTCATAATTCATCAAGATATGTCAAAATGTGAAACTTGTTGATCAAGAAACCTAAAATTGCAAATTAGGGTTTAATTTGAAAATTTTCCATAACTTAGAAAATTTCTAAGTATGCAAATTTTCTTATTTTTTCCCAACTTTCCACAACTTTTTCACCATGATGCAATTAGATTCAAAGAAAACTTCCAACATGAAAGTTGTATTCCTACATAAAATATACAATTTTTATTCAAAAAGTTTTCCCAAAAGATGCTTGGATCTCAAGTTATGATTTTGTGAATAGGGGTCCATAAACTTTTTAACTTAGTGAAATTTTTCCCTAATTTAGGCAAGTTTTTGACCTATCTTCATGGAAACTTTTCACATAGTTACATGAGGTATCTCAAGTTGCATTTCCAAGATGGATTGTAGAGCATGTTACAAGATTTCCAAAATGTCCAAGAACTCTCCAAGATCATTTGTGGTTAGGGAGAATAGAAGAAAAGAAAATGGTAATTTATCACTTTTGTTCAAGCCATGTTTACAATGATACAAGTTGCAAATCAGTTTCAAACATGCTTGTACCTTGAATTACAGGTCCTAATACCTTCTACACTCCATAATTAAATGCAAAATCAATGGATATTGGCTTTATTCTGACCTATGGAGCATTGTACAAGAGTTTAATCCATTTATGACATAAAGATCACAATACTACTTTGATAAAGCAAGCTTTTTACAACTTTGCTATCCTTGAGCATTGAACTTGTTTATTTGTCACAAGCAAGGTCCACAGTTATTAAGAAAAGCATATCGACTCCTTGCAGCCCTAGAACTAGCAAGTACAACATTTTGGGCATTGTCACTTCAACTTTCATCAAAAGCAAGCAAACTTGCAAAAGTCAAGACAACTTGTGTATCTGATAAAAGGAAGCCTTAGCATCATTTGAAACAACTTCAGAACTTTGTAACAAGCCTAAGCACGAATCCATAGCATCCCAAACACTCTCAAACACCAAAATCACACTTTTCTGCCCAAACATGGCATCATCTGCAGAACACTTGCCAACTTGAAACTTGCTCGTGCGTTTTGCCTTTCAACCCTTGAAACATCTTCCCTACATCACATCCAAGCTATCCAAGCATTCATCTTGCAACTGTGAGCTCAGTTTAACACTTCACCATTTTCATTTTGCAAGGTTGCAGGTTGACTCGTGCAAGGAGATTCAAGCATCTACAAGGCCAGATGAGCATTGGAGAAGCTTGAGGGAACTTTAAGGAAGCTCACACGATCCTCAGGCCTCACTCAAAGTACCCACATTGCCATATCTAAACTCAACTGAACAAGGTATTTCTCAAAGTTCTATCTCTCTATTTAGGAATCCTTAAGCTTTGATTTGTGAAGAAAAAACGTAGTCCTTAACATGCTTAAGCTGTACATATGCATACTTTCCATTTATATTAACTGAGCTAAGAGTATTTGGTTGTTGAACATGCTGAAAAAACTAGGTCAGAAATTAGGGCCATTAAAATTCTCCCTGATCTTTGAGAGTTAGGTCATGAATTTTATATCATTGGAATCGTGAGTTCATAAGCTACATTTTTTGTGTTATGAGTTTTTGATTTTATGCAAGCATGAGTAAGTTCCAGATTTGAAGAAGAAGCGTGCGCGTTTTTTGGCTGGAGGACAGGGACGATAGGTTATGGGCCTTGCGCGCCTGGGCCTTGCATTCCTGACTTTTCACACCTCCCTGTTTCCTATTTGCACCCGTTGGCCTATCTTTTATATTTTTCATATTTTATTTTTATTTTTGTGTTTATTGACTTTATTATTATTTTTTTAACATTAAAAAATCCCAAAAATATTTTCTTAATTTTTTGCATTTTATTTTATTATTTTTATTATTTTTTGGCATAAAAATAGTTTATTAGGTTTATAAAATTTATTTTCTTAAATAAACTTGTAAATAATAATAAAAATACTTAAATATTTTATTTTTATTATATTATATACATTAAATATTTATTTTTGATACATATTTAATTTTTACTATTTGTACATAATATTATTATTATTTTTCTTAAACAAAAATGGACAAATAAATATTAGAAAACATATGTTTTCTTTTAATAAAAAAATTAGGGTTTCCCCTTTCAAAAATAATAATTTTATTTTTTCTTATTTTTAGGACTTAGATAATTTTATTTCTTCATACATAAAACAATTACAAAACATTTTTTGTATATTTACATTTTTATTGCATATTTAAATAATTGTTTATTTATTTATTGTACAATAAATTCAATTGGGTTGTAATAGTTAATTAGGGTTTTATTTTGTGAAAATATCCCCATTCAAAATTTGTATCCCCCCTCCCATAATATTTTTGTAATAGCTTAGATTTACCTTACGCAATTTATCGCATTATATGTATGTTTAGTAAAAACTAGGGTTTGTATGATAAGAGAAAAATCAAACAAATAGCATGACCTAATACAAGACAAACAAAATGCATGAAAAATGACAACACATTGCACACAAGCACCTCTAGGGTTTCATCCACTTTGTTACCTTAAAAATGGCCATGGTATGCATGCTAGGTATTTTGGCAAAACAATACAAACAAAAAGATCATAGTCCCTCGATGACGCTAGACAAGGTTGCCTAAAAACAAATGATCTCGGTCCCTTAAACTTGCTAAGATACTTGGAAATATTGCTATCATGGTCATACGATGACCCACGCCCATCCCGTTTGTTGTACCCCAAAATTTTCCCTCCCATTTCATCAATATTTTCTCACCACAAGACCCTTGGAGCTCAAGATCAAGTTAGGGTTTACTCTGCTCAAGACTCCTCCTTACATTGTTGACCCAAATTAGGGTTTGAGTTTGCACAAAGATGTTTTGACCTAAAATTCCCAAAATGACTTTCATGCTTCATGTTGGACTCACAAGTTTATCCATACCAAGTTTCAAGCCTTGATTCCAATCTTTTCCCAGTCAACTGGACAGTTGACCTAGAAATCAGTTGTATTGGGGAAAAAGTCAACTGTGGTCAATTGACAGTCAAACCTCATGATTTTTGACCCACATCAACATTATGAACTCATATGGATCATTTGATCAAGTTTGGATCACAATTCCACAAGAAATTTGATGAGATCACCAAAAGGGCAAAATGGTCATTTTTAGGGTTTTGACTGCACAAAGGCAATTTTTGACTGTTTGACCTGGCCAATGGCAAACCAAGCTCACATATGGACTCAAGGACTCAATGACATTGTCTTGACATGTTCAACAAATTCAAAAGATCCCAAATGCACAAGATTGACAGATGAATTTTCCAGTCAACTGATCAAAATTTAACTGTATACTGAAAAGTCAAACTTTGACTTTTTAGTCAAAATCAAGTGTCAAGATTCATTTTTCATCAAGACATGTCAAATTATGAAACTTGTTCATCAAGAAACCAAAAATTACAAATTAGGGTTTGAAATGAAGAAATATCATAACTTAGAAATTTTCTAAGTTATGAAATTTCCTAATTTTTTCCTAACTTTGTCCCATTTTTTCATCAAGATGTATTTAGATTCAAACAAAACTCAAAACATTAAAGTTATAGTCCATTGCAAAATCTACAACTTTGATTCACAAAGTTTCCTCAAAATAAGCTTGTAGCTCAAGTTAGGATTTTTGGAACAAGGGTGCAAAACATTCTTAACTTAGAAATTTTTTGACCTATTTTAGGCAGGATTTTTGCCTAACTTCATGGCCACTTTTCACATGCTTCCACTTGGAATTTAAATTTTCATTACAAATATGGATTGTAGTACACATTCCAAGATTTCCAAATTGTCCAAGAACTTCTCAAACACCCTTGTGGTTAGGGAGAATCGAATTTGTAAAGATGGGCAAAAGTCACTTTGTTCATAAGCCAATTACATGTTCATAACTTTGCATTTTCAAACTCAGCTTGCACAAACTAGATTACAGGCCTTTTATCTCATCCACACTCAATAATTTAATGCATATCCTTTGTGTTCATGTCTTGCTTTATGTATTTAACCATTACATACAAGTTTAAGC
Source organism: Vicia faba (assembly GCA_948472305.1). NCBI lineage: Eukaryota > Viridiplantae > Streptophyta > Magnoliopsida > Fabales > Fabaceae > Vicia > Vicia faba. The sequence goes on from OX451737.1 coordinate 953,204,417, forward strand.
CATATTTGGAAAAAGCATTTTAGCCATTTTTGAAAAGATCAACTTTATGTCAAGTTCAGAATCTAAGAAGTACAAAGCAGATCTTTGGGCACAAGATTCATGAACAAATTCCACTGATCAAGAGTGATTTGTGCAGCATGGATTGAGGGTGGTACAGGCCTGCATTATCAATACACACTTCCTTACTTATCAAAGAAGAAACTTTTCAAAACTGGTCCAACATTGAGCTCATGTCAACACAAGCCTAAACAAATTTCATGAGCACTTTCCAAACATCAAACCAAGTTTGAAACACGACCAAACCATCTCTGAAACCTCCATATGCAGAAAAACACAGTTTTGTGGCAAAACAGGGCATAGGCTACAACTTGAATCCTACAGTCCATTCCTATCGTGCGTTTTTGTCCAAACCACTTCAAACACATTCTACATCATCCATACAAACTATCCCAAGCCCTAGATACAGACTGTAACACCCCTAGCCAAGTGTGCCATTTTCACTTTTCTCTCTTGCAGGTTGACTTCTATAGCTTGATACAGTAGGATTCAAGGCACACCAAGCATTGGAGGAGCATCCTTGGACCTCAAGCAAGTTGTACAAGTCCTCACACTGCATTGAAAGTACCTCCATTGTTGTACACGATTCAAGCTGAATAGGTAAAAGTTTGAACTTCTATCTCTCTATCCAAGCATATCTAGGCTTAGGTTTGTGAAGAAGTTATGTCCTACTTATGGCCCTGAAGCTACCCATATCCTCACTTTTCATTTATGTTGTGTGTACTGAGAGAATTTTGAACCTGAACATTGAACAAAAGTTAGGTCAGGAATTGGGGGAGGAGAAATTCTCTCTCATTTCTGAGAGTTAGATCAAGTTCTTGATATGTATGAATTCTTGATTTGATGCTTTACATTTTTGGTGTTATAAGTTTGTGCTAAAAATCAAAGAATCAGGATGTTTGAACAAAGAAAAGAAACGCGCGTTTTTGAGAACAGGGATGGCTGGAGGTTGAAGAAGCTTGCCTTGGGCTGGGCCTGATCTGTTTTTTCTATTTGCACCACATTTTTTCACTTACACCCCCTTGGCCCATTGTGTGTTATTTTTTATCATTTTTTATTTTTCCTTTTTGTTTCTGACTTATTATTTTTTGTCAAAATATAAAAAACGTTAAAAATATTTTTTCACCCATTTTTGCATTTATTTTGAATTTATTTGCTTTATTTATACTTATGCATATAAAATAAACATAATACCTTTTATTTAAAATACTAAAAAATAATACAAAGACATTTTATTTTCTGATTTTTATTTTATTTTATCTTTTGAAAACATTTTCTTAAAATATACCTTTTTTTGTAAATAATAAATATTTTATTTTTTGTATATATTTAGTATAGTTAATATATAATATAAATACTTATATATTTATTAGAATATTTAGGATAAAAATACAAAATAATACATTTTTATTTTTATTAATATTTAACCTCAAAAATTACTTTTTTACAATATACTTCCTTTTTATTTATTTTTTGTATATAATTAATACATATTGTATATAATAAATAATAAATACTTTTTATTTACAAAATTAGGGTTTTGCCCTAAACCATGAAAATATCCAAAAATTAACCTTTTTATTATTTTATCTCACTTGTAAACAAATCACCTACACTTACACAAATACATTTACACATACACATTTGCTTATTCCTATACATTGATACATATTACATTTGCGATTGATTCGATTTGGTTGTAAATTATTTGGACACTACTCTCCTATTAAAGTCTCATCCCCATTTGAACATTTGTACCCCCATCCCCATGATTATTTTGTAATAATTTAGGACTTTAAATTCCGCATTTTAAAGCTTTCTAAATATGCCATCATAGACTTAGGGTTTGTATGCAAAAATCAAATAACAAATAGCTTGACCTAATTCAAAGACAACAAAGAATAAAAATGGACATCACCAATCACACTTGAACCCCTAGGGTTACTCCACTTGTTGCCTTCAATAATGGGCCATGTTGCATGTCGAGTTTCTTTGGCAAAACAAAACAATTCAAATGATCATAGTCCCTCGATGACGCTTTCGAAAGTTGCCTAAAAATGATCAAGTCCCTTAAAGGAAAAATTGCCAAAGACACTTGGCATCATTGCATTCATGGTCCATACGATGACCCGCGCCTGTCCCGTTAACATCCTAATACAAGATTGTCCACAAAATACAATGGTGGAACAAAACTGTTAAAAGGGTTAAAACATAGGAAAGATCTTTGAGAAATTTAGGGTAGATAGCTCTTGGTTACTTGACCAACTTGCAAAATAATCCTTGCCATTTTTCAAAACACACATCACAACACACTTTCAAAACAACTTTCAAAAACATTGAAAACTTTTCAAAAGACAAATACACCTTTGTATACATTCAAACACGGATCATTACAAAGGTTGCCACAACAATGGCCTCTTTTTAAAACATTTTCAAACCCACACACAAAACACCATTTCAAACAATTGAAAACACAAGGCAAGTGATCTAAGCAAGTAACTAAGAGCCCATGGATAACCATGGATAGAAAGGGTGCTAATACCTTCCATTTCTATAATCTACCCCCCGAACCCAAGAAAATATCTCAAAGGTTTTTGCTGTGCTTTTTAACCTTTCCTTAGGATAAAGTAAAAAGTCGGTGGCGACTCTTGCTCAACCGAAACATTTGCGAAAACAAACGCAAAACCCAAGTCAGTTCTCCCACCGTATCACAGAACTGGCGACTCTGTTGGGGAGTAACTTAAAAGTGGGGTTACCTTAGGATTAGACCACTCTTGTTTTCAATTGCTTGCTTAGTTTGCTTTTATATTTGTGGGCTTTGCATCGGAGTTTCATAGATCCTAACCTGGATATGGGGAATACCCTTTTAGGTAGCATAAACTGTGAGGGACCTGTCCGGCGTAGACCGACATGGGTGAAGCAGTGGCTACGTTGGTGTGACACCTTGGTCTGTACTGATATCCCTTGTGTTGCAACGAGGAGAATATGGGTCTTCTAAGGAGTCATTAAGCACCAACCGACCTTAGAACCCTAAATTAACCCAACTTGGCCATAGAACGGTAGCAATATGCTACGCTCATTGAGGCTAAACTCTCGCGATGGTTATGGCCGCAAGAAAAGATTGCGATGCTGGAGTTATGACCGATTGAGGGTAGTCAGTGATATTGAGATCATCTAGAACCCGGTTACTTTTGATAGGACATGTCTTAACCAACGAAACTGAAAGAGGGTAATACCTAAACTTCATACTGGCCTAAACTCTAAGGGCTGTCTTGTGTGACTTGTGTGCCTTATCATGTTTGCCTTTGTGAATACTTGTGGTGTGCTTTATCATAACATCATACCATCATACCATTGCATGCATCCTGCATAAAGACTGACCCATTTCAAAGACAAGAGGGTTTCATCTTTGCTCTGTTTTGTAGGACATAATGATGCCCATGCGTAGGAATACTATCCGGCTCAACTTTGTTCAACCACCTACTTTGCTCAAGGAGTTGGTTGATAGGATTCCAAACACTACTTCCTTCATCAAGAGGCATGGTTCTCTTCTCGGTTTAGTCACTTCAAAGTGGGACCAACAACTGATGAGTGTCCTGGTCCATTTTTATGATCCCCTATACCATTGCTTCACTTTTCAAGACTTCCAGCTGGTCCCTACCCTGGAAGAATTCTCTGAGTTACTTGGTATCCCTGTTTTGGAGCAGACTCCATTCACTGGTTGGGAGAATACTCTTAGGCCTGAAGAGATTGCTGCAGCCCTTCCCTTGACCAAAGAAGAGGTAATGGCTAACTGGGAGACTAGAAGAGGAGTTAAGGGCTTTTTGGCTAAGTTTCTAGTTGGCAAAGCTATTAGTTTCTGGAATGACTTAGACTTCAAGGCGTACGAAGACATTCTGGCTCTCTTAATCTATGGTCTAGTATTGTTTCCAAATTCTGATACCTTTATTAATGTCAACTCCATAAGGATCTTCATGTCTCGGAACCCTGTACCCACTCTCTTGGGTGATATCCTGCAACAGCTCTATGCTCGTACTGCCCGAAGACGGGGAACTCCGTCGTATTGTGCTCCTTTGTTAGTGAGGTGGTTTATTTCGCACCTCCCTAAGTTCGTGCTGAAGAACGAAGAAGGAAGGGGCTGGGCTCATAGGTTAATGTCTCTCACTGATAATGACATCACTTGGACTCTCAGAGGTTTGGATGAGGTAGATGTTATTGATCGTTGCGGAGAATATCCTAATGTTCCATTGATCGGTACCCATGGAGGAATCTCTTATAATCCATGTTTAGCTCTCCGTCAGTTTGGAAGAGCCAGAAGAGCAGGGCCTCATGAGATGTTGGTGCCTCACATCAGTTTTGAGTTTCAGGTAGACAGTGACGAGCTACGCCGTAGATTCATCAAGGCTTGGGACAGAATTCACAAAGCGGGCCCACATGAGTTAGGATCAAAGACTTCTCTACCAATGGAACCCTACTGCAGATGGGTCCGCATCCGTGCTCAGAAGTTAGGTATGCCATACGAAGCTGTCAGGCCTATCATTCTTGAATTTCCTGATAAGGACGGGGTTCCTCCAACTGTCCTCCCTCCTCAGATACCCACTGATGTTGATACACTAAAGAGATCTTGGGCGCAGCTACAGGAAGAACGGGATTCTTATCGGGAAAAGTTCAACGAACAGGAACAAAAGATCCAGAAGCTGACTAAGCAATTGGAGAATGAGCAGATCCTGAACGACTATATCCGTACTGAGAAGAGGAGGCCATGGAAGCACTGATGGGCTTTGGATGTTTCTTTTACAGCTTTTATTTCCTTTTCACTATTTTCATTCTTGTAATGCCTAAGGGCAAATTGTTGAACAATTTAAAGTTTGAATCTAATAAAGTGTGTTTCCTTTTTGTCTACAAAGTTGAATCCCGATTGTCTTTGAAAACATAAATCATACGCATCTCATTACATCATATGCATAACAGGTACCCTTCTTCTACAGGTTGCTTAATCTTCTTCGCTGTTTATTTCAGCACTGAATCATCATGTCTTCCGAGCCTACTACCGAACAAGCTATCAAGGCCCTCCAGGCCCAGAACGCCCAGTTTCAAGAGCTGGTCATGAGCTTAGCCCAGGGTCAACAGGAGTTGAAGACTCTGCTCTTGAAGGAGAGGAAGAAGAAGAAGAAGAGGACTGCGCTGTTTAACATTGGACGGAGGTTTGGGAATACACTGCAGAATGAGGCTGATCAGGCTACTTCCTCGGCAGAGAAAGACAGTCCCCAAGGGGGAAGGGCTCCTAGTCCTGTGGTCTCCGACAACGAGACGGATTACAATGATAAACAGTACCCTCCTGCTGAAGACAGGTACAAGCAACTAGAGGACCGTTTAAGTGCCATGGAGATTCAACATGTGCCGGGGCTGGATTTTGGAGATCTAGGTTTATCTTCTGGGGTGGTGATCCCACACAAGTTCAAGGCACCTGCCTTTGCGAAGTACGACGGGGCTTCCTGCCCTAAGCTGCATCTCAGATCATATGTAAGAAAGATCCAACCTTACACTGCAGACAAGAACCTATGGATCCATTTCTTCCAGGATAGCCTTTCAGGGGCTCAACTCGAATGGTTCTATCAGCTGGATGGAGCCAGTATTCGAAACTGGGAGGACTTGGCTACTGCATTTTATAAGCAGTATCAGTACAATTCCGACCTCGCTCCCACACGTACCCAACTCCAGGGTATGTCACTGGGGACGGACGAAGGATTCAAGGAGTATGCGCAGAAGTGGAGAGACCTGGCTGGCAGGGTGCAGCCACCGCTGACTGACCATGAGCTTGTGGACATGTTCTTGGGGACCCTGTCTGGTCCGTTCTTCAACCACCTGATTGGGAATTCTTCTGCTGGGTTTACAGATATGATCTTAACCGGTGAGAGGATAGAAGCTGGTATCAAGTCGGGGAAGATACAGAAAGGTGCCTCCTCGAGTACTGAAAAGAAGCCCTTCAAGAAGGAAGCCAGTGTTGTTTATGGTCCCAGAAGACAAATTAAACCGGAACGCCGCCAAGCTGTCAACGCGGTGGTAATTTCAAAGCCTACTGCTGCTCCTCAGCAGTATAACCAACCAAGGGGTGAGAGACCCAAAAGGCAGTACACTCGACTCAGCATGACCCTGTCTCAGATTTTGCCGCAACTACTGTCAACCAATCTGGTAACTGTCAAGGAAGCTCCGAAGGTAGTGAACACAGCTTCTCCAAAGTACAACCCCAACTCCCGTTACGCTTATCACTCTGATAGCCCGGGGCATACTACGGACAATTGTTGGGCTCTGAGGAATAAGGTTCAGGACCTTATTGATGCTAAAGAAATACAGTTCGAGGCGCCCGAAAGGCCCAATGTTGTGACTGCTCCCATGCCCCAGCATGGAGTGAATGCTGTGGAAGAAGACCTGTATGTGGCCTCCGTGGATGATATTGTTACTCCGTTGTTGACTGTCAAAAGGAACCTGTTGCTATCCGGTTTATTTCTGGGATGTAGTAAAGGTTTCCTTCTATGTTCTGTTTCACCTGCTGGTTGTCCTTTGCTGAAGTCAGGCATCCAAAACCTGATGGATAGCAAAGAGATCTTGTTCGAGAAGGTTGCTGTTCCTGCTATCCCCGCTGAAGAAGTTTCTATTTTCATTATTTTCAACAAACCTCCTAAGGCTCTCTCAAAGAAGCCTGTCAAAATCATGTCTACTCAGAAGATTGCTCCTATCATCATTACTGTTCCGGGGCCCCTCCCTTATACATCCGACAAAGCTGTCTCGTGGCACTATGGGGCAGATGTTTATGTGCTCGGAGTAAAACAAGAGTTCGATACAAGTACCGGCGTCAGTAACATCACCGGGCCTACCAAAGTTACTCGCAGTGGTAGGCTGTTCTCACCAGATATTGCACCGCCAGCTATTCAGAGACCTCTTATCATCACACCTGCAAGTGTTCCTGCTTCCATTCCTGATCAAGTTCCTGTTTCTACCCCTGCTGCCGAGTCATCTGACGCACGGGGTAAAAGGATTGCTACTGATTTGCCTGCCCTGACGGAGGCACCAAAGACAACCAATGTTGAAGCTTCCCAGCAAGAGATGGAAGAGATTCTCAAGATTATCAAGAAGAGTGATTTCAATGTAGTTGAGCAGCTGGGGCACACCCCCTCGAAAATTTCTATGCTATCACTGTTGTTGTGTTCAGAGGCCCATGCCAAGGCCCTAATTTCCTTCCTGAAGACGATCCATGTGCCACAAGAAACGTCTGCTGATCAATTTACCGATTGTGTGGCCAACTTGACTGCCGATAATGGTTTGGGCTTCTCTGACGCCGATCTGACTGCCAAAGGAAAGAACCATAACGACGCCCTACATGTCTCCATTGAATGCAGGGGCACTACTCTTGCCCATGTGTTGGTAGACACCGGTTCTTCATTGAACGTATTACCCAAGAAGGCCCTAGACAGGTTGGATTGCGAGGGTTTAGAGCTCAAGCCTAGTAACATTGTTGTCCGGGCCTTTGACGGTTCGAAAAGGATGGTACATGGGGAAGTTGACATTCCAATCAGGGTTGGTTCTCAAGTTTTTGATTCTACTTTCTATGTGATGGACATCCGACCATCCTATTCTTGTTTGCTGGGTCGTCCATGGATCCACAAGGCTGGAGCTGTGACTTCCATACTACATCAGAAGCTTAAGTACCCGGTCAGAGGGAAGATTGTTACAGTTCAGGGGGAGGAAGAGTATATGGTCAGCCACCTCAACTCGTTCCGGTACATAGAGATGGATGGGGAATTCATTGAGACTCCATTCCAGCATTTTGAAGAGGTGCCTCAGACACTGGCGTCAGCAGAGATTGTAGAAGATTCTCCGTTGAAGATGGCTTCCTTAAAGGATGCCCGGGCTGCGATTGAGAAGGGTGAGTGCGCAAACTGGGGCCGACTTCCTGACTTTACTCCGAAGACTGACAAGTTTGGTTTGGGTTTCACTGCAGAAGATCAGAGGGTTGTTCGTAAGGCAAGGATTGGAAGACCTCTTATGTTCATCACCAACCCGGGAGTAAATGCTATTGAGGACGACGTGGAGGAATCTGAATTCGACAGCTGGATCTACCCAACGACCAACGGTGGACCAAGCAACTGGACTGCGAAATACTTCATACCTGTTACTTTTGTCACTCAGTAATGAACTCCTTTGTTTTGAATTTGTAACGAACAATATTTTGGAAACTTTTTGGCCCGGTGTCTTACCCGGGGCACCGTGGTTTCATTTGTGAGGGCTTTTTGTGTGTCACTTTCATATATCATTAATAAAAGCATTGGACGTTTTTGCATTTCAAATCTTGCGCTCCTTGTCTTTCTTTATTATATATTGCAAAACAGCTATATTTACACACACTCACCCATACAGGTTCCAATCCACTCTGGATCCCACTGGTAATGACTCTGCTACTGCCATTTATGACTTCGAAAATCCGATAAACTTAGCCGAAGACGAAGGTGAAGATGATTGCGAGGTGCCTGGTGAGCTTGCAAGACTGCTTCTCCAGGAAGAGAGGGCCATTCAGCCACATGAAGAGCCAGTGGAAACGGTAAATCTGGGTACTGAGACAGACAGAAAGGAAGTCAAGATTGGTGCCAATCTAGAGCTCAGTGTGAAACAACGGTTGATTCAGATGCTGCATGACTATGTGGAAATCTTTGCCTGGTCTTACGAAGACATGCCTGGGTTGGATACCGACATTGTGGTTCATCACCTGCCTACCAAGGAAGAATACCCTCCGGTAAAACAGAAGGTCCGCCGTATGCATCCAGAAATGTCCGAGAAAATCAAAGCTGAGGTTATGAAACAATTTGACGCCGGTTTTCTAGAAGTAACTTCTTACCCTCAATGGGTTGCCAACGTGGTTCCAGTGCCGAAGAAGGATGGTAAGGTCCGAATGTGTGTTGATTACATGGATTTGAACAGGGCGAGCCCTAAGGATGATTTCCCTCTGCCTTATATCGACGTTCTGGTTGACAACACTGCTCAGCATAAGGTATTATACTTCATGGACGGGTTCTCCGGTTATAATCAGATCAAGATGGCTCTGAAGACATGGAGAAGACCACTTTTGTTACTCAGTGGGGCACCTTTTGCTACAAGGTCATGCCTTTTGGGTTGAAAAATGCTGGGGCAACCTACCAACGTGCCATGGCTGCTTTGTTTCATGATATGATCCATCACGAGATAGAAGTATACGTCGATGATATGATTGCAAGGTCCCAAACTGAGGAGGAACACCTTGACCATCTACAGAAGCTGTTTGACCGTCTGAAGTTGTACAAGTTGAGGTTGAACCCAAACAAGTGCACCTTTGGGGTGAGATCTGGAAAATTGCTAGGCTTCGTCGTAAGCGACAAAGGCATTCAAGTGGACCCTGCCAAAGTGAAAGCCATACAAGAGATACCAACTCCCAAGATAGAGAAAGAAGTCAGAGGATTTCTAGGACGATTGAACTACATTGCCCGATTCATCTCACATCTAACTGCTACCTGTGAACCAATCTTCAAGTTGCTGAAGAAAGATCAAGTAGTACGTTGGAACGATGAATGTCAGGCCGCTTTCGAAAGAATCAAAGAGTATCTCCAAGAACCACCCATTCTTATGCCGCCGGTTGAAGGGAGACCTCTAATCTTATACTTGACTGTACTGGACAACTCAATGGGGTGTGTGCTGGGGAAGCATGACGAGTCTGGCCGAAAAGAACACGCCATTTATTACCTTAGCAAAAAGTTTACCGACTATGAGACCCGATACTCACTGCTCGAGAAAACTTGTTGCGCTTTGGTATGGGCTGCTCGCCGGCTGAGACAGTATATGTTGACTCACACTACTCTATTGATTTCAAAAATGGATCCAATAAAGTACATCTTCGAAAAGCCTGCCTTGTCCAGAAGAATAGCAAGATGGCAGATGATCTTGACGGAATACGACATCCAGTACATAACTCAGAAAGCAATCAAGGGAAGTGTATTGGCAGACCATTTGGCACACCAGGCAGTGGATGATTACCAGTCGATGAACTTTGAATTTCCAGACGAGGATGTCATGGTAGTGACTGATTGTGAAGTACCTGGACCGGATGAAGGACCTGAGGAAGGATCCCGATGGTCTATGCACTTTGACGGGGCCTCGAACGCTTTGGGTAATGGTATCGGTGCTGTGATCATATCCCCTAAAGGCACTCATACTCCACTCACCGCCCGACTATGTTTCAACTGCACCAACAACATGGCAGAGTATGAAGCATGTATCATGGGTCTTCAAGCTGCAATTGACTTAAGGATCAAGTTTCTGAGTGTCTTCGGAGATTCCGCTCTCGTGATCAATCAGATCAAAGGCGAGTGGGATACGAAACACCCAAATCTTATTCCTTACAAGGAGTATGTGCTGACGTTGATTCCCCATTTCGAAGAGATAACTTTTGAACACTTCCCAAGAGAGGAGAATCAGTTAGAAGACGCGTTGGCTACGATGTCTTCTATGTTCAAAGTCAAATGGGACAACGAGGTGCCCCGGATCATTATTCGGAAGTTGGATGAACCTGCACATTGCTGCGATCTTGAGGCTGAAGAAGTAACTGAAAAACCTTGGTATCATGAAGTGAAGAGGTACCTTGAAGCTCAAGAATACCCCGAAGGCGCATCTGTTAATGACAAGAAGTTCCTGAGAAGGTTCGTGGTAAAGTTCTTCCTCAGCAATGGCATTCTCTACAAGCGAAACCATGATTCAACCTTACTGCGTTGTGTGGATAAGACTGAAGCAGAAAGGATCATGGCAGAGCTACATGAAGGTACCTTCGGAACACATTCCAGTGGACACACTATGGCAAAGAAAATCCTTCGGGCAGGATATTTCTGGTCCACAATGGAAGCCGACTGTTATCAGCATTCTCGAACTTGTCATAAATTCCAGATCTATGCTGATAAGGTGCACATTCCTCCGGTTCCTCTGAACATCTTGACAACACCTTGGCCTTTTGCAATGTGGGGCATTGATATGATCGGAAAAATCAGACTTACGGCATCCAACGGGCATCGCTTCATCTTGGTAGCGATTGATTACTTCACAAAGTGGGTCGAAGCAGCTTCCTTCGCTACCGTAACCAAGAACGTCGTGGCACGGTTCATTCGGCACAACCTGATCTGTCGATATGGTGTACCTGAGAGGATCATTACGGATAATGGTACCAATCTTAACAATAAGATGATCACTGAGCTCTGTGAGCAATTCAAGATACAACACCACAACTCTTCTCCCTATCTACCAAAGATGAATGAGGCTGTAGAAGCAGCGAATAAGAACATCAAGAAGATTGTGCAGAAGATGACAGTGACCTACAAAGATTGGCACGAAATTTTACCGTTTGCTCTTCATGGGTACCGTACCTCAGCACGGACGTCAACAGGGGCAACTCCCTTTTCCTTGGTCTATGGCATAGAGGCAGTCTTGCCTATCGAAGTCCAGATACCCTCTCTCCGGATAATGAAGGATGCAGGTTTGAGCGAAGATGACTGGATCCAGACTCGACTTGATCAATTAAACCTAATTGACGAAAAAAGACTCACTGCTATTTGTCATGGTCAAACGTACCAAAAACGGATGATCAGGGCATTTAACAAGAAGGTCAGACGACAAGAGTATCAAGTTGAAGACCTGGTAATCAAGCGCATCATTCTTCCTCAAAGTGATCCCAGGGGCAAATGGACCCCTACGTACGAAGGGCCATTTGTGGTTAAACATATCTTCTCAGGAGGAGCTATGATTCTAACCACCATGGATGGTGACGACCTTCCTCACCCCGCCAATGCAGACATAGTAAAAAGATACTACGCATGAATTAAAGACCCGCTAGGTTGACACACCTAGGCAAAAGTAAGGGCTTCCCGGCGAACCAAAAGGGTTCGGGCAAAAACAAGGGATGAAATGAAAAAAAATCTGTACATCCGGCAAGTCGAAAACCTGAAAAGGCGGCTTGGGCAAAAATGGGTATCCCGGTGGACTGAAAACCCGAAAGGGCGGTCCAGGCAAAAGTTAGGGATAAAGCGTAATACTATGTCTCATTGGATCACCTTGCATCCAACATTCGGCATCAACTATCGGGATCAGACGAACCAAATCAATCAGCTTCATCTTTAACTAAGGAGCAAAGTGATGAGACGCTTGAAGACATAAAGGCGATAGCAGAGTTGGAACCCAGTGGGATTATTTTTCACATAGCTGTTTTATTTCCTTTTCACAAAATTCTATAAACTCTATTTTGCACGGCGGCGTTCTCTTACTAGGACGTCGGCCTCTTGTACAAAAACGCCTATTTACAGGAAAATTCAAAAATCAATACAAATTCGCTTTTCAGACAAATTTCCATTTGTTTTTTTCCTTTATCTGTTTTGTTTTGCAAAGAACGTCCAATGGTCATTCTTGATATATGCATTTGACACTAATTGCTAATCATAAATATTTGCATGCGAAACAAAGGACTAATTACGGGTGACGACAGAAACAGGGGCAATAATAAGTTGTCTAAGCGGTTTAGTTGCTCTGTCCACCAAGGTACTAAGGTAGGTTCGGCTGAAGAACGTAACCAGGATACCTTCACTCCCCGTTGAGTAAGGCAAGATTCAGCAATACTCTCCCCAAGCAGAGTTGGTCTCCCATCAGCCCCGAAAAGGCACAGTATCCCTAGCAAATAAGCAATACTCTCCCCCCGAGCGGAGTTAGTCTACTGTCAGCCTTAAGGAAATTGGATATCCCCAGAATATCTCAACATTCCCCAGCAGAGTATAGACATTCCTCAGCAAGCATCCTCGGAAGTCTTAATATAAGATTGTTCCCCGGTGGAATACCAGACACCCCAGTGGAACCCTTTCCCCAGTACAGTCTGAAAAGTTTCCCCAGGAAAGTTGAATCGTCCCCCCCAGTAGATTCTGAAGCTTATCCCCAGTAGATTCTGGAAGCTTGTCCCCTGCAGAGTACGAACGCATCTCCCCGGTTTCATTCAAAGGTTATTTCCCACCAGAGCTTATAACTGGGTTATCCTCAGCTAATTACCACAGAAAGATCGTCCTCGGAGAAGTTCTTCCTATCCCCAGCAGAGCTCATCAAATTCCCCAACATAACTTATCAGTGGAATCCCCAGTGGAGCTCTCATCAAAACCTCAGCGAAGTTTCTCTTCCCACAGAGTAATTCCCCGCAGAGTAATCTCTCCAACAAGTTTATTCCCCAACAGAGTCATCTTCTCCTACCGGTTTATTCTTGCAACCATCATCCCCAGCGGAAGCGAATAACTCTACTCTTCAACATCAGCCCAGGATTCCACAAACTACCGGCAGTCGTCAAGGATTTATTTTCCTAGACAAAAATACTTTCATCACATTATCATACACTATGACGCATGCATATACGCATCATATCACACAATCTCATTTATTCTTGAAAACATCGTGACATCATGCATTTCATACATCATGACATTGCATACAACTGATGTTTTGCCTTTTCAGAAAAAAGGACAATCCAAAGATGATTACTATCAACTGTCACAATTCCAGATTCGATTCCTGTATCTAGCCAGGGAATATCTATGAGTGATTGATTGTAGATTCGATACCTGTATCCAGCCAGGGCATATCTGCATGAACAATTTCTAGATTCGATACCTGTATCAAGCCAGGGCATATTTGTAGACGATAATTTCCAGATTCGACACCTGTATCCAGCCAGGGCATATCTGTAGATGACCAATTCCAGATTCGATTCCTGTATCCAGCCAGGGCATATCTGTGAGTATTTGATTGTGAATTTGACACCTGTATCTAGCCAGGGCATATCTGCATGAATAGTTTAGAGATTCGATACCTGTATCCAGCCAGGGCACGTCTGTAAGCAACCTTTTGAAATTCCAGATTCGATACCTGTATCCAGCCAGGGCACGTCTGTAAGCAACCTTTTGAAATTCCAGATTTGATACCTGTATCTAGCCAGAGCATATCTGTGAGCGTTTGATTGTAGATTCGATACCTGTACCTAGCCAGGGCATATCTGCATGAAGAGTTTGAAGATCAACACCTGTAACAGGCCAGGAAACCATCTTCCTTTCTCAAAGTACGCAAGTTCTCGCTAAGGAATCTCTTACGCGATCAACACCTTCAGATGGCATCTATAAGCCCATCTCCACAACTATCCATCACACTTCCAAATGGAATCTATAAGCCCATTCCCGACATCACATTGCTGATACTCCACTATGCGAGTGCAAATTTCAGGGCACTCTAGTGTTCAATCATCTTCCACCTTCGGATCATGAAAGGCACGCAAGCCAATCTACATCCTCAGGTCTAAGAAGATTGAACAGGGGCAACTGTTGTACCCCAAAATTTGCCCTCCCATTTCATCAATATTTTCTCACCACAAGACCTTTGGAGCTCAAGATCAAGTTACGATTTACTCTGCTCAAGACTCCTCCTTGCACTGTTGACCCAAATTAGGGTTTGAGTTTGCACAAAGATGTTTTGACCTAAAATGCCCAAAGTTACTTTCATGCTTCATGTTGGACTCACAAGTTTATCCATACCAAGTTTCAAGCCTTGATTCCAATCTTTGCCCAGTCAACTGGACAGTTGACCTAGAAATCAACTGTATTGGGGAAAAAGTCAACTGTGGTAAATTGACAGTCAAACCTCATGATTTTTGACCCACATCAACATGATGAACTCATATGGATCATTTTATCAATTTTGGATCACAATTCCACAAGAAATTTGATCAGATCACCAAAAGGGCAAAATTGTCATTTTTAGGGTTTTGACTGCACAAAGGCAATTTTTGACTGTTTGACCTGGCCAATGGCAAACCAAGCTCACATATGGACTCAAGGACTCAATGACATTGTCTTGACATGTTCAACAAATTCAAAAGATCCCAAATGCACAAGATTGACAGATGAATTTTCTAGTCAACTGATCAAAATTTGACTGTATACTGAAAAGTCAAACTTTGACTTTTTGGTCAAAATCAAGTGTCAAGATTCATTTTTCATCAAGACATGTCAAATTATGAAACTTGTTCATCAAGAAACCAAAAATTACAAATTAGGGTTTGAAATGAAGAAATTTCATAACTTAGAAATTTTCTAAGTTATGAAATTTCCTAATTTTTTCCTAACTTTGTCCCATTTTTTCATCAAGATGTATTTGGATTAAAACAAAACTCAAAACATGAAAGTTATAGTCCATTGCAAAATCTACAACTTTGATTCACAAAGTTTCCTCAAAAGAAGCTTGTAGCTCAAGTTATGATTTTTGGAACAAAGGTGCAAAATATTCTTAACTTAGAAATTTTTTGACCTATTTTAGGCAGGATTTTTGCCTAACTTCATGGCCACTTTTCACATGCTTCCACTTGGAATTTCAATTTGAATTACAAATATAGATTGTAGTACACATTCCAAGCTTTTCAAATTGTCCAAGAACTTCTCAAACACCCTTGTGGTTAGGGAGAATCGAATTTGTAAAGATGGGCAAAAGTCACTTTGTTCATAAGCCAATTACATGTTCATAACTTTGCATTTTCAAACTCAGCTTGCACAAACAAGATTACAGGCCTTTTATCTCATCCACACTCAATAATTTAATGCATATCCTTTGTGTTCATGTCTTGCTTTATGTATTTAACCATTACATACAAGTTTAAGCCATATTTGGAAAAAGCATTTTAGCCATTTTTGAAAAGATCAACTTTATGTCAAGTTCACAATCTAAGAAGTACAAAGCAGATCTTTGGGCACAAGATTCATGAACAAATTCCACTGATCAAGAGTGATTTGTGCAACATGGATTGATGATGGTACAGGCCTGCATTATCAATACACACTTCCTTACTTATCAAAGAAGAAACTTCTCAAAACTGGTCCAACATTGAGCTCCTGTCAACACAAGCCTAAACAAACTTCATGAGCACTTTCCAAACATCAAACCAAGTTTGAAACATGACTAAACCATCTCTCAAACCTCCATATGCAGAAAAACACAGTTTTGTGGCAAAACAGGGCATAGGCTGCAACTTGAATCCCACAGTCCATTCCTATTGTGCGTTTTTGTCCAAACCACTTCAAACACATTCTACATCATCCATACAAACTATCCCAAGCCCTAGCTACAGACTATAACACCCCTAGCCAAGTGTGCCATTTTCACTTTTCTCTCTTTCAGGTTGACTTCTATAGCTTGATACAGTAGGATTCAAGGCACACCAAGCATTGGAGGAGCATCCTTTGACCTCAAGCAAGTTGTACAAGTCCTCACGCTGCATTGAAAGTACCTCCATTGTTGTACACGATTCAAGCTGAACAGGTAAAAGTTTGAACTTCTATCTCTCTATCCAAGCATATCTAGGCTTAGGTTTGTGAAGAAGTTATGTCCTACTCATGGCTCTGAAGCTACCCATATCCTCACTTTTCATTTATGTTGTGTGTACTGAGAGAATTTTGAACCTGAACATTGAACAAAAGTTAGGTCAGGAATTGGGGAAGGAGAAATTCTCTCTCATTTCTGAGAGTTAGATCAAGTTCTTGATATGTATGAATTCGTGATTTGATGCTTTACATTTTTGGTGTTATAAGTTTGTGCTAAAAATCAAAGAATCAGGATGTTTGAACAAAGCAAAGAAACGCGCGTTTTTGAGAACAGGGATGGCTGGAGGTTGAAGAAGCTTGCCTTGGGCTGGGCCTGATCTGTTTTTTCTATTTGCACCACATTTTTTCACTTACACCCCCTTGGCCCATTGTGTGTTATTTTTATCATTTTTTATTTTTCCTTTTTGTTTCTGACTTATTATTTTTTGTCAAAATATAAAAAACATTAAAAATATTTGTTCACCCATTTTTGCATTTATTTTGAATTTATTTGCTTTATTTATACTTATGCATATAAAATAAACATAATACATTTTATTTAAAATACTAAAAAATAATACAAAGACATTTTATTTTCTGATTTTTATTTTATTTTATCTTTTGAAAACATTTTCTTAAAATATACCTTTTTTTGTAAATAATAAATATTTTATTTTTTGTATATATTTAGTATAGTTAATATATAATATAAATACTTATATATTTATTAGAATATTTAGGATAAAAATAAAAAATAATACATTTTTATTTTTATTAATATTTAACCTCAAAAATTACTTTTTTACAATATACTTCCTTTTTATTTATTTTTTGTATATAATTAATACATATTGTATATAATAAATAATAAATACTTTTTATTTACAAAATTAGGGTTTTGCCCTAAACCATGAAAATATCCAAAAATTAACCTTTTTATTATTTTATCTCACTTGTAAACAAATCACCTACATTTACACAAATACATTTACACATACACATTTGCTTATTCCTATACATTGATACATATTACATTTGCGATTTATTCGATTTGGTTGTAAATTATTTGGACACTACTCTCCTATTAAAGTCTCATCCCCATTTGAACATTTGTACCCCCATCCCCATGATTATTTTGTAATAATTTAGGACATTAAATTCCGCATTTTAAAGCTTTCTAAATATGCCATGATAGACTTAGGGTTTGTATTCAAAAATAAAATAACAAATAGCTTGACCTAATTCAAAGATAACAAAGCATGAAAATGGACAACACCAATCACACTTGCACCCTTAGGGTTACTCCACTTGTTGCCTTCAATAATGGGCCATGTTGCATGTCGAGTTTCTTTGGCAAAACAAAACAATTCAAATGATCATAGTCCCTCGATGACGCTTTCGAAAGTTGCCTAAAAATGATCAAGTCCCTTAAAGGAAAAATTGCCAAAGACACTTGGCATCATTGCATTCATGGTCCATACGATGACCCACGCATGTCCCGTTAACATCCTAATACAAGATTGTCCACCAAATACAATGGTGGAATAAAACTGTTAAAAGGGTTAAAACATAGGAAAGATCTTTGAGAAATTTAGGGTAGATAGCTCTTGGTTACTTGACCAACTTGCAAAATAATCCTTGCCATTTTTCAAAACACACATCACAACACACTTTCAAAACAACTTTCAAAAACATTGAAAACTTTTCAAAAGACAAATACACCTTTGTATACATTCAAACATGGATCATTACAAAGGTTGCCACAACAATGACCTCTTTTTAAAACATTTTCAAACCCACACACAAAACACCATTTCAAACAATTGAAAACACAAGGCAAGTGATCTAAGCAAGTAATTAAGAGCCCATGGATAACCATGGATAGAAAGGGTGCTAATACCTTCCCTTTCTATAATCTACCCCCCGAACCCAAGAAAACATCTCAAAGGTTTTTGCTGTGCTTTTTAAACTTTCCTTAGGATAAAGTAAAAAGTCGGTGGCGACTCTTGCTCAACCGAAACATTTGCGAAAACAAACGCAAAACCCAAGTCAGTTCTCCCACTGTATCACACCGTTTAACATCCAAAGATAGGGTTATCTACCAAAACAATGGTAGGTTAACAATGTCAAAGGATTAAAAATGTACAAGAAAGACTTTTGAGTAGGTAGATATCCTCTAGTTACTTGATCATTTGCAAAATAATCCTTGCTATTTTCAAACAAACACACACATTTCAAAAACAATTTCCAAACAACTTTCAAAACATTGAAACATTTTTCAAAAGACAAACATCTTTGTATACATTCTTACGAACGAGAATCATTACAAAGATTGCCTAAACAAAGGCCTCTTTTCAAAATACTTTCAAAACCACACAAAGCACCATTTCAAACAATTGAAAAAGCAAAGCAAGTGATCTAAAACAAGTAACTAAGAGCCCATGGAAAACCATGGATGAAAAGGGTGCTAGCACCTTCCCTTTTCATAATCTACCCCCCGAACCCAAAAACAATCTCAAAGGTCTTTCCTGTGCTTTTTTACCTTTCCTTTTGGATAAAATAAAAGTCGGTGGCGACTCTTGCTAAACTGCAACATTTGCAAACACAAATGCAAAACCTCAAGTCAGTTCTCCCACCGCATCACAGACAGTAAATAACCTAATTAAAACTATTACAATCTCGAAGCAATTACAATAATTTAAAAAATAATGGAAAAAGAATACGTGCGACAAAATTAAATACAGGGAATTAACAATTAAATTCAAAGACATATAATTAGTGAATAAAGAAAAATATTTTTTGGATTTTGAGAGAGTAATTAATTTTGCAGATTAACCTAATTTCTAATTAATTTTAATTATGAAAAGGGAATTTAAATTATCCTAATTAACCTAATTAATTAATGAAATTAAATATTTTTATGAAAAAAACCTAATTCTAATATTTTGTGTTTTTATTTGAGAAAATTAATTTAATTGCAATTAAAACCTAGTCTCTAGTTAATTTAAATTATGAAAAAGAAATTAATTTTTAATGATAAAAAATCTAGTTCTAATATTTCATGTTTTTCTTGATTTTATGATTTAGTTAAAAAATAATGATTTTTTTTTGTAAAAGTAATTAAAACAAATAATTAAAACAAATAAAAGAAATTAAAAAAGAATTAAAGTGGGCACAAAGTGATGAGCAAAACTGGGGGTGTATTGTTGAAGTTTGACAAGCCCAAAGCTGATGGCCCATCTGCCTGCTTGTGAATCCAGTGATGCTGATATCTGTGGTGTGCACCATGGATGGACTTTGCTGGACCATTGGATCTAGATTGATGATGACCTGACGAATGGATCTATGAGTTGCATGATACTCCCCTTTGGATGCTGCGCGGTAGATCATGTGGAAGATATTGAGAAAATACAAAATGCATACGCCTGTGATCGAACCCAAGACGTTTGCATTGCACGCCTTTCCCGTTAACCATCTGTGCTGGAATGTTATTCATTTATATAATTAAACGAATAAATTATAAGCAAAACACAGTGTTATGCCCTAAAACACGCACCAAATTCAAACTCTCGAATGGGATGCTGCCACCTAATTACGTTCTTCCTGCAACCATTCTTTTTTATACCAGCCTTTTCCTATGGACAAAGTTGTCGCTAAAGGCTATAGTGATAGTTTTCGTCCATAGCTATAACCCTGTAGATTTCTACAATATAAAATAAGCCATATTAACCAAAACTAAAAGCATAGATCAACCAAGAATTTTTCCCTGGGTCTATTGGTGCCCATGATCCCCTTCAATTTTCCCTGGACAGAGAAACCCCAACTTTGAGCTCATAAACCCTGGCTATGGCGCAGGCTTGTTCCTATAATAAAAATCAAATTCAGGCTATCCAAAAGATCACAAACATGATTATGAACACGTTTATGCAAGCAAATCGAAGGTAAAACACATAAACCCAGAAAACAATTTTGAATTAAGGGAGTGCAAACTGTGATGTGTAGATGGAGATTCTTGAAGCTTCAAGGCTTGGAAACAATGGGAAAATCTTCCTGAGTATGCGTGGATGATTATTGAAGACTCAAAACTCCTTGAACTGACCTGTGGAAGAAGATAGGTCTTGCACTTTTTTGACAAAAGTTGAAACTCGTTTCTTGATTTGGAGGCAGGTCGTGCGTGTAAAAAACTTATCCTTAGGGTTGAGAATGCTTGTGTATAAATATGTGAATCAAATTAGGTCACTATGTATGGCAAGAATCCAACAAATAATGCCTTTATAATTTTTTGCTTTCAATCTTTCCATATGGCGAGATTTCCTCTCTTTTTAATCTTGCACGATTTTTCTTGGTATTATATAGCATATTTGGATTGTAATTCAATGCGAAATCAAATCAAAACAAATCATCATTATGTTTATATCATTTATTTGATTTAATTTGATTTTTAAAGGATTAAAATCAAAATAAATTAAATAAATAAAGCCAATGATGCATGGAAATGTGTTTAGGTATTGGACAAGGCTAGGAATGTGTTTCAAGTATAAAAGGTTAGGCCCATTTGGAAAAAATGCAAATTTGGGCATTGTTGACTTTATGCAAATTTCCAAAAGTGGCCAACTTTGACAATGCATATCTCTCTCAATTTTAACCTTAGGAGGGTATTCTTGGACTTTTTAGAAATCTTAGGATGTCCTCTAAACAACCTTTTTGGTTTTATCTTAATTTGATTTTCCATTTTCATGTAAGGAGCTTTGACCCAAAAGGTGTTTTTGTTGACTTTTGAAAAGGACCTATAATGTCTGATTTTACATCTTTTCATGAGTGCATTTCTTGAACTTCAGGGATGAAGATGCGTTGTAGGGAATTGTATTCTCTTCAAAATGAGCCTTGGATGAGAAATTTCTGATAAAGTATGAGAAAGTTGTGCCTGGTCAAAATTTGGTTGACTTTTCTTATAGAAACCCTAATTTGTCATTTTTTACTTTTGATGAGTTAGGAGCATTTCTTGAGGAATAATGATCAACCCTTAATCAAATGATGGATATTACTTCAAAATATTGATGTTGACCAAAAATATTGAAGTTTGACTGTATGTGGGCCACAATTGACTTTTGACCTAGTATAGTTGATTTTCAGGCATTTGGGCGGTTGACTGAGCAAACTTGTTGTGAAAGGCATGAAACTTTTCATGGATGATTTTGAGGACATATTAGGACAATGGAGACCATTTGTGACCCTTTGAACTCAAACATCTTTATGAGGAGTGAAACCCTAGTTTGAGGCTTATTGTCTTAGGAGGAGGATTTGTCTGGTTAATCCTTAGTCAACTTTGAGTAACTGAGGACCTCTAGGAGTATGTCTTGTGTGAAAATGGGAGGGCAAATTTTGGGGTACAACAAAGAGTATAGGGTAATAATACCATATCGTTGGTGCGGTTGTGGCAAGTTTCAAGCCTTTTGTATACCTTGCTCTCATGTCATTTCGGTATGTGCGTATACTTATCAAGACCATTACAACTTCTATCTCCCATTTACAAGTCTGAAACCTTGCTCAACATATACAACAATAGCTTCCCATTGGTAGCGAAACCTGATTATTGGCCTGCATACGACGGTGAAATAGTATGGCACAATGATCAAATGCGAAGGAATAAAAAAGGTCATCCTAAAAGCAAGCGTATCACAACTGAAATGGACTCCCATGACAAGCTAGAAAGAAAGTGTGGTTTATGTCTTCAGGTCAGACACAATCAAAAAAATTATCCCACTCGGGCTACTAGCTCAACCACATAAAAACTGAATGCAAACCATCTTTACTTTTTTAAGTTCTAAAAATTAAGGTTTTTAATGAAGAGCATTTCTTACAACAAACCTTACGCAAACAAAGAATAAAAACACGATAAAACGTCTAAGAAATTACAACTGTCAAAACAATTTCATCTGACCCATGTATCATCAACATTACGTCTCCGTCTGTTTTGACTTCCTCCAACCAAAATTAGATCTTCCAGTTGCAAGTGAGGTGACTGTTCTTCTTCGTTGGATCCTTCTAATTTGTTCCTCGTCCTTGATGTCTCCCTCTAGCCATCACATCAACTCTCTCTTCAGATGCTTCATGGAGCGAATGTGCCAAAATTTAATTTTCATCGGAGGTTTGGTCGCCGAGAAAATAATGTATCAATCTCTGGTGAAATCATGGAGATGTCATGACACAAATAACAGAGAAAAAAATAAGAAGACAGTGCGAGAATGTGTGAAGAATGACGGAGAATCGGGTCATTTATTTAAAGAAATATGCATTGCCCTAGGTGCCAAGTGAGATGGTGCCTCCTATCACATTTAAAGTGCATGCGCCATATCACTTGGCTAAGGGTGAGAGCATGCGCCAAGTGAGATGGCGCCTAGGGCATAATGGCAGGTGCATGCACCAATTGGGTTGGCCCCTCCTTTGTGGGGTTTTCTGAAACATGGTTATTTGCATAATTTTCTTCAAAACATGGTTATTTGTGTTTTTTTTTCAAAACTTGGTTATTGCAAAAAAAAATTCAAGCCTTTCATCATTCACTTTTCTATCTATTTTATCTTTTGTTTTCTTTTATTTATTGCTCACTCGCTTAATATTTTCTTTTAATATTTTTATTTATCTCAAGTAAGTATTCTTTTCGTAACAGTAACTCTCATCATGTCTTTATTCAAATCTCATAACCATTCTCACAAATATGGTGATGTTGAGCAATCTAACTCACACCTATTTTTTTCCTCTGAAGATGTTAAAATACCAAATCACCTTAAAAGATTTTACTATATCCAAGATCATGTTGTGATATAATCTAAGTTGTGTAGTCCAAATTCAAGTTAATTAGAGTTTATGATTTGTTACTTAGTATACAAGTTAGTTGTATATAAATAGATATATTGTAAATCAGTTTTAATATTTAAAAAAAATGCAATCCTTATTTTCATTATCTCTCTCATCCATTATCTCATCCAAAGTGTCTCACTCACTAACAAATTGTTATTTATAGCTCTGATTAGGTTCTTGATCATGTTTTCAAGAATCACACGTCGGTGATCATGTTTTCAAGATCATGGGTTGTTAATCAAATGTTATAAAGATGAATGATATTAATGGCATTATGAATTCTCTTCCAATTCTTGACTGCAAAAATTAGAACCGATGGAGCAAGCATATGAATTCCTTGTTGAAGGTTAAGGAAACATAAAAAATGGGAGTTTGAATTAGGTTTCTAGAATGATATTTTTTCGCTAGTCAAAACAAAGAACAAAGAACTTAGAATAAAAATAATGAAAATAATATTTTTATCCTGATTCGTTGTTAACAAAGCTACCTCCAGTCAACCCGCTAAGGTGATTTTGCCTTCTCACAAGGACTTAATTCACTATAACTATACTGATTACAATCACAAAGACTTATTGTTAATATCTTCTTGAGAAATTCTGACTATACCCTAGTATCTCAAGGAATAACAACTCAAAAGTTAAGATACAAAAATGTGTTACAAGAGTGCTTTTATGAAAGCAGATCTACACAAATTGAAATACAAAGATTAACACAAAAGTGTTTGATAACAAGTGTATAAACAAAAGCTCATTGCTTGATTCTTTTCTTTTTCTCACAGTATTGCAATGTTACATTCAAGTTCTTGTGAATATTATTTTAAAACTTCTTGTAAGAATTGTTGACATTCCATTTTTTCAAGGCTTCTTTGTATAGGCATACAAAAGATTCATTAGAGGGTAGAAGAGGAATTCTAGAAATTACAGCTCTATTCTTGCATAATGGTTTGCAGGGATGGTACAATAGTATTGTCCTTTCTCCATAAAATCAGTGTATTGGAAGGAATATTTTATCTTATATTATGTATTATTTTCTCATGTACAACCTTTTTAATCTTATCTTCTAATCTTCAGAGGCTTCAGAAGCGTGTTGATGAAGCATGCTTAGAAGGATCCAAAAAATTGTATGAGAGACTTCAGAACCTTGTTTTCAGAGTCTTCAGAGCCTTGTCTTCGGAGTCTTTAGAACTTGATCTTCAGAAACTATGGAGCGCGGAACTTTAGAGCTTGATAATCTTAAGAAGCTCTTTTATCAGAGTCAGAAGCTTTATGATGAACGTTCTACAAAAGTGTTGTTTAAGAGCGCTCCAGACTTGAAATATTCTTATAAAGTGCACTTTGTAATCTCCTCAGAGTTAGAGTGTGTTGCATTCAGAAATGGATGATGTCATATGTCACTTCTTTAGAGTCATAACCTTTTAGCATTCAACTATACACTAGATAAATCCTTTAGGGTACAAAATTGTTATCTAAGAAACAATATATTGTTATCATCAAAACTTAAGACCAGACGCAGAACCAAATCTTGTTTTAACAATCTCTCCCTTTTTGATGATGACAAAACCATGTATTTTTGTGAACACATTTTACATTGTTTTATCAAAAAATATATAAGAGTTAGCTTTAAAGCTCCCCTTGAGTTTTATACTATCAAGAATTATCTTAGCTTGTTCAGAGCCCCCCCCCCCCCCCTAAGTTCAAGATATATAAAATAATTTTGATACATAAAACATTTTAATCAGCACGAAAGGAATACTTTCCTGATTAAAACACTTATTAGAGTATGATTTAGAATTGTCTGGTTCATCATCTCAGAGTCTGGCTTGCTATCAGAACTTGATGAGGTATCAGAGTCTAGTTATATTTCCTTTTATCAAAGGCCTAGTTAACAACTTATGGTTATCATAACATGATATATCTTTAGAGTTTATGATCCCTGATTAATGATCATTTGAATAGCTTGATTAGAAAAGTTCAATGAACTTTTTCAGAATTCCTAATCAGTCACACATTGTTAGAGGCATAATATATCATAAACATGTATGTGATAAGTATGGAAAATAGGTATATTAAAATCATTTGTACTTCTCCCCTTTGTCATCAATCAAAAAATACTTTAAAACAATAAACAAAAAGAAAGACTTCATTGATTAAAAATATAAAGATACAGAGATAGAAGCTTAAAACCAGAAAACTTAAATTAGAAAACTTAAAAAGGTAAAAATAAAATGTCCAGGGTGGAGGTGGCAGTCTTGACATAATCACTTCAAACAGTGTTGTAATTTGGGTATTGGTTTCAGCTAGTTCCTTGAACATTGAATCTTGTTTGTCCAGACGAGTTCTAATAACAACATTCTCTTGCTTGATCTCTTCTAGAGTCTTCATAATCACCTGAGGCATTTATTTAGGATTAGATGCAGAAGGCTTCTCAACTCCAGAAGTAGTCACGATCTCATAAGATTTGACAATACTAGAGGTATAAGGTCTAGAAGCAATAATATCAGGAGTGGAAGAATAATCAATCTTCTGTTTAGAAGTAGAAGTCTCTTCAATTTTAATTTTTGGATGAGAGACAACTTACTCAGCTTCAGTTATGACAACATTAGAATCAGGAGTGGTTAGAAGAAGTTGTTTTCACTTCTTAAGAAGAGGTTCTATGACACCAAAAAGTCTATCATGAAATTTCTTCTGAACATCCTTATAGAAATATTCCGTTAACTCCCATGATCGAGAGTTAATACATCTTCATAAGTTAATCCAAAGTGCATCAGTCTCAGCGGGGTTTACATGGTATGTACAAACTTCAGTCAAAGAGCGTAGATGTTTATTGGATTCACTTTCAAACGGTAACAATAATTCATCAATAGGTGGTTTGGGTGGTGGACAAATATATATTCTAAGGAAGGCTATGTCAAAAGGATTGAGCTGGATAACTTCAACATATTCTAGAATCTCATCTTTAGAATCAGATGAGATAGGGACAACATCATTTGAAGAATCGCTAGATGGGGGGTGGTTCAACAAGTAGTCCGTCTTAGTGTCAATAACTTGGACACTGATGATATTTGGTTGGTGTGTGGGGAAGGTGATTCATCGGGAAAAGAAGTAATTTTGGGGATATTAATTCTGAAGGAAGTATGGATGGAAGTGGAGGGTAGAAGTTCAACAAGTGGTTGTCAAGTTTGTAATAATAGTGGTTCAGGAATTTATGGTTGAGTAGGTTTGGATATAATGGTTATGGAAGGTTAGGGATTTGATGGTTCAATTTCTGATAGATGAGTTTCAGAAACAGAAGGTTGAGTCTCAGCAGGTTGTTGGTTGTATTAGAGGGTAATTTAGTATTTGCCATGTGTGGATATTATCTTTAGGGCCTATGTGGCATTCTTATCTTTACTACTTTTGTGTATAAATAGGTGTTCTAGGTTTCATTTAATACAATCAATTATGTTCCAGTCATTTATGGAAGCTTTATAGCGTTTATCTTCTTCTCTCTTCTTCCTCAATTTCATAACCTTGCACCAACAAATTGGTATCTAGAGCTCTTGGTTTATTCTGAAATTTTGGGAAACACGAGTGATAGTGAGTTGTGTGTTTGATTTTTAGTTCCTAATTTCTGTTGAATCTTGAACAAAAATCTGAACAGAATTGCACTGATTCTGTGGGTTTGGGAAACCCTGAGTGAGATCTGAAATTTGTGCAAGGTTTAAGATGAGTGGAGGCAGTAGTTTGAACACTAAACTTCCAGTTATTGATGGTAAAATCTGGAAGAGATGGAAGATAGAGATGGAACATCCACACACTAAGGACGTTCTGGATCTTATTACTAAAGGTCATGTTACAGTTGCAGCAAATGCTACTGAAGAACAAAAATCCGCAGAAAGAGCTACGAGGAAGATGGATCAGAAATCTCTGTTCTATATCCATCACTGTGTGGATGAAAGTGTGTTTGAGAAGATTGTTGATTCGACGATGCCGAAAGAGGCATGGTGTTGTACCCCAAAATCTTCCTTCTCTTTTCGTCAGCATTTTCTCACCACAAGACTCTTGGAACTCAAGATCAAGTTAGGGTTTGCTCTGCTCAAGACTCCTCCTTGCACTGTTGACCCAAATTAGGGTTTGAGTTTGCACAAATATTATTTGACATAAAATGCCCAAAGTTACTTTCATGCTTCATGTTGGACTCACAAGTTTATCCATACCAAGTTTCAAGCATTGATTCCAATCTTTGCCCAGTCAATTGGACAGTTGACCTAGAAATCAACTGTATTGGGGGAAAAGTCAAATGTGGCCAATTGACAGTCAAACCTCATGAAATTTGACCCACATCAACATAATGAACTCATATGAACCATTTGGTCAAGTTTGGATCACAATTCCACAAGAAATTTGATCAGATCACCAAAAGGGTAAAATGGTCATTTTTAGGGTTTTGACTGCACAAAGGCAATTTTTGATTGTTTGACCTAACCAATGGAAAACCAAGATCACATATGGACTCAAGGACTCAATGGCATTGTTTTGAGCCATTCAACAATTTCAAAAAATCTCAAATGCACAGGATTGACAGGTGAATTTTCCAGTCAACTGATCAAAATTTGACTGTATACTGAAAAGTTAAACTTTGACTTTTTGGTCAAAATCAAGTGCCAAGATTCATTTTTCATCAAGACATGTCAAATTATGAAACTTGTTCATCAAGAAACCCAAAATTGCAAATTAGGGTTTAGAATGAGAAAATTTCATAACTTAGAGTTTTTCTAAGTTATGAAACTTCCTTATTTTTTCCAAACTTTGTCCCATTTTTTCATCAAGATACAATTGGATTCAAACAAAACTCAAAACATGAAAGTTGTAGTCCATTGCAAAATCTACAACTTTGATTCACAAAGTTTTCTCAAAGGAAGCTTGTAGCTCAAGTTATGATTTTTGGAACAAGGGTGCAAAACATTTTTAACTTGGAGAAATTTTGACCTATTCTAGGCAGGATTTTTGTCTAACTTCATGGCCACTTTTCGCATAGTTCCACTTGAAGTTTCAATTTGCATTACAAAGATGGATTGTAGTACACATTCCAAGCTTTCTAAATTGTCCAAGAACTTCTGAAACACCCTTGTGGTTAGAGAGAATCGAATTTGCAAAGTTGGGCAAAAGTCACTTTTGTTCATAACCAAATACATGTTCATACATTGGCATTTTTCAAATCAGCTTGTACAAGCTAGCTTTCAGGCCTCAAAACCAGTCTCACAACCCATAATTAAATTCCTAAACATTGTATTAATGCATTATTTCTTCCCTTTGGGCATTGCACATAAAATCAATCCTTAAGTAGAAAAAGCAAACATGCCATTTTGATAAAGATGCACTTTATGTCAAATTCAAAATCCAAGAGACATGGGCCAGATCTTTGAGGCTAGC
Source organism: Vicia faba (assembly GCA_948472305.1). Lineage (NCBI taxonomy): Eukaryota > Viridiplantae > Streptophyta > Magnoliopsida > Fabales > Fabaceae > Vicia > Vicia faba. The sequence goes on from OX451737.1 coordinate 953,233,182, forward strand.
ATTTGTACACAAATCCCTCTGATCAAGAACAAGAGATGCAGCATACATAGAGGGTGGTACAGGCCTGTATTGGACCTTACACTATCCTTGCTTCAAAAAGAAGAAAGCTTGCAAAAACTCTCAATCTCTCATTCCTGTCAACACAGCCAAACACAAACTTTGCAAACATCTTTCATACATCCAAGCAAGCCTGGAGCACTACTGAACCACCTCTTAAACCTCCTCATTCACAAAAACACCTTCTTGCTGCAGAAACAGAGCAAGTTCTGCAACTTGACTTCCACAAACATTTCCACTCGTGCACTTTGGCCAAAAAGAGTTCAAACATGTTCCATATCATCCACTGAAGCTATCCCAAGCATTGAACTCAAGCTGTAACACCCATAACCACGTTTGCCATTTTTATTTTCAAGTTGTGCAGGTTGACTTCCATAGCATGATTCAGTTGATTTTAAAGCAAGCTAGCAGTTGGAGAAGCATCCTTGGACTTCAAGCAAGCTGTACAAAAGCTCAAAATCCATTGGAAGTTGCTACATTGTTCTGTTCAAGTCAAGCTGAAACAGGTAAAAACATGAACTTCTATCTCTCTATCCAGGCATGATTAAGCTTAAGTTTGTGAAGAAAACTTGTTCTACTCATAGCCCTGAAGCCATCTATGTACTTACTTTTCATTTATATTGAGTATGCTGTGAGAATTTTGGCCATGAACATTGGAGAAAATTTAGGTCAGAAATTGGGGATGAAGAAATTCTCTTTCGTTTCTTAGAGTTAGGTCAAGTTTTTTCTATGTATGAATTCTTCTCTTGATGCTCTACATTATTTGTGTTGTGAGTTTTTGCTAAAAGTTAAAGAATCAGGAGTTTGTGTTGGACATGGTGAAGCACGCATTTTCTGTTTGAAACAAGGCTGGAGGTAGAAGAAGGTTGACTTGGGCTGGGCCTGAGTTGGTTTTGCTCTTTGCACACTCTTTTTCCATTTTGCACCCCTTGGCCCTTTGTGTGAAATAATTGTCATTTTGCATTTTTTCTTTTTTGTTCTGACTTATTATTTTTTGCTCAAATATAAAAAAATATCAAAAATATTTTTCCATACATTTTTGCATTTATTTGGCATTTATTTGTTTTATTTAAACATATACATATAAATAAATATAAATACTTTTATTTAAAACACTAAAAAATAATACAAAATTTTATTTATTTTCAGTTATTATTTTTCATTTACATTTTGAAAACATTTTCTAAAAATACACATTTTTGTAAATAATTAATATTTTATTTTTTGTACATATTTAGCTTATTAAATATATATAAATATACTTATACATATTTTATTAAATATTTAGGACAAAAATATAGAAATAATACATTTTTATTTTTATTAATATATGACACTAAAAAACACTTTTTGTACAATATACTTCTTTTTTTTTTTAAATTATTTTTGTATAAATTAATATATAAATATTGTATATAATTAATAAATAAATACTATTTATTTAAAAAACTAGGGTTTTGCCCTAAGCCATAAAAATATCCAAAAATTGACCTTTTTATTTTTGTTTATATTTCATATGAAAAATACTTTCACATACATAAAAAATCATTTTTGTGCATAATACATTTTGCATATTTATTATATTTGTTTAAATATTGTACAATTTGATATTTGTATATTCAATATGGATGTAATAGTTTTAGATTTAATTTCTTGCTAAATATCCCCCCATTCAAACATTTGTACCCCCATCCCCATAATTATGTTGTAATAATTTAGGACTTTAAATTTCCGTATTTAAAAGCTTTCAATTTATGCCATGATAGACCTAGGGTTTGTATGCAAATAAAATAACAAATAGCTTGACCTAAATTCAAAGACAAAAAAGCATGAAAATGGACAACACAATGTACACTTGCACCCTTAGGGTTACTCCACTTGTTGCCTTAAAAAATGGTCCATGTTGCATGTTGAGCGTCTTTGGCAAAACAAAAACAAATCTAATGATCATAGTCCCTCGATGACGCTTTCTCAAGTTGCCTAAAAAATGATCAAGTCCCTTGAAGGAAAAATTGCCAAAGACACTTGACACTATTGCATTCATGGTCTAAACGATGACCCGCGCCCGTCCTGTTAACATCCTAACACAAGATTGTCCACCAAATACAATGGTGGAACAATACTGTTAAAAGGGTTAAAACATAGGGAAAATCTTTGAGTAAATTTAGGGGTAGACAACTCTTAGTTACTTGATCCAACTTGCAAAACACACTTGCTTACTTTCAAAACACACTCCACAACACAACTTTCAAAAAACCTTGAAACATCTTTTCAAAAAGACAAACACCTTTTGTAAAACATTCGAGTAAAGAATTGTTACAAGGGTTGCCTAGACAAGGCATCTTTTTCAAAACATTTTCAAAACCACATACACAAAGCACCATTTAAAACAATTGAAAATGCAAGGCAAGTGATCTAAACAAGTAACTAAGAGCCCATGGATAACCATGGATAGAAAGAGTGCTAATACCTTCCCTTTCTATAATCTACTCCCCGAATCCAAGAAAACATCTCAAAGGTTTTTCCTGTGCTTTTTAACCTTTCCTTAGGATAAAATAAAAATTCGGTGGCAACTCTTGCTAAACCGAAACATTTGGGAAAACAAACGCAAAACCTCAAGTCAGTTCTCCCACCGTATCACAGAACTGGCGACTCTGATGGGGATTGAATTAAAAGTGGAGTAACCTTAGGGCTTAGATCACCCTTTTGCATGATTAATTGTTTGCTTTGATTGCTTTACATTTTGGTTCTGTTGTTTGGGCTTGAAATCCTACACCCGGATTTGGGAAACATTCATAGATAGCAATACGTTGTGGAAACTGTGTGGGGTATACCGACACGGTTGAAGCAATAGCTATATTAGTGCGACATATTTGTGAGTATCGGTAACCCTTGAGTTCAATCAAGGAGAGTACGGGGCCGCTGAGTGATGTCACTAAGCACTAATGATCTAGAACCTTACTTGACCATCTTGGCCTTTTATTTGGGGTAGTGAGATGACCGGCTTTGGTGCAGTACGAAGTTGGTAGATACTCGATACTACACTCATTGAGGGTTGTTTTCTTGGAATATTTTGGTCGCTAGTTAAGTGGCTAAACCAAAACAATGAACATAGAAAACCATTCAATGATATTGAGCTCCTTAGAACCTGGTTACTATTTATAGGACATGTTTTTAAGCCAACTTCACTCAAGAGGGTACTTACCTATGAAACCTCATGCAAGCCTAAAACTAGGGTTTTGTGTGACTTGCTTGTACATATGTTTGTGCATACATCATGAACATCATAAAGCATCATATGCATCCACTAACCATTTCAAGGGTTTAGATCTTCATCTTTGTTCTTGTTTTGTAGGTCATGGAAATTCTTCGCAGGAAAACTATCCAAGTCAACCTTGTGAGAATCCCTCCTCAACTCAAGGAGCTTACATCCAGAATTCCAGAAAGCTCTCTCTTCAGTGAAAGACATGGTAGACTTCTCAACCTAGTCAACACCAGTATTGAAGAAGACATGGTGAAAGTGTTGTTCCAATTCTTTGACCCCCTTCACCACTGTTTCACATTCCCCGACTACCAATTGGTGCCTACTTTGGAGGAATTTTCTCAACTCTTGAGAATTCCTATTCTTAATCAACTACCCTACAACGGTACGGAAAAAGAACCAAAACCTGAAGATGTTGCTCAAGCACTACACTTGCAACCATCTAACATCAAGGGGCATTGGGAGACTAGAAGTGGTGTCAAAGGCTTCTTGGAAAAATTCTTGTTTGAGAAGGAACAAGAGTGTTGGAATTCTTTGGATCTGCAAGCCTTTGAAGAGATTGTGGCACTCCTCATTTATGGGTTGGTCTTGTTCCCAAATCCTGACCAACTTATAGATGTCAACGCCGTCAAGATTTTCCTATCCAGGAATCCCATACCTACATTGCTTGGGGACATCCTCCACTCATTTTACACACGAACAATGAGGAAGAGAGGTGTTCTCATGTGTTGTACTCCTCTCCTTGCAAGGTGGTTTATTTCTCACCTTCCACAATCTATTTTAAAGAATGAGCAAGGCTTAAGGTGGTCACAATGATTGATGACCCTCACACATTCTGATGTACATTGGTGTTCTCGGTCCAGAGAAAATGTCATCATCGTTGATCGTTGTGGTGAGTTCCATAATGTTCCATTACTTGGCATTAGGGGAGGCATTACCTACAACCCTTGTCTAGCTTTGAGACAATTTGGATATGCACGGAGGGATGGCCCTCATGACATGCTGATTCCTAACCTAGTTTTTGACTTTGACAACGATGTGCAAGGACTTCGCCAAAGATTCATCAGAGCTTGGAGGATGCCTAACAAGGTAGATAGTAAGACACTGGGGCACAAGAACTCCATCCCTCTTGAGCCTTATCTCAAGTGGATAAGAACCCGAGCCCAGAGTCTTATGATGCCTTACCCTCATATTCTCCCTTTGATTAAAGAGCCTGTTAAGGAAGGAGAGGTTCCTTACACCATCCTACATCCTGACATGCCTACATCATGGGAGGAGATGCAGAAGAGTTGGATCCAACTCAAGGAAGAAAGGGATACTTTTGAAGCCAGCTTCTACGCCAGTGAGAAGAAGGTTTTGGAGCTTACCCGTCGACTCCATGAGGAGGAGACCCTCAACACTTACATCACACCAAAGAGGATGCGCAACGTCTTTTTGCCTTAAGAAGTTTTTGTAATATTTAGCCCATGGGGCATTTATGTACTGACAAAATTTCTTCTTATTAATATGACGTGTGTTCTTTTTGTTTGCAACAATTTTGAATTTCTAAATCCTTGAATGCATTGCATGAATAAACATATCATTCATCATATGCATAAGCAGGTCTTCACACCAGGTTTCCTTATCTTTCTACTGTTTATTTCAGTAAGATGGATCTTGAACAGACGGTCAAAGATTTGCAGTCACAAAACTCATAGTTTCAACAGCTCCTAATGACCTTAGCAAAAGGTCAGGAGGATCTTAAAGCACTGCTTGGGAATAAGGAACAAGAAAAAGGAAAAAAGAAGAAGAAAAGAGTCGGGGTAGCTACACTGGGAAGAAGATTTGAGAATGAAGCTAGGAGAGTTCTTGAATTCCCCTCCACATCTGATGAGGGGACCGGCAAAGGAAAAGGGACTGCATTACCTTCTGAGTCCGAGGCTGAAGAGGAAGAGGTTGAGGAAGATGAAGACTACTCAGAGCAGCAATATCCGCCAGCGGACGACAAATACAAAAACCTGGAGGATAGACTGGCAGCTATGGAGCTGCAAAGGGTTCCTGGGTTAGATTTTGAAGAATTGGGATTGATTGCTGGGATTGTGATCCCTCCAAAGTTTAAGGTGCCAATTTTTGCAAAATATGATGGGCTGTCTTGCCCGAAGATGCACCTAAGGTCATATGTCAGAAGAATTCATCCTCATACATCTGACAGAAATCTTTGGGTACACTTATTTCAGGACAGTTTGTCCGGTACACAGCTAGACTGGTTTTACCAGCTTGAGAGGTCATAAGTACATAATTGGGAAGACTTGGCAGCTGCCTTTTATCGCCAGTATCAATATAACGATGACTTGGCGCCAACCCGTACTCAACTACAAAGTATGGGGATGGCCTCAAATGAGGGATTCAAAGAATACGCCCAGAAATGGCGCGACTTTGCAGGAAGAGTGCAGCCACCTCTTTCAGATAGGGAACTAGTTGATATGTTCTTGGGGACCCTATTTGGCCCGTTCTTCAACCATTTGATCGGGAGCTCTTCCGCAGGGTTTACCGAATTGATTCTGACTGTCGAACCGGTGGAAGCTGGTATTAAGAGTAGGAAGATTCAAAGTGATGCCTTTGCATCTACAACTATTAAGAAATCATTTCCGGCCAAGAAGGAAGCAACTGTTGTATACTCTCAGAAAAGATCGGGAAGAACTGAGCGCCGGCCGACTGTGGGGGCCGTGATGATCCAAAATTCATCAAATGATCAGCCTTGTAACAATCAGTCCAGACCTAACTAGCAACGGGTAGAACAGCCACAACGGCAGTTCACCTGCATCAACATGACACCTGCACAAGTTCTTCCCTATTTGTTGAAGCTAAATCTCACCACTATTAGAGAGGCGCCAAAGATTGTGAATACCGCTTCCCCACACTATCATCCCAATGCTAAATGTGCCTATCATTCTGACAGCGCCGGGCATGACACCAACGATTGCTGGGCGCTTAAGAATAAAATTCAAGATTTAATAGATGCAAAAGAGGTTGAGTTCGACTCCCCAGAGAAGCCAAATGTGATCTCCGCTCCAATGCCAAAGCATGGTCGCAATGTCCATGCTATTGAAGAAGATCTGTATGTTGTTGCTGTTGATGATCTGGTAACTCCACTACTAACAATCAAGTTGAATTTGTTGAAGGCTGGGATTTTCCCAGGATGTAAAGAAGACTGCTACTGTTGTTCCTCCCTACCAATCGACTGTCCATTGCTGAAGATAGGCATCCAAGGCCTAATGGACAGCCAACAAATTCTTTTCGAAAAGGTTCCTGCTACTCCAACTCCTATCAAAGATGTTTCAATAATCACCATTTCCACCAATCTTTCCAAGGTCCCTAAAAATCCTGTTAAGATTACATCCGCTACGAAGATTGTTCCTCTGAAAATAACCATGCCTGGGCCTGTCCCCTACAAATCTGACAAATCGATACCAAGGAATTATGGTGGAGAAATCTACTACCACGGTGTTAAACAAGTTGAGATAACTGAAGAGAGCTCTGACGAAGAAAATGCCGACATTGGAAACATTACCGGTACGAGCAAGATTACCCGAAGTGGGAGAATTTTCTCTCCAGAGATTGCCCCTCCAAAAGCAATCTTTGGACCCTCAGCTGCTGCCAAAGTTACTCCTGCACCGATAAAACTTTCTGCGAGAATTCCGTTGATTGAAGAAACTGTTACTCCTGTGGTTGTCCCTCCTACTTCTGCTGATAAGGGGAAAGGGATCTAAGATGAGCTCGTCAGGACGAGGGCTCAGCCATTGGTCATCCCCGAAACCTCTAAGAAAGAAATGGAGGAGATTCTGAAAATAATAAAGAAAAGTGATTATGACGTTGTAGAGCAACTAGGGCAAACCCCCTCGAAGATATCCATGTTAGCTTTGCTACTTTGTTCGGAGGCTCATGCCAAAGCTTTGATAAGGTTTTTGAAGACAGCCCATGTGCCCCAGGACACCCCAGCTGATCAATTCCAGGATTGTGTAGCCAGCCTTACCGCAGACAACGGCCTGGGCTTCTCTGATGCTGACCTGACTCCGAAAGGAAGAAAGCACAATGACGCACTGCATGTGTCAGTTGAATGTCGAGGAACTACTCTCGCCCATGTCTTGGTCGATACTGGTTCTTCTTTAAATGTGCTGCCTAAGAAAGCTCTGGACCGATTGGATTGTGAAGGCTTGGAGCTAAAACCAAGTAATATCATTGTCAGGGCCTTTGACGGGTCAAAAAGGATGGTGCATGGGGAGGTCGACATTCCCAATAAGGTGGGCACTGAAGTATTCCACTCAACTTTCTATGTGATGGACATCCGTCCGTCGTACTCTTGCTTGCTAGGGAGACCATGGATACATAATGCTGGCGCAATCACTTCCTCCATACATCAGATGCTGAAATACCCTGTCAAGGGTAAGATCATAACCGTACACGGTGAAGAGGAGTACATGATCAGTCATCTGAACTCCTTTAGGTATGTGGAAGTGGAGGGCGAATTCATTGAAACAACGTTCCAACACTTCGAGGAAATTACTCCCGAGGTGGCAGTAGCAAAGGCAGTAGCTGAGGTACCCAAGCAGGTGGCCAGGATGGCATCTCTGAAAGACGCAAAGGCTGCAATGAAGGAGGGGAAGAGCTCAACATGAGAGCAGTTGCCTGACATTCCTCACAAAACAGACAAGTTTGGGTTGGGATTTACCACTGCGGGGCAGAAAGCTATGCGTCGCTCAAAAATTGAAAGGACACCCGTCAAGATTTCACCTCATGGAATCAATGCTTTGGAAGACGAAGACGAAGAGGCCAACATTGAAGATTGGATCTTACCAACCATCGAAGGGGGACTACACAACTGGGAGGCGAAAGACTTCGTCCCCATTACTTTCATTAATCAGTAACTTATCTTTCGAACATTTCCTGTTGGTCTGTAATAATTACTTTTAAACAATCTGCACACTACTTTTTCACCTCATGCCTTGCCCGGGGCATGTAGGTCCATTTGTAAGGGTTTTGATTCTCTTCATATTCATAAGCCATGTTTAATGAATCATTGGACGTTTTTCATTTATAAACTGTTGTGTTCATTTTCTTTCCTTTTTCATTTTTGTTTGTTTAAGGATGGCTATCCCTTACACACACCCACACTCACAAATGCAGGTACACATCCACTCTGGATTCCATGGGTGACTATTCTGCTATGTCCTTCAATAACTCTGAAGATTTAGTCAATCAGGCTGAGTATGAAGATGATGAAGATTGTGAAGTACCAGGAGACTAGCCAGACTTCTACAACAAGAAGAGAGGGCCATCTTGCCTCATGAAGAGTTGTTGGAAACAGTCAACTTAGGAACAGAGGAAGACAGGAAAGAAGTACAAGTGGGTGCCAATCTGGAACCAAGTGTCAAGGAGCGCTTAATACAGTTGTTGAATGAATACGTTGAAATCTTCGCCTGGTCTTATGAAGACATGCCGGGTTTAGACACAAATATAGTGGTCCACCGTCTCCCTACAAGAGAGGATTGTCCACCGATCAAGCAAAAAGTCCGCCGAATGAGGCCCGACATGTCTAAGAAGATTAAAGCTGAAGTAATGAAGCAATTCAACATTGGCTTTCTGGCTGTTACATCCTATCCACAATGGGTTGCTAACATTGTGCCAGTACCTAAAAAAGACGGCAAGGTCAGAATGTGTGTGGACTACCGGGATTTGAACAGGGCTAGCCCTAAAGATGATTTCCCGCTACCGCATATCGACATTTTGATTGACAACACAACTCAGCACAAGGTGTTTTCCTTCATGGACAGATTCTCGGGCTACAACCAGATCAAAATGGCCCCCGAGGACATGGAGAAAACAACTTTTGTTACACAGTGGGGTACCTTCTGCTACAAGGTGATGCCGTTCGGACTGAAGAACGCAGGGGCAACTTATCAGCGCGCCATGGTAGCTTTGTTTCATGATATGATACATCATGAGATCGAAGTTTACGTAGACGATATGATAGCTCGATCACAAACAAAGGAGGAACACCTTGAACATTTGCAGAAGCTGTTTTCCAGGTTGAAGGAGTACAAACTCAGGCTGAATCCAAGTAAGTGCACCTTTGGAGTCAGGTCTGGTAAACTTCTAGGATTTATTGTCAGCAACAAAGGCATTGAGGTCGATCCAGCAAAAGTAAAGGCTATACAAGAAATGCCTACTCCCCATACTGAAAAGGAGGTTAGAGGGTTCTTGGGGCACTTGAACTATATTGCCAGATTCATCTCTCATCTGACGTCTACCTGTGAGCCAATTTTCAAACTATTGAAGAAAGATCAGGTAGTCGAATGGAACGACGACTGCCAAGCTGCTTTTGATAAGATCAAGGAGTATTTGCTAGAACCTCCTATTCTGATGCCACCCGTCGAAGGAAGGCCGCTGATCATGTATCTGACCGTTTTGGATAACTCAATGGGGTGTGTATTGGGCCAACATGACGAGTCTGGTCTAAAAGAGCATGCCATTTATTACCTTAGCAAAAAGTTTACCGACTGTGAGACTCGCTACTCACTGCTCGAGAAAACTTGTTGCGCTTTGGTATGGGCTTCTCGCCAACTAAGGCAGTATATCTTGACTCATACCACTCTGTTGATTTCCAAAATGGATCCTATCAAGTATATCTTCGAAAAGCCTGCTTTATCTGGAAGAATCGCTAGATGGCAAATGATCCTAACTGAGTATGACATCCAGTATACTACCCAAAAAGTTATAAAAGGGAGTGTACTAGCTGACCATCTAGCTCATCAAGCTATCGAAGATTATCAATCCATGAGATTCGACTTCCCGGACGAGGACATCATGACTTTGGACAACATTGAAGGTAACAGACCATATGACGAACCTGAAAATGGATCCCGATGGACCCTGTACTTTGATGAAGCTTCAAATGCACTTGGAAATAGTATCAGTGCGGTACTCATTTCCCCGGAAGGTTGCCACACACCTTTCACGGCCCGACTTTGTTTCAGCTTTACCAATAATATGGCCGAATATGAAGCTTGTATCTTTGGTCTCAAGGCTGCTATAGACCTGGGGATCAAATCTTTAATCGTATTTGGGGACTCGGCTTTGGTTATCAGTCAAATCAAAGGAGAGTGGGATACCAAACATCCTAATCTTATCCCATACAAAGAACATGTCTTGACATTATTGCCTCATTGCGAGCAAATCACCTTCGAGCATTTCCCGCGAGAAGAGAATCAGCTAGCAGATGCTCTGGCAACAATGTCCTCCATGTTTAAACTTAACTTGGATAACGAGGCTCCCCAAATCACCATCGAGCGAATGGATGAACCTGCACATTGTCATGAGATTAATACCGAAGAAGTAGTGGAACAACCTTGGTTTCACGAAATAAAAAGGTATCTCCAGACTAGAGAATATTCTGAAGGAGCTTCCGTAAATGACAAAAAGTTCCTAAGGAAATTTGCTGCCAAGTTCTTCCTGAGCAACGACATCCTCTATAAACACAGCCATGATTGTGTTTTACTCCGATGCATAGACAAAGCTGAAGCAGAGTTGATTATGATTGAGATACACAGCGGCACATTTGGCACCCACTTGAGTGGGCCTACGATGGCTAAGAAGATTCTAAGGGCAGGCTATTACTGGTCTACCATGGAAGCTGATTGCCATCAACATTCCCGTACTTGCCACAAATGTCAAGTCTATGCTGACAAGATTCATATTCCTCCTGTTCCTCTCAACGTTCTGACAGCTCCTTGGCCATTCGCAATGTGGGGCATTGACATGATTGGAGAGATCAAGCCCACGGCATCCAATGGACATCACTTCATCCTGGTTGTTATTGACTATTTCACCAAATGGGTCGAAGCAGCTTCCTTCGCCTCTGTTACTAAAAATGTGGTTGCCCGTTTCATCAAGCAGAATCTCATATGCCGGTATGGTGTCCCCGACAGGATCATCACAGACAACGGTACTAATCTGAACAATACCATGATCACCGCTCTATGCGAACAGTTCAAGATTTATCATCACAATTCATATCCCTATCGGCCAAAGATGAATGGTGTTGTTGAAGCTGCGAACAAAAACATCAAGAAGATCATTCCGAAAATGACAGTTACCTACAAGGACTGACATGAGATGTTACCGTTTGCTCTGCATGGATACCGTACCACGGCACGTACTTCAACAGGGGCAACCCCATTTCCTTTGGTATATGGCATGGAAGCTGTCCTACCCATGGAAGTTCAGATTCCATCTCTAAGGATTATGAAGGACTCTGGTTTGAGTGAAGATGATTGGATTCAGACCCGACTTGATCAACTCAATTTGATCGACGAGAAGCGACTCACTGCTGTTTGCCATGGTCAGACGTACCAAAAACGGATGATCAAGGCTTTCAACAAGAAAGTCAGACGTCAAGTATATCAAGTCGGAGATCTTGTGATCAAGCGGATCATCTTGCCGCAAAGTGATCCCAGGGGAAAATGGACTCCTACCTACGAAGGCCCATTTGTGATCAAGAGCATATTTTCTGGTGGTGCAATGATTCTGACCACCATGGACGGCGATGATTTTCCGCACCCTGCGAATGCAGACATAGTCAAAAGATACTACGCATAAAACAATCCGACAAGTCGAAAACCCGAAAGGGCGACTTGGGCAAAAATGGGCATCCCGGTGAACCGAAAACCCGAAAGGGCGGTTCAGGCAAAAATTAGGGATAAAACAAAAAAAAATTGTATACCCGGCAAGTCGAAAACCCGAAAGGGCGGCTTGGGAAAAAAGGGGTTTCCCGGTGGATTGAAAACCCGAAAGGGCGGTCCAGGCAAAAGTTAGGGAATTAAACCGTATGACTATGTCTCGTCGGATCACTTTAAAGAACAATCTCTTCATCAACAAGCTCCGAGCTTCTGATCAATCCAGTCATCGGCGGATGAAGCAGCGAATGGACAGATATTCAGAGTTGTGAAGGCTATAGCAGAATGGGGATCCCATGGAATTGTTTCACATAGCCATCTTTCTTTTGTATAAATTTTTCAATTTTTACGACAACATCCTCTTACTAGGATGTCTGTCTCCTTTGTACAAAGATACTCATAAAAAGTTAATACAAATAATTTTCCAAATACAGAAATTTGCTTTGTCTTCCCTTTTTCTCTTTTGCACTTATGTTTTATTTGAGAAACGTCCAATGTTTTGTTAAATAGGCATATGCATTTGAACATAATCATTTTCTTACAAACCAAGAAAAGATGATTACTGATAGGTTGAAGGTACGGATAGATATCTTGATGCCCTTTCAGAAGGAATCCCCAGCAGTTCTAAACTCCAAATTCCTCGACAAGGTTAAAATCCAGAGCTTAATTCCCCAAACAGAGTTAGACTTCAGGATCTTCAGTAGAACAAAAGCTTTCTCAAAGTTGACTTCCCCAGCTAAGAGAGCCTTCCAAGAACTTAGTTCCCCTCAGAGTTAAGTTTCAGCATCCCCTAGCGGAGCCTTAAAATATGAAAATCCTATCCCCAGCGGAGCTAAAACTTCCAACTATCAATCCCCAGCGGAACTAGACTAGTGAACCTTCTCCCCACAGAGATACTTCCCACCAGATTGAAGATTCTCAATTTTACTTCTCCAGCTTAAGCCTACCAGGTTCTGGACTCCCCAGTAGAGATCATCAGGATCCTCATTCCCCAAGTCACCAAGGACTTTCAATCCCCAGCAGTGGTCCTAGGATCCCTCAATAACTGAAGATCTTGCTCCCTAAGCAATCAGCAGTCAACAAGGATTTCTCACCCTTAGTAACCAAAGGATTCTTCTATCCCTAGCTTCGGTTATGGGTTTATTTCCCCAACATTTGTCAAGGATTTATTCTTCAAAACAAATTACATTTCAAATTGATCGGTCGTTCAAAAGTTCCTTCATCACCTGTTGGAAGTTACAGTCGTCAAAGATCAAATTCGCACGAAGTTCAAGTTATGAAGCCCGGATTTGACCAGATAGTATCTCAATCTCTACAGCATATTGTGAAGCCCAGAGTACGACCGAATAACAATGCTAGACTATCGCCAAGCCTGGATTGCGACCAGATAGTGGTATCCCCTCAGAGCAAGCTATGAAGCCCGGATTCGACCGGATAATAGTTTAATCCCCAACAAGTTTCTGTGAAGCCTGGATTGTGACCAGACAGCAGTCAAGAATACTACGAAGCCTGGAGTCGACCAGATAGTGGTACATCTTTAACACAAGCCGTGAAGCCCGGATTTGACCGGATAATAGCTTAGCAATCTATTGTGAAGCCTGGATTACGACAAGATGACAATACAAGTTTCTGTGAAGCCTGGATTACGACCAGACAACAGTCAAGAATACTACGAAGCCTAGAGTCGACCAGATAGTGCTACATCTTTAACACAAGCCGTGAAGCCCGGATTTGACTGGATAGCAGCTTAGCAAGCTATTATGAAGCCTGGACTACGAACAAATGACAATACAAGTTTCTGTGAAAGCCTGGAGATCGACCAGATAACAGTTAAGCGTTATCGGAATGAAGATTCTCATCCTTGAAGCCTCAGAAGATTGGTATACTCCCAATTTCTGACCCTTAACAGAATGAAGACTCTCGTCCTGGAATCTCCAGTAGATTGGCATACAACCCAAGCTCCTGATTCCCCAACAGCAGTCCCAGGACTTCTCATTTTCAACGATCAAAGGATTCTCAATCCCCTGCAGCAGTCCAGGATTTACTTTCCCCGGATAGCAGTCAAATATTTTGTTATCCAGGATCCGCCTTCCTCAGCAAGACAGCTCATCAGCTTACATGCTCATCCATTACATTCATATCATAAACATTGATATAACATACATTGCATCATACATTTCATGCAACATAACTTTGTGTTTCAGCTAATATTTTACCCTTTTCAGGATAAGATTATTAAGCTCAAACTTTTGAAAACAGTTTACGGACGCTTCCCAACATGGATGCTGATCTATTGCTTATTCAACTTCAAGACTTCTGAAAACAGTTTACGGGTTCTCCAGACACGGATGTTAACCTATCGCTTGTTCAGATTCTTCAACTTCTGAAAACAGTTTACGGATTTTCCAAACACGGATGTCAATCCATTGCTTATTCAAGATCCCCATTTTAGAGATATTCCAAACATGGATACCTTTCTGATACTCGCTCACTCATCAACGACATACAGTTCAACAAGCATTCCAGATGGCATCTTTAAGCCCATCCCCCGACAAGATTCTGTCACATCTCTAGATGGAATCTCTAAGACCATCTCCAAATGGCATCTTTAAGCCCATTCTCGCATCCATGTCTTGACGAGTGCAAATTTAAAGGCACTCTAGTGTCCAATCTCCTTTTACCTTCAAGACGCGAAAGGCAAACCTGCCAATCTAACTCTTCAGGTGCAAGAAGATTAAACAGGGGCAACTGTTGTACCCTAAAATTTTTCCTCTCTTTTCATCAGCATTTTCTCACCACAAGACTCTTGGAACTCAAGATCAAGTTAGGGTTTGCTCTGCTCAAGACTCCTCCTTGCATTGTTGACCCAAATTAGGGTTTGAGTCTGCACAAAGATGTTTTGACCTAAAATTCCCAAAGTGACTTTCATGCTTCATGTTGGACTCACAAGTTTATCCATACCAAGTTTCAAGCCTTGATTCCAATCTTTGCCCAGTCAATTGGACAATTGACCTAGAAATCAGCTGTATTGGGGAAAAAGTCAAATGTGGCCAATTGACAGTCAAACCTCATGAAATTTGACCCACATCAACATAATGAACTCATATGAACCATTTGGTCAAGTTTGGATCACAATTCCACAAGAAATTTGATCAGATCACCAAAAGGGTAAAATGGTCATTTTTAGGGTTTTGACTGCACAAAGGCAATTTTTGACTGTTTGACCTAACCAATGGCAAACCAAGCTCACATATGGACTCAAGGACTCAATGGAATTGTTTTGACCCATTCAACAAGTTCAAAAAATCTCAAATGCACAGGATTGACAGATGAATTTTCCAGTCAACTGATCAAAATTTGACTGTATACTGAAAAGTCAAACTTTGACTTTTTGGTCAAAATCAAGTGCCAAGATTCATTTTTCATCAAGACATGTCAAATTATGAAACTTGTTCATCAAGAAACCCAAAATTGCAAATTAGGGTTTAGAATGAGAAAATTTCATAACTTAGAATTTTTCTATGTTATGAAACTTCCTTATTTTTTCCTAACTTTGTCCCATTTTTTCATCAAGATACAATTGGATTCAAACAAAACTCAAAACATGAAAGTTGTAGTCCATTGCAAAATATACAACTTTGATTCACAAAGTTTTCTCAAAGGAAGCTTGTAGCTCAAGTTATGATTTTTGGAACAAGGGTGCAAAACATTTTTAACTTAGAGAAATTTTGACCTATTCTAGGCAGGATTTTTGTCCAACTTCATGGCCAATTTTCACATGGTTCCACTTGGAGTTTCAATTTTCATTACAAATATGGATTGTAGTACACATTCCAAGCTTTCCAAATTGCCCAAGAACTTCTCAAACACCCTTGTGGTTAGAGAGAATCGAATTTTCAAAGTTGGGCAAAAGTCACTTTTGTTCATAACCAAATACATGTTCATACATTGGCATTTTTCAAATCAGCTTGTACAAGCTAGCTTGCAGGCCTCAAAACCAGTCTCACACACCATAATTAAATGCCTAAACATTGTATTAATGCATTATTTCTTCCCTTTGGGCATTGCACATAAAATCAATCCTTAAGTAGAAAAAGCAAACATGCCATTTTGATAAAGATGCACTTTATGTCAAATTCAAAATCCAAGAGGCATGGGCCAGATCTTTGAGGATAGCATTTGTACATAAATCCCTCTGATCAAGAACAAGAGATGCAGCATACATAGAGGGTGGTACAGGCCTGTATTGGAACTTACACTATCCTTGCTTCAAAAAGAAGAAAGCTTGCAAAAACTCTCAATCTCTCATTCCTGTCAACACAGCCAAACACAAACTTTGCAAACATATTTCATACATCCAAGCAAGCCTAAAGCACGACTGAACCACCTCCCAAACCTCCCCATTCACAAAAACACCTTCTTGCTGCAGAAATAGAGCAACTTCCACAAACATTTTCACTCGTGCACTTTGGCCAAAAAGAGTTCAAACATGTTCCATATCATCCACTGAAGCTATCCCAAGCATTGAACTCAAGATGTAACACCCATAACCACGTTTGCCATTTTTATTTTCAAGCTGTGCAGGTTGACTTCCATAGCACGATTCAGTTGATTTTAAAGCAAGCTAGGAGTTGGAGAAGCATCCTTGGACTTCAGGCAAGCTGTACAAAAGCTCAAAATCCATTGGAAGTTTCTACATTGTTCTGTTCAAGTCAAGCTGAAACAGGTAAAAACATTAACTTCTATCTCTCTATCCAGGCATGATTAAGCTTAAGTTTGTGAAGAAAACTTGTTCTACTCATAGCCCTGAAGCCATCCATGTACTTACTTTTCATTTATATTGAGTATGCTGTGAGAATTTTGGCCATGAACATTGGAGAAAATTTAGGTCAGAAATTGGGGATGAAGAAATTCTCTTTCGTTTCTTAGAGTTAGGTCAAGTTTTTTATATGTATGAATTCGTCTCTTGATGCTCTACATTATTTGTGTTGTGAGTTTTTGCTAAAAGTCAAAGAATCAGGAGTTTGTGTTGGACATGGTGAAACGCGCATTTTCTGTTTGAAACAAGGCTGGAGGTTGAAGAAGGTTGACTTGGGCTGGGCCTGAGTTGGTTTTGCTCTTTGCACACTCTTTATCCATTTTGCACCCCTTGACCCATTGTGTGAAATAATTGTCATTTTGCATTTTTTCTTTTTTGTTCTGACTTATTATTTTTTGCTCAAATATAAAAAAATATCAAAAATATTTTTCCATACATTTTTGCATTTATTTGGCATTTATTTGTTTTATTTAAACATATACATATAAATAAATATAGATACTTTTATTTAAAACACTAAAAAATAATACAAAAATTTATTTATTTTCAGTTATTATTTTTCATTTACATTTTGAAAACATTTTCTAAAAATACACATTTTTGTAAATAATTAATATTTTATTTTTTGTACATATTTAGCTTATTAAATATATATAAATATACTTATACATATTTTATTAAATATTTAGGACAAAAATATAGAAATAATACATTTTTATTTTTATTAATATATGACACTAAAAAATACTTTTTGTACAATATACTTCTTTTTTTATAATATATGACACTATAAATATTGTATATAATTAATAAATAAATACTATTTATTTAAAAAAACTAGGGTTTTGCCCTAAACCATAAAAATATCCAAAAATTGACCTTTTTATTTTTGTTTATATTTCATATGAAAAATACTTTCACATACATAAAAAATCATTTTTGTGCATAATACATTTTGCATATTTATTATATTTGTTTAAATATTGTACAATTTGATATTTTTATATTCAATATGGATGTAATAGTTTTAGATTTAATTTCTTGCTAAATATCCCCCCATTCAAACATTTGTACCCCCATCCCCATAATTATGTTGTAATAATTTAGGACTTTAAATTTCCGCATTTAAAAGCTTTCAAATTATGCCATGATAGACCTAGGGTTTGTATGCAAATAAAATAACAAATAGCTTGACCTAAATTCAAAGACAAAAAAGCATGAAAATGGACAACACAATGCACACTGCACCCTTAGGGTTACTACACTTGTTGCCTTCAAAAATGGGCCATGTTGCATGTTGAGCGTCTTTGGCAAAACAAAAACAAATCTAATGATCATAGTCCCTCGATGACGCTTTCTCAAGTTACCTAAAAAATGATCAAGTCCCTTGAAGGAAAAATTGCCAAAGACACTTGACACTATTGCATTCATGGTCTAAACGATGACCCGCGCCCGTCCCGTTAACATCCTAACACAAGATTGTCCACCAAATACAATGGTGGAACAATACTGTTAAAAGGGTTAAAACATAGGAAAAATCTTTGAGTAAATTTAGGGGTAGACAACTCTTAGTTACTTGATCCAACTTGCAAAACACACTTGCCTACTTTCAAAACACACTCCACAACACAACTTTCAAAACAACTTTCAAAAAAACCTTGAAACATCTTTTCCAAAAGACAAACACCTTTTGTAAAACATTCGAGTAAAGAATTGTTACAAGGGTTGCCTAGACAAGGCATCTTTTTCAAAACATTTTCAAAACCACATACACAAAGCACCATTTAAAACAATTGAAAATGCAAGGCAAGTGATCTAAACAAGTAATTAAGAGCCCATGGATAACCATGGATAGAAAGGGTGCTAATACCTTCCCTTTCTATAATCTACTCCCGAACCCAAGAAAACATCTCAAAGGTTTTTCCTGTGCTTTTTAACCTTTCCTTAGGATAAAATAAAAAGTCGGTGGTGACTCTTGCTAAACCGAAACATTTGCGAAAATAAACGCAAAACCTCAAGTCAGTTCTCCCAACGTATCACACAAGGGATATACTGGTCAGATGTTATGGTGGTGACGCGTCAGTAAAGAAGGTAAAGCTTCAGTCCCTGCGAAAGCAATATGAGAATCTCAACATGAAGAATAGTGAGAAAGTTTCTAAGTACATCTCTAGAATGATTCTGATCACTAATGAGATGAAAGCTTGTGGAGAAACACTTTCTGAACAGGTAATCATAGAAAAGATTATGAGGTCACTTACTCCTAAGTTTGAATACATTGTTGTTTCTATTGAACATTCTAAAAATATGGAAACCATGAGAGTAGAAGAGTTGTAAAGCAGTCTAGAAGCGCAGGAGTTGCGTCTGACTGAAAGAACTTATGAGAGGGAAGTGGAGAAAGCTATGAAGGCTTCTTTTGTCAAGAAGGACCAGAAGCAGAATAGATGTGGTGAAAAATTCCAGAAGTCAGAAACCTCAACTTCTGATGAAAATAAATATTAGAAGGGAAAGGAAAGGTATGACAAGAAGAAGGTTCAATGTTACTGTTGTAAACAGTTTGGCCATTTTACCAGAGATTGTAGAAATAGAGGAAGGAAATCATAAGAAGCAAATATATCCAGAGGAGATTATGTTGATGAACCTGTCTACTGATGGCTTCTGATTCTGATGGAAACTGTTCAGAAGATTGGTGGTATATGGACACTGGTTGTTCAAACCACTTGACTGGGAACAAACAATGGCTGATAGACTTTGACTCTAGAAGGAGAACAAAGATCAGATGTGCTGATGATAAGTATCTTAATGCAGAAGGTATGGGAAATGTCAGAGTCAGAGTGAAGAATGGAAAAAACATTTTGATCAAAGATGTTTGGTATGTTCCTGGAATTAAAAGCAATCTTATGAGTGTGGGTCAGCTCATTAAGAAAGGTTTCTCAGTGGTTATGAAGGACAACCTATTCATGTTGTAAGATTCTAATCAGAAGTTGATTATGAAGTCTGAGCAGGGAAGAAACAGAACATTCAAGGTGAATGTAGAAACAACTGAAGCAGAGTGTCTTAGTGCAGAAGGCGCTGAAGGTGACAGTAAGTTGTGGCACAAGAGGTTAGGGCACTTGAACTATAGAAGAATAGGGCATCTAAGTTATAAGAAGCTTGCACATGGAATTTCTAAGATTGTGAAGCCTCAAAAGTCATGTGAGATATAAATGAAAGGCAAGGAACCCAAATTTCCATTTGCATCAGAAGTAGCCCCCAGAGCAAAGCATGCTTTGGGAGTAGTACATTTTGATGTGTGTGGACCATTTCCAGTATCTTCACTTGGAGGAAACAAATATCTTGTGTATTTTATGGATGAGTTCACAATAATGACATGGGTAACACTCATCAAGTTCAAGCATGAAGTGTTTACTGAGTTCCAGAAGTTCAAGGTGAAGGCTGAGAAGCAGAGTGGTCAGAAGCTGAAGATTCTGAGAACAGATGGTGGATGTGAGTATAACTCTACAGAGTTCCAGAAGTTTTGTGAAGAGAATAGAATAGAACATGAGGTTACTGCTCCATATACTCCTTAGCACAATGGTCTTGCTGAAAGAAGAAACAGAACTTTGCTTGATATGACCAGAAGTATGCTGAAAGAGAAGAAGCTACCTCACATGTTATGGGGAGAAGTTGTTGCCACGTCAGCATATGTTCTGAATAGGTGACCAATGAAAAAGCTGAAGGAAATTGTTCCTTTAGAAAAATGGAGTGGATACAAGCAAAGTGTTAGCCATATGAGGGTGTTTGATTCTATATGCTACAAATATGTTCCAGAGGCTAGAAGATGGAAACTGGATGATAGAACCAAAGTAATGTTACTGGTGGGGTACCACAGTACAGGTGCCTTTAAGCTTTATTGTCCAGAAACCAACAAAGTAGAAATCAGCAGAGACGTTATTGTGAAGGAGTCAGAAACATGGGATTGGAACAAGCTTCAATCAGATTTTGGTGTAGCGCCAACACCAGAGTTAGTTTCTAAAGATTCTTCTAAAAGTTCTAAAGATGAGTCAGAGTCAGAAGATGGATCTGAAGACTATGAAGATGAGTCAGAATCTCAAGGAGCTTCTGATAGTGGATTTGATTCTGATCCAGATTCTGATGATGATCCATAATCTGGTGGTGATTATATTTCTGGAAGGGAAAACTATGAAGACATAGGGTCTGGAGGACAAGCTTCCAGAAGTAACTCTGAAGGTGGTAATTCTGAAGGAAGTAGTTCTGGACAAGGTCCAGAATATAGCATTATTCCGAGTTCTGGAGAAGCTTCAGAACAAGTTCAGAGGCCACAGAGAATCAGACGAATACCAAGTAGGTTTGCAGATTTTAGCATGTTGCACGATACTGGAGTAGATTCAGAAGGAGAAATCATTCAGTGTGCCATGTTAGTAGATTCTGAACCAGTGGGTATTAAAGAAGCTCTCAAGAAGAAAGTATGGTTGAATTCCATGAAAGAAGAACTTGAGGCTACTGAAAGAAACAAAACTTGGAAGCTGATGAAGCTTCCAGAAAAGAAGAAAGCCATCAGCGTCAGATGGGTTTTCAAGATGATGCTTAAGCCAAATGGATCAATTGCCAAACACAAAACGAGACTAGTGGCTATAGTTTTCCTTCAGAAACCTGGGCTAGATTACTTTGAGGTGTTTGCGCCTATAGCTAGACACAAAACAATCATACTGGTGGTTGCTTTAGTTGCAAACATAAATTAGCCTTTGATACATCTGAATGCGAAGTCTGCATTTCTGAATGGTCCATTACAAAAATAGGTATATGTATCACAACCTCCTGGATTTGTGAAAAAGTTTCAGGAATTGATGGTATACAAGTTACATAAAGCCTTGTATGGACTGAAACAAGCGCCCAGAGCTTGGAATCTGAAAATTGATTCGTTTTTCAAGAAGCATAAGTTTCAGTAATCTGAGATGGAATATGGCATGTAGGTGCAGCATTCTGGTGGCAATATGATTCTGGTGTGTCTATATGTTGATGACATATTGCTAACAGGAAGTTGTCCAGAAGATATAGTCAAGTTCAAAGAAGTTCTGATGAATGAATTTGAGATGACAACTCTGGGAAATATGGTATATTTTCTAGGAATGGAGATTCTGTACTCAAAGAAGGGTATCATTCTACATCAACTTAAGTATGAACTTGAACTTATGAAGAGATTCAAGCTGTAGAATTGCAAAGTTGTTATGACACCATCAGAAACCAATCATAAATTGGATTCTGATTCTGATGGTGATTTTGTGGATGCTACAACCTTCAAGCAGTTGGTTGGTTCTCTTAGGTACTTGTGCAATACCATACCTGACATTTATTATGAAAATGGAATGGTTAGAAGATTCATGAGCAAACCAAAGTGGTCTCATTATCAAGCTGCTGTCAGGATTTTGAGGTATATCAAAGGAACTCTGAAATAGGGAGTGCTATTTCCTTCTGGAAGACAGGCATAACCAGAATTAGTGAGCTATTCTGATTCTGACTGGTGTGGAGACAGAGTTGATAGAAAAAGTACTTCTGGTTACTTGTTCAAATTTCTAGGAGGTCCAATTTCTTGGAGTTCCAAGAAACAACCTATTGTGGCTCTGTCAACATGTGAAGCTGAATACATTGCAGGTGTTGTAGATGCATGTCAAGTTGTTTGGATTCTGAATCTTCTGGAGGATTTGAAGATTGAGATAGAGAAACCTCTGAAGTTATTGATTGATAACAAGTCTGCAATCAATCTTGCCAAGAATCTAGTGTTGCATGGAAGAAGAAAGCATATTGAGACGAAGTATCATTTTCTGAGAAGTCAAGTGCAGAAAGGAGTGTTAGAAGTTATGCCCTATAGCACTCAGAAGCAGCTGGCAGATGTTCTGACGAAGGCAATAAAAACAAACCAATTTCTTCCCTTGAGAAATTAAATTGGTGTTGTTAATTTCTAATAGTTACTAAATTACGGGATGGTATTAGAGGGTAATTTAGTATTTTCCATGTGTGGATATTCTCTTTAGGGCCTGTGTGGCATTCTTATCTTTACTGCTTTTGTGTATAAATAGGTGTACTAGGTTTCATTTAATATAATCAATTATCTTCCAATCATTTGTGGCAGCTTTATAGCATTTATCTTTTTCTCTCTTCTTCCTCAATTTCATCACCTTGCAGCAACAAGTTGGATGGTTCAGGTAGAATGATATAAGAAGATATAGTGTTGTGGGATTGGGTTTGTTGAGTAGTGGATATAAGTAAGAAGTAGTATGAGTGGGTGGTGGTAAGGGTGTGAGTTGAGAGGGAGAAGATAAAGATGAATTATTATCAATATTGTGAAATAAAGGCAAAGAAGTCCCATTATAGGACTTACTTGGAGTTGGATTCTGAACAGGATGAACTTCAGCATTCAGAGTCACATCATTCTCAGAACCTTCAGCTTTAGCCACAAAAATAGTTTCCATAGGTCTTCTCTCATAAACAAAAATCTTAGCCTTCTTTCGTGGAGATTTTGTTGTTCTAGAAGAACGATCACCAACACTCATGAGAGTGTTTCTCTTCTTTCTGACAAGGGACTCAACAAGATCCTGTAAAAAGGTGTCTTGAGAAACAGCAATAGGTATAAGTCTTGTAGCTATTCATTCATATTCAGGACAATCCATCTTTGTGAAAACATGATAGCCATCAAGTGCTACCCTTATGGAAGATATTTCATTTCTATCCAGAACCTATGTAGGATCCACAACTTCAGAAATCAAGGACATATTTTTTAGATTGCTTCCACTAAAGACTTTCACAACCCTTGTGACTAACTCCTTAGTCATGTTCAAATTTTGCAGTGTTTCCACGAGCTTGATTTCCACCAAAATGTCAGAGATAAGTCTTCCCATAGGAATCCACTTTCTGAGCTTAGCATCATCATCTCTAGTTTCCCTGACTAGCTCCCTCATATACTTGGAAACTATTGAAGGTGGATTCATATTGATTCCAGAGGAGACGAAGAACAATGTATACTTATGATCACTATTGATGTAGTCATAAGAGTTGCTTGAAGGTCTGTGATGCACACATCCCGTAATGATTCTAAACCACACTCTAAGGCTTTTATGCAGATCTTTATCATTCTTTGAGTTCTTCCCATCTTGAAAGTTTAGTGCAACAATTTTATTCAAATTCTCCTTTACAACAGGTATATCAAAACACCACTTACCATACCCATTGTGATTGAGAAGCTTTACAATTGATTTCTCCATACTACATAACTTCTCCCAAAACGAATGAAAATGTTTAAAGCTTTGATTCAATGAAATGAATCCAAAATTTCTTAACCAATTCTGGGTAAATTGGCCCTTTGAGACGGTTGAAGTACTCTTCCCATCCCTGAGTTTTCCATTCTCCGGTGAGATCATAACCGTTGGCCTTGAGATTTTCAAAATCAGTGATCATTTCACTAAGAACATCCAACTTCTTAACTGGTGTGGAGAGGTGAATCTCTTGAATTCCTTATTTCTGTTGATCTTGTTGTTGTTGTTAATTATATTCATGATGTTGTTATCGATCATCCATGGTGAAAAATAATAAGTGTTTAGTTGCAGAGAAATTTTTTGGTTTGAAAATATAAAGTGTGAGATGAAAAGGGCGAACTGTATGAAATGTTAGTGAAGTGAGTTTAAATAAAGATTTATGAAATGATGAAAAGAAATATTTAAAAGTGAAACGATCTGATAAGAGTGAGGCATGAGAGATTTTACTTAATATCAATAAAATCACTTATTCCAATGTGTCACTCAAGTGTTTAGCATGTTTCAGAGTAAGACAATTGTCTTTTTTTGAACCACAAACCTTTCACTTGCTTAATAGTAATTAATACAGTAAACTCTTCAGAAGAAAAAACTTTTCAGAAAGGTTCTGACTTAGGATACTTCTGAAAAATGAGACCTTAAAAATCCAAAAGAATCATAGTTCAGAAACAGTAAATCCCAGAGTCTCATTTTATCATTCTAAGAATTAAACATTCAAATATTTTCATATTTTTCATTCTGGACATAACACCTGAAATTCTGGTATGACACAACATATGATATGTTTGGACATCTGATCTGACATAAACAAACAAGCAAGGTATCAACAATAAAAAC
This sequence comes from Vicia faba, assembly GCA_948472305.1. NCBI lineage: Eukaryota > Viridiplantae > Streptophyta > Magnoliopsida > Fabales > Fabaceae > Vicia > Vicia faba. Next base: position 953,258,172 of record OX451737.1, read on the forward strand.
AGTACTGAAAAGCATAAACAACATACCATAATTGTTAACCAAGTTCGGAGCAACTCTCCTACTTTGGGGCATACTAGGTCAGGGAAAAATCCACTATGATAGTATGAATTTGAAGCTAAATTCCCCCGTTTACAACTTCTCACTTAATCATTATCCTTCCTAGATTTCTATCTAAGACTCGCCTAGATATGAGGCCTTCCTCAATCGATCTTCAATCACAGATAGCGATTGGATTAACATAATTCTGAGCAAATAGGAAGACACACTTCCATTATAATCTCTAGACAAGACTCTTAACTAAGACCACAACTTGGAGTTTCTTCAAATCTTCCTCCAAGAACAATACTCAACTCATTACTTCACAACTTATGAGAGAGAACAATAGTGACCATCTCACAACCCGAGTAGTTCACTTACACCAACTCTCCTAGAGAGAGGCAAAAAGACAAAGCCCTAGACTTCTAAATCCCTTTCTAGGTTACAAACACTTTTATTTATAACCTTTACCCAACTAGATTTGGGCCTTCAAAGTACAGCATATCAGCTGTAACAACCAGCAGTAACTTCTTCTACAAACAAGGTCTTCAATCAAATCTTCCTAAATTATCTCCAAATTTGGAAACTGTATATTCTTCAATAATCTTCTTGATTCTTCCATACATTTAAATCAGTGCAACATAGGATTGCATAATATTCCCAAAATATTCTACATCAGTTAAATCATAACAAAATCTAACTCTCCACTTCAGCTCAGACGCGATGTCGTATGCTCCTTCATAGGACATCTTATCCGACCTATTGTTCTAGGTGTTGAAACTCTTCAACTCAACATGTCTTAACATAGGATAGGAATTCTTGCTCAACATATTCCTGTTAGCAAGTTAACACATCATATCTAACATATTGCTTCTATATTTGTTTTACAAAAATTAATGTCAATCCTTAAAACTAAGGAACTTAAAGTCTTCCCCTTTGGAAAATTTTGGCTAAAACAAATACCTTAAAAATTACAACCCAATATTACAGCAATAAACAAAAACATTCACCAACAGTAGTCCTCATAAACTACTGATCACAGCAGCACAAGATGGAGTCAGTCTTTAGCAAAGATGTTGGGACATCTTTGTTTGACATCATTTTTCCAGCATTTTGAATGAGCTCCATTGCAGTACAAACTTCAGCATCAAAGAACAGCAACCTAGGGATAAAAGGAAGGAATGACTTGAAGATATTTGATGCAACAAGTCCAGACGAGGAAGATGATAGGCCTACACTTTCCTCAACCCAGTAGCCTATTCTTGTTATATATGAATATAACTTCCTTTCAAATGGTGGAAAAAGAGGACCATGAAGCATCCAACCACCACCCTGGGTAACTCAGAACATAGATCACAATTGTGTTCATAACTCATATCACAAGTCACAAAGTAATGCACTAAACACAACATAGAATTTCTAATCTTACATCTTTAAAATATACTTGTGAGAACATACTCCAAATTGTCCATCTAAGTAAACCCTTTCTCCCCCTTTTTGTCCAAAAGTTGACAAAGAAGGCCTTTACAAAACCAGACCCAAGCACAGCTCACCCAAACCCAGACAAAATCCATAAGAATTATGGACACCACAAATACTTACGGGGTGAAAGAGGAAAGGAGAAGCCTCTATATATAACTGGTCTATTTACTTGGTAAATAAAGATCATTGAATGTAGAAATAATCTTGGTCAAAAGGAAACGTTGTTTGAGGAGAAACTTCCACCAAAATCAATGTGCACCATCCAAAAACAGCTTTGAACATCTTATCTGCTCTAGACTGTTTCTTCTGAGAAAAACAGGTCCCAATACATGCACATGCACAATCAAAACACGCTTACTGACACATGTTTGATCAATATGTCCCCAAAAACTCCTTTGTTGATCATACGGGAATCATGTCCTGAATAATGTCATGATATTCAGTCAGACATTGTCTTCTTTTGCTAGCTCATTGACCAACACATCTTCAATCACATTGTTTTCCACTATATTCTAAGTGTTCTCCTTTCACTTAGACTTAGTGACACACACCAAGAAATCACAATATCACATTTGTAATATCTCTCAATAATAAAGACCCTAAGATAGTCCCTTTTAAAATCTACATAGAAAAATAAATTCTCCCAGACTAACCATTAAACATTCGAGAGATATGTGAACTTTTAATTGATTATCCAGCTTTACATGGCTAGAACCAACCATGCCTTTTCAAGATTACCAAAAACTTCATAATGTCACAACAGGTTATCTGACATCACACCCTCATAAGAGGCATAAGATCTCCACAAGCTTGAGCAACACCCAAACAATATATGTACCATTGTAGCAACAATCCACAGACAAATGCATGACTCCCCCTGTCATGGATAACAAATTCTCCAGTTGAAGATGAAAACTTGAGTACTAGATGAAAACACGTGAAGGACTTCATCCTTTCATGTTAAATAACAACACTTCCCTCAATTTATGAACCCTGACTCCCTCAATAGATCAAACCAGAGTCATATACTCTGACTTCTTCACACCACCAGGACACATCTGATTATTATCCTTTCATAACCAAACTTTGTATTATGACCTTTTGAATAGACAGGATGGCATGCATACTAGGTGTGAAGTCACTCACAAACTCCAAAAACTCTTAGTTTTCTTAAAAGCTTTACTAAGATCCAGATCACCAAACCTTTTATGGAGTGACTTGTAGCTGAAGAAAACACCTTAACAAAAGCATTCTGCACAAACCTCGGTATATGTTAGCAGCCTTCTACCCTTACATCCACTAGCAGTTGTTGATACTATGGAGTCTTCAAAAAAGTAGTCATGCATTCACCAAGCATACTACTATATATAGGATTAGATTCTCCATATTCTAATCCACATAGTCATAAATGCCACTTCTGACAATAATGCTTAAGCATCCAACTTAACATGCATAATCCCAAGCATTAAACAAAACAACCATCAACAATCATGATGTTAAGACATTATGTGGGACATCAACTCCATAATACATAACCCAATCAATATGGTTCTCTATCATTAAAAGGACTCATTTTGCATAGAAATCCTTTAAGAAGCTCCCATTAGAACACATAGTCGGTGCAGCTTACTCAGGTTTTTCAAACACCTGAATGTCATGGAGAGAAATAAACTCTCACATGTTCTCTGAACCATATTGTTTAGAATGCAGAGTTGGATAACTCCTCAGATAAATACTTAGTCTCCCGTCAAAGTATTCACCATTAGTTTCATGCACAACCTCTTTAAAGGATAGACAAATACTCATCTCCTGCCAAAGTATTTATCATAAGCCAGATAAGATTACCTTCTTACACAAGGTAGGATAATTGGTCTGACATCCTTCTTCTGCATACATCTAGCACCAGCTGATTCATCTTCAGGACAGATAGTTATGACATCAATTAATATCTCAGAACCTTCCAGACTAGGTCAATGGCTTGACCTTAAGCTCCACTCTTGATAACAACAACTTCCTTGGCTGAAGGAATAAAACACACTTTGAGACAATGTTCCAACATCAGACCCGAAATTCGTCTCAAACACATGGATTTCACCATTAACTATGGTCTGGAGACACCATATTAATCCATAACTCTTGCAAGGGATACAAGAGGATTAACGATTAGTAGTTGATCAATCTTCAGCACATACCAAATTTCATGCAGAGCATGCACACCTCAAGAATATTTCCTCTTATAAGCCCAATATTCAGACCTCCCATCTCACTTTGAGGTGTTGAATGCCATCCTTCTGCACCTAAAGTGGAGATTCCCTCTAACATGTATCTAGAGCAGACTTCAACAAACATGGCATTTACTGGTCATCACAAACGGACTGTACAAAACAAGTATGCTTCTCCATCACACAAGGATTCCCTTTAGTCCTTGCAAAATAATTTGTTCCATCATGTGAGGAAAAAACATAATTGAACCTTAGTAGAGAGAGGAACTTCCCATAGATACCAGGGAACCATAATCCTTTGGTCCCAAAATAATGAATCCTCCTTGCTTCAAACAACTGAAATGCTCATCCTAGGTGAATTATATGACATTTCAACAGTGTAGACACCAATCAACCACGGAATTTCGGTTGACACAACTCCAATGCAGACAATCCTTGAAAGAACTTTCCACAATAACAGAACAAGAGTTACGTGCTCTCATAGACTTGATAAGATTACCAAGTTAGAGTAAACAACCTCCATCCTATTTATTAAAGGTACCACCAGACATATTGAAAAAAATTCTCAATACACAGATGTTAAGACATTATGTTTGACATTTCTTAAAGATCTTCCAGCTTTAGTTTAAGGACTCCCCTTATTAACTGCTAATAATTCCTTGAGAATCATACAATATATGCACACTAACCCACTCAGATCAGAAATAAACTAACCTAATGAGTGTCCAATATGTTGATCATGTCCTTACCAACATATATAATCTAAGATATGTTTCTAGCAAAGAAACTTCTTAGAACCACAACATAGATGCCTCCTCTTCTAGACCAGGAGTATGTTCCAAACAAATGTGATCAACGCATATATGTTTAGCCACCAAAACAATTGCTAAGCTCCACCTTTATCCAATAAGATTATGCAAAATCTGCTGGTTAGATGTTCCAACAGATGGTAGGACATCAATTTCCTCCTTAAGGAAAACACCAAGAGATCCTCTATCAAAGCCTAGAGACTTGCCTTTTAAGGTTGAAAGCAAAAATAAATTGCTTCTACCAGATCTCTTTTCAACAAACTCATATAAGAGTGCCTTTATGAGTGGACTTAGGATAAACATCAAGTATCTTTGGAAATTCTAACAAGATAGTCGAATCTCTCCTCAAGTATCACCACACCATGTGATACACCTTCAGAGGAGAATAGAGTGTTGCAGACTCAACATACAAAACCACCTAGAGTTTTCTATCAGAAAACTCCTCAACAACCTTCAGGCACAAATAGTAACCCTTGCACACACATTCAAATCCCAGTGCAACACGTTAAACTAGGTTTGAAAACAAATCAAACCCTCAACACAATAGCTTTCCACCAAAGCTACATGCTTGTAAACAATACATACAAGTCAAATACTCACCCTATCATCAACAAAATGAATTCTTTAAGTTCAAACAGCTTTTCAGTAGAACCTTCTACTTTGCATAAAATTAGAAAGTATCCCCCTTGGATCTCATCCAGAAACAAACAGGATGCCTACTCTAATACCAATTGAAATTTTGTTATGACATAACTCAAATGTCCTATGACATGTTGGGACATCTGCTCCGACATAAACAAACAGGCAACGTATCAACAATAAAAATAGTGATGAAAAGCATAAACAACACATCAGAATTGTTAACCCAGTTTGGAGTAACTCTTCTGCTCTAGGGGCATGCCAAGCCAAGGAAAAATCCACTATGATAGTATCAATTCAAAGATAAACTCCACCACTTAAAATTTCTCACTTAATCACTATCCCTCCTATATTTTTATCTAAGACTCACCTAGATATTAGGCCCTCCTCAATCCCTCTTCAATCATAGACAGCGATTGGATCAACACAATTCTGAATAAAAAGGAAGACACACTTCCATGACAATCTCTATACAAGACTCTTGACTAAGACCACAACTTGGAGTTGCTTCAAATATTCCTCCAAGAACAATACTCAACTCATTACTTCATAGTTTTTGAGTGAGAACAACAGTGACCATCTCACATCCCGAGTGGTTCACTTACACCAACTCTCTTAGAGAGTAGGAAAAAGACAAAGCCTTAGACTTCTACATCTTGAACCTGTGCCCTTTCTAGGTTACAAACACTTCTATTTATAACCTATACCCAACTAGATTTGGGCCTTCAAAATACAGCATATCAATTGTAACAACCAACAATAACTTCTTCTACAAACAAGGTCTTCAATCAAATATTCCTATATTATCTCCAAATTTAGAAACTGAATATTCTTAAATATTCTTCTTGATTCTTCCAGACCTTTAAATCAGTGCCACATAGGATTTCATAATATTTCCAAAATATTCTGCATCAATTAAGTCATAACAGAATCTAATTGTCCACTTCAGCTCCGGCGCAACGTCATATGCTCTTTCATAGGACGTCTTATCTGACATATTGTTCCAGATGTTGAAAATCTTCAACTCAATAGGTCCTAACATAAGATAGAACTTCTTGATCAACATGTTCCTATTAGCAAGTTAACACATCCTATCTAACATATTGTTGCTATATTTGTTTTATAAAAATTAATGTCAATCCTTAAAACTAAGGAACATACAACACCATTTTAAAATTTTTCATAATGAAAACAAATATATCTTCAGCAAGGAGTTTTGTATAGATATTATCCCATTGATGGTCGCAGAGAATATGAATGTTACTCTCATATATATTAAAATCTTCTAGCTGACTTTTCATCTAAAGGATTTGAGTCTTGCATCCAGAAGCTACAATATACTCAACTTCAGCTGTTGACAATGCAATTGTTGATTGCCTCTTGATGGACCATGATATTAGATTGTTTCCCTAAAACTGACAACTTCTAGATGTAATTTTTGTCTCAAGTATATCTCCAGTGTGGTCAGCATCACAATAACCTACTAACTTGTATTCTTGAGATTTTCTATAACACAAGTCAAGGTTAGTAGTACCTTTTAGATATCTAAAAGTCCTCTTAACAGTTTTTAGATAAGATTCTCTAGGATCTGATTGGAAGCAAGCACATAAATAGATAATGAATAAAATGTCAGGTCTATAAGCAGTTAGGTATAGGAGAGAACTTATCATACCTTTGAACACCTTCTGATGAACCTTATTGCTTACCTCATCCTTCTCCGAAATACACATAAGATGCATTAGAGTATTTTATATCTTCCATTTTGACATGTTAAACTTCTTCAAAAGTTCTTTGGTGTATTTGCTATAGTGGATGTAAATTCTTTTGGAACTTTGGCTAATCTGGATTCCGAGGAAGAACTTGAGTTCTACCATCAAACTCATCTCAAACTTAACCTGTATATACTTAGCATAATCCTTGCACAAGGTAGCATTAGTAGAACCAAATATAATATCATCTACATATATTTGAACTACTAAAAAGTCATTTTTGAATTTTTTACATAACAAAGTAGTGTCAACCTTTCCTCTAGTAAATTCATTTTCTAAAATAAAATTGCTTAGTCTTTCATACCATGCTCTAGGAGCTTGTTTTAGACTGTACAAAGATTTCTTAAGTTTGAATGAAAATATGGATTTTGTGATTTTCAAAACCAAGAGGTTGGTGTACATACACTTATTCAATTATGTAACCGTTCATAAATTAACTCTTAACATCAATATGATATAAGATGATGTTATAATTAACAACAAAATAAATTAAGATACGAATATGCTCTAACTTGACAACTGGTGCAAAGGTTTCAGAATAGTCAATCCCCTGTTCCTGACTATAACCTTGTGCCACCAATCTAGCCTTATTCCTTATCGCTTCTCCTTTCTCACTCAGCTTATTTCTGAAAACCCATTTTCTCCCAATAACATGGGTTACTTTGGGTCTAGGCATAAGATTCCATCATTTTTGGAGAATTGATTTAATTCTTCTTGCATTGCCAGAATCCACTATGTGTCCAGAAGTGCGTGTTATGCCCCAAAATTTACCCTCTTCATTTTAACCTATTTGACTTATATTTCATTACCATATGCATGGATACATAGCATTGGTTATATGGTTACAGGATTAAGTTATTCCTCTCAAGCTTCGTCAGGTTACCAAAGACGTTTATTTCGTCGTTTGATGCATCCATAGCCTTCTCTAGGCTATTCAATCACTATATAATCAAGTCGTCATCAGGATAAGTTCTCGTGTGTTCTAACGTGCCTTGAACGGCAGAGAAAATCAAGTGTTTTGCTAAGCCCGTAATAGTTTGAATTAAAAGTCTGTTTGTTATGGTGGGTTTCATAAATTTATAACTTCTCGTCCAAAGAATATTTTTCAGTGGTTCTTAGGACATTATAACCATATCGGTGTTCTTTATTTGTTTTTTGTTCAGATCGAAGGCCAATTTTATGAGTAAGATCGTTGAAGATTTAAATAACCAGAGTTTTGGGTTTTGCTGGTCAACTGTGGCTCGGATGTTCGAAAATTCGTAACTTTCATTTGGCTCAACATTTCTGAATGGTTCTTCCGCCATAAAATTCGTCTTGATATCTTCTCCATTTCACGTGATCAGGCTAATTCTTTGAAGAAAGTCTCTGAATGTGTGAATACGTTGAAAATGCACGATGGAAAATATACTGAAAAATTGTTTTGAACCGTTATTTTTCGGACGTTAAAAAATTCATAACGTTCGCCCGGTTCAACATTTTGGACTGCCTCTATGGGCATAAATTCCATCTTGATGTCCCTCCCATTTCATATTTTCGGATCGAGCACCAATTATGTGCTGAAGCCCTCTGAAATCACAAATTACTAGAGAATTTTCACAGCAAAATTGGAGCTCTGATGCACTTCTTCTCGATATTGTAAAAATCATAACTCTATCAATCTTTATCATATCGGGGTGGATCTTGAAGCATGATATCACAAATTTTGTTAACTACAACATTGTTTCAAGTCCCGAGTTCGAAAGGTACTCTGAAGGCTTCGGTTATTTTTCATTTCTCAAATTGGCCGGTAAAATAAATTATGCTGCAGATTTTTTCTGTTCGGGTTCTCACCATTCAAAAATTCATAAATTGCTCGATTTTTATCGTTTTGCATCCATTCTTTTGGCGTGACATCATAAATTTCGTCATCTACGATTTTCTTGTTGGTCTCGTGTCGAGATTTTGCACCAATTATCTATGAGTTTGCGGATTTGGCGTTCAACTGCATTTGCTGACACTGAAAATTCAGTTTTGAGAAGAAATTGATTGGGCTTTATTTTGGACAAAACTAAGACCCAATTAACACAACTATATATTCAATTCTCCTCTCTACTTTAAACACACTAAATTCATTTGTTAAATTTTGACTGAAACCTCTCACAAATTTCTCTCTACTCTCTCAAAGATCAAACTCATATTCCTCTCATATTTCTTCAAGAACATTCAAAGAAAAACTCAAGATCCAAAAATCAAAAGGTTTCAAAACCTTCTTGAAATTCTGGCAACAGATACTTAATGTTACAGTGAATGTTATGACACTGTATCTGACAAATTGTACACACATCAAACAGTAATTTAAAAGATAGTAAAGAACACAATCAATTGTTAACCCAGTTCAGTGTATAACAACACCTACTCTGGGGGCTACCAAGCCAGGGAGGAAATTCACTATAAGAGGAATTAATTTAGGAATAAACCAACCAGTTTATCTCCTTCACTTAAGACCTACCCAATGCAACTTCAATCTAAGTTCTACTTAAACCTGAGTTCCTACTCACTCCCCCTCAATCACAGCAGTGATACTCATCTACTGATTAATAAGATTATGAAGATATTCTTCAATACACACGCTTGATTTTGCTTCAAAGCTTTAATCAAGAGACACAACACTCGTGCTTCAAAGCTTTGAGTGATAAACAACCCTTACAACCAAATCCTACTCCAAGTCACTTATCTAAATGATAATCGATTGGCTCACAGTAGTTACTAACACTATCACACCTATACAATGCCTTATTGATCTTCTGTCAAAAGCGCCCCTCATCATTAGGCCTCGTGAGAAATATATGAGCAGACTATTCTTCATTTAGGGCTTCCATAAAAATAGCTAGGGTTAACCAAAGTTAACCTAAAGACTTGGTCTTGGGCTTTCATCATAACAGATTAGGGTTAAGCAAGGTTAACCTAATGTCCACGTGAGCATCTAATCTGGACAATATGCTTCAACTCAGAGTAGCACACCAGATTCCTGAAAATTCTCAGGAATAATAAATCTGCACAACAACTTGATCAATACAGGATGTCTTAACATTGGTTATGACATCATGTATCTTGCTCACTGATTTTGGTAGAATTCAGTACATATGATCATAGCTTAATCATCATGATATTCACTCATACTGAGTAGTTCTTGTAGAACATTCCTTCTGCAGAATTTAACTTTATCCCAGAATGTTATGACATCAGTCATGACATTCGCAAATCTGGTTTTACCAAAAAATAATGCCAACAAACAAACACTTACAAACTCCCCCCTTTGGCAAATTTTTGGCTAAAACCCCTAAACAATGCAGCAAAATTTTTTAATAACGGCTACCAATATCTAATTCTACCAAAATTACCATAATTTCTTCTCCCCCTTTTTAGCCATAAAGAGGCCAAAGGTACTAGTACTTGAAGTTATACAGTCATCCAAAAGGAAATTCAAAATACAAAAAAACAGAGAGAAGGTATCAAATAGCAGCAACAGGTTCCAACATCAATCTTTTTAACTCAGCAAACACAGACCTTCAGGTACTGTCATCCCCTGAGGAAGCACTATTTTCAGAAGCATTTTTTGGTGAGCTTCTTGCAGAACCATCTTGTTGTTCTTCTTCAGCATCCTCTTCCCTCATTTGTTCTTCATTCTCCTCCTGTTCCAGACTAGCAATCAGCTCTTCAAGAGTACTTTTTCTTGCATCAAGCTCTCTACAGGTTTCTTTTAGAACAGCGATAACATCAGCTTTCTTGGAATGAGCTTTGACATTTGATGTCGCAGCATATGTCATAACAATGTCAGGGACATGTGTTCCCTGAAACAGCTTATAGTGAAAACCAAGTGCAGGGGCTCTTTTGCACACAGAGTCTTTTTCAACCAGGATATCAGGATACTGATCAATGATTATACCACACAGGAGAGAGGGAAAAGCAATAGGGCCTTTAATAGCACAGCTCTCAGCATGTTTCAATGTTTGATCAAAGATGTAGTTGCCATAATCAAAGTTTGTTATGGTTCCAACAGCATAGATAAATCTTCCCAAACCTGTGGAAATGGTGGATTTGTGGTTGGTGGGAACCCAGTTAGCTGCACCAATTTTGTGCAGTATGGAAAACTTCATACTCAACTTGCTTGCAGTTAGCTTCCCTTTCAAGGGCCAGTGCTTGACTTGCTTGGCAGTGATGGTTTGACAAACCTGGTTGTTAGTAACTTCAAGCTCAGGTTGAGCACTATCAGGCCTTCCTAGGTATTTGTTTATCACAGTAGGAGAGAAATTTACCTTCCTTCCTCTCACATAAACACTCTTAAAATCAACTGACTTTCCATCAGCACAACCACCAAACAAATTTACTATGAATTCTTTGACAAGAATCTCATAGCAGTTGGAAAACTTGACCACTATTTTCATCAAGCGAGCAGCCTTGATTAGATCCATGACTTCCTTACACTCAATAACACTTCTGTTCAGCTCCCTCTCCAAGGCAATCCTTTTCAGAAACACATACTTCCACATGCTTGCATTTTCTGGATGGTGAAAGGAGATGTTGTCAATGGTAACTTCAGGAACCTTAGGCAGTTTGTTAGAAGAGGGTTTCTTCCTGAGAGGAATGTCTGGAACATTGCTCTCAACATCAAAATCAAAGTTTGATTCCTCATCAGATTCAGAGGGTTCAGGAGCCTTTCTTTTCTTGGCTATAGGTTGTCTCAAGGGTTTTGAGAGACTACCAAGAGATACCCTAGCTTTTACCTTACCCTTCCCTTCAAAGTTCCAGCTTTTTGATCCTTCTCAGCCTTGTTCTCAGGCCTAGCTTTCTCATGAACAACTTCAGTAGCCTTCTCTTTGGAGGGGCTTTGGGCAGCATTTTGCTTCTCTTTTCTACTCATCGTCCTTCTAGCTATGCTAGGGTTGATTTTGGAAATTAAATCATTGTCAGGGAATTCTTCATCAACATCAATGACAGGAGGTTCAACAGCCTTGTTAGTAGGGGTCTGATGACCATCAGTTTTTTCTGGAGATTTCTCAATGTTGTCATCAGGTGTCTCAACATTCTGAGTGACATTGGGATCCCTTTCTAAATTAGGGCTAGCAGTTTCTTGGTTCAATGGTAGAGATATACCAGGAACATAGTGATTCTCATTAAGAATCCTAGTGACTAGTCTGGCAATAGCTTGATGCACATAAGCATAACCTTCCCTATTAGCTATCTCTGGAGGAATAGAAGATGATGGTTGAGAAGATTTACCAGAGGGAGAAGCTTGTGATCTTCTTGCATGTCTGGTTCGCAGCTTCTTGACCTTAGTAGGATCAGCTGCCATTTCACGAAGTGGAGTTATCTCAAGAACTTCAGCATCCATGGAGTTCACGATTGCCCTAGGTTCGGTGTCAGAGGGTGAGGAAGATGCAGTTGCCTTTGATGGAGATGATGATGCAGATTGTTGAGACATCTTGAGAGATTGAGAAGACAAGTGACAGCGAGTGTGAAATCTTCTTTTGAGGGAATGGAGAGTGATGCAGCAAAATGAGAGGAGGGAGATATAAATATGTTTATTCCTCTTCTTAAAATTTTGGAAAGAAAGAGGGAAACAAATGATTAGTCCAATCAGAATAGACTTAATTAACATATCTCTTTCAACCCTTGTATTAAGAAAAATTAATTGCTACATCTCTTCATATTGGAAAATACCCAGCTTGCCCCTTAAATTCTCAAACTGACTAGCATCGAGTGCCTTGGTAAAAATGTCAGCCAGTTGTAGTTCAGTGGCAACATGTTCCAGCTTAATCACCTTTTCCTCCACAAGATCTCTGATGAAGTGATGTCTAATGTCAATATGCTTAGTCCTGCTGTGCTGTATAGGATTCTTGGATATATTAATAGTACTCAAATTGTCGCAATATAATGTTATGACATCTTGTGTGACATTATACTCAGTCAGCATATGTTTCATCTAGATCATTTGAGAACAGCTGCTACCAGCTGCTATGTATTCATCTTCAGTAGTAGATAGAGACACACAGTTTTGTTTCTTGCTGAACTAAGAGACAAGATTATTTCCCAAAAAGAAGCATCCTCCAGAGGTGCTCTTTCTATCATCAGCACTACCAGCCCAATCAGCATCACAATAACCAGACATAATTGGTTCACATCCATGAGAGTACAACATGCCATAATTGTAAGTTCCACTCACATACTTCAGAATTCTTTTCACCTGGTTGATGTGACTTACTTTTGGTTCAGCCTAGTATCTTGCACATACTCCAACTACAAAGGCAATGTCAGGTCTGCTGGCTGTTAAGTATAGCAGACTTCCTATCATGCTTCTGTACAAGCTTTGATCCACATTTTCCCCACTTGTGTATTTGGACAACTTTAAATGAGTAGGTGCAGGAGTCCTTTTATGACTGGCATTCTCCATCCCAAACTTCTTGACAATATTCTTTGCATATTTTCTTTGAGACAGAAAAATTGAGTCTTCCATCTGTGTGACTTGTAGTCCAAGAAAGTAGGTCAATTCTCCCATGAGGCTCATTTCAAATTCAGCTTGCATCTGGTTAGCAAAATGTTTAACCATTTTATCTGACATTCCTCCAAACACTATGTCATCAACATAAATTGGAGCTACCATTATCTTTCCTCCTTCATTCTTGACAAAAAGAGTTTTATCCAAACCTCCTTTCCTGTATCCTTTGTCAGTGAGGAACTTTGTCAATCTGTCATACCAAGCTCTAGGAGCTTGTTTCAGACCATATAAAGCTTTCCTCAATTTGTAGACATGATCAGGATAGTTTGGATCCACAAATCCTTTCGGCTGTTCCACATATACTTCCTCATTTAAGTACCCATTTAGGAAGGCACTCTTCACATCCATCTGAAACAGCTTGAACTTAAGGAGACAAGCAACTCCCAATAGAAGTCTGATTGATTCCAGACTGGCTACAGGAGAAAAAGTCTCATCAAAATCAACCCCTTCAACTTGAGTGTATCCTTGAGCAACAAGCCTTGCCTTATTCCTGGTGACAACTCCTTCAGCATCTGACTTGTTCTTGTAGATCCACTTTGTGCCAATGATGTTTGTTCCTTCTGGTTTAGGAACTAACTCCCATACTTCATGTTAATTGAACTGGTTTAATTCATCTTGCATTGCTCCAATCTAGTATTCATCAGTCAAAGCCTCTTTAACATTTTTTGGTTCAATCTTAGACACAGAGCAAGAGTTTGTAATGATTTCTCTAGATCTTGTAGTGACTCCACTGTTAGGATCTCCTATTATGAGTTCCTTAGGATGATCTTTCTGAATTCTAATGGAAGGATCTTTGTTAGCTTCCTTTGATTCAGACTCTGATGGAGTAGGATTAGGCACATCCTCCTTTTTAGACACTTGTGTTGAAGTCTCAAAGAATGTCTCAACATCATATGGAACATTTATTTCGTCATGGTGATCATCAACTATGACATTTATAGACTCCACCATAACTTTGGTCCTGGAATTGAATACCCTATATGCTCTGCTGTTGGTATAGTATCCTAGGAATATTCCTTCATCACTTTTAGGGTCCATCTTTCTCCTTTGTTCACGATCTGTCAGAATATAGAATTTGCTCCCAAAGACATGGAAGTACTTTACTGTAGGCTTTCTTCCTTTCCATAGTTCATAAATGGTGGATGATGTTCCCTTTCTCAAGGTGACTCTGTTATGGACATAACAGGCTGTATTCATAGCTTCAGCCCAAAAATGAATAGGAAGCTTTTTGGCATGCATCATTGCTCTGGCAGATTCCTGTATAGTCCTGTTTTTCCTTTCCACAACTCCATTTTTTTGAGGAGTTATAGGTGAAGAGAACTCATGATTGATTCCTTCTGAGGAGTAGAACTCATCAAACTTACTATTTTCAAATTCCTTACCATGATCACTTCTGATTCTGACAACGCATCCGTCTTTTTCTCTTTGAATTCTTTTGCACAATTCCTTAAATATATCAAATACATCAGACTTTTCCCTAATGAAGTTTATCCAGGTGAATCTGGAAAAATCATCCACAACAACATAGGCATATCTCTTTCCACCAAGACTTTCGACCTGCATGGGACCCATCAGATCCATATGTAGAAGTTCTAGCACCTTAGAGGTAGTCAGATGTCTTGTCTTTGGATGTGACATTCCAGTTTGCTTTCCAACCTGACATTCACCACAGACTCTCCCTTCATCAATCTGAATCCTTGGCATTCTTCTGACAGCCTCCATGGATATGATCTTTTTCATCCCTCTTAGATGTAAATGACCTAGTTTTTGGTGCCAGAATTTCACTTCCTTTTCTTCTTCGGCTATAGAGCATATAGAAGAGTAGTTAGTGTTATCAGACTCCCATAAGTAACAATTGTCTTTTGATCTGACTCCTCTCATTACAACTTCGTGTTTTTCATTAGTTACAAGACATTCAGACTTGGTGAAGTTGACCTTGAATCCTAGATCACATAATTGACTGATGCTTATGAGATTAGCAGTCAAACCATTTACCAGAAATACTTCATTTAGGTTTGGAACTCCAGGGCAGTCCAAGTTTCCAACTCCTTTGATTTCTCCTCTAGCACCATCTCCAAAAGTGACATAACTAGTAGTATGAGGTATAAAATCATTCAGCAGATTCTTGATTCCAGTCATGTGTTTAGAGCATCCACTGTCAAAGTACCAGTCTTCCTTGGCAGAAACTCTAAGGGAGGTGTGAGCTATCAGGGCTGCAATCTTTTTCTTCCACTGTTGAGTATATGGTGCCTTGTTAGTCTTAGGTTTGACATATGAGGTCTGATTAGGATATCCATATAATCTGAAGCAGAATGGCTTTATGTGACCAATCCTTCCACAATAATGACATCTCCATGTTTGATACTTTTTCTTCATATTTCTCTGTTCTTGATGTTGAGTCCTATGTTGTGACATCTGCTTTGACATTTGTTTATCAGGCCTGGTCTTCTTCTTGTCAACAGCAGATTTCTTTGCAGCCAGAAATCCTAGACCAGACATGTTTCCTGCACTTTGTCCAGCCTGAAGGATTTCTTCCAACTTGTCAGTTCCATTTGTTAACATCTTGACAGACTTAGTCATCTGATCAAGTTTGGAGTTCAACATTAGAACTTCACCTTCGAGATGGCTTATAGTAGCAGTGTCTGCCTTCTTCTCAACCTCTAACTTTACTATGAGCTTTTTCTGTTTCTCATTTTGCTGACAGACTTCAGCACTTCTGATACATAGCTTCTTGTAGGAGTCAGCAAGTTCTTCAAATGTCACTTCCTTATCACTAGAATCATCATCAGAGTTACAAATACCAGATAGTGCAGTAACTAGTTTAGCAGATTCTTCTTCAGAGTTACTTTCTGAGTCACCATCAGACCAAGTAACAGACATTCCTTTCTTTTGTTTCTTAAGAAAGGTAGGACATTCAGCTCGAATGTGCCCATATCCTTCACATCCATGGCATTGGATTCCTCTGCTTTGATTTCCCTTTTCTTCAGACTTAGTTCTTCTGCTGGAGTCATAGGATCTGCTAATGTCAGAGGAAATGTTCTTGACATTTGACCTTGACTTTGGGTCCATTCTCTTGATGAGTTTGTTGAACTGCCTTCCAAGCATAGTTATAGCTTCTGAAATATTCTCTTCATCACTCTCCTAGCTTTCATCTTCAGTATTGGATACAAGGGCTATGCTCTTGTTTTTCTTGTCAACATTTTCACTGATCCCCATCTCAAATGTCTGAAGTAACCCAATGAGTTCATCAACCTTCAAGTTGCAGATATCCTGAGCTTCCTCTATAGCAGTCACTTTCATTGAAAACCTTTTAGGCAAGAATCTGAGAATCTTTCTCACCAGCTTTTCTTCTGACATCTTTTCTCCCAATGCTCCTGAGGTGTTGGCAATTTCCAAGATGTTCATGTGAAACTCATGAATGGTCTCATCTTCCATCATCCTCAGATTCTCAAATTTGGTAGTGAGCATCTGAAGTCTTGACATTTTTACTTTGGATGTACCCTCATGGGTGGTTTTGAGGGTGTCCCAAACATCCTTGGCCAGTTCACATTGATGTACTAGTCTGAATATGTTTCTATCAATTCCATTGAACAAGGCATTTAATGCTTTAGAGTTACCCAGGGCTAACTCATCTTCTTCTTTGCTCCATTCTTTCTCAGGTTTCAGACTAGTCGTCCCATCTTTCCCAGTTATGGTGGGATAGTTCCATCCTTTGTCAGCAGCTCTCCAAGCCTTTTTGTCCAGTGACTTCAAGAAGGCAATCATACGAGGTTTCCAGTAGTCATAATTTGATCCATCCAGAATAGGTGGTCTGTTCCCAAATCCTCCTTCCTTGTCCATAGTGCCAGAAAATAATATCCCTAGATCTCACCCAGAAAGACAGGCAGGGTGCCTGCTCTGATACCAATTGAAATTCTGGCAACAGATACTTAATGTCACAGTGAATGTTATGACACCGTATCCGAAAAATTGTACACACACCAAACAGTAATTTAAAAGACAGTAAAGAACACAATCAATTGTTAACCCAGTTTAGTGTATAACAGCACCTACTCTGGGGGCTACCAAGCCAGGGAGGAAATTCACTATAAGAGGAATTAATTTAGGAATAAACCAACCAATTTATCTCCTTCACTTAAGACCTACTCAATGCAACTTCAATCTAAGTTCTACTTAAACCTGAGTTCCTACTCACTCCCCCTTAATCACAGCAGTGATACTAATCTACTGATTAATAAGATTATGAAGACATTCTTCAATACACACGCTTGATTTTGCTTCAAAGCTTTAATCAAGAGACACAACACTCGTGCTTCAAAGCTTTGAGTGATAAACAACCCTTACAACCAAATCCTACTCCAAGTCACTTATCTAAATGATAATTGCTTGGCTCACAGTAGTTACTAACACTATCACACCTATACAATGCCTTATTGATCTTCTATCAAAAGCGCCCCTCACCATTAGGCCTCGTGAGAAATATATAAGCAAAATATTCTTCATTTAGGGCTTCCATAAAAATAGCTAGGGTTAACCAAAGTTAACCTAAAGACTTGGTCTTGGGCTTTCATCATAACAGATTAGGGTTAAGCAAGGTTAACCTAATGTCCACGTGAGCATCTGATCTGGACAATATGCTTCAACTCAGAGTAGCACACCAGATTCCTGAAAATTCTCAGGAATAATAAATATGCACAACAACTTAATCAGTACAGGATGTCTTAACATTGGTTATGACATCATGTATCTTGCTCACTGATTTTGGTAGAATTCAGTACATATGATCATAGCTTAATCATCATGATATTCACTCATACTGAGTAGTTCCTGTAGAACATTCCTTCTGCAAAATTTACCTTTATCCCATAATGTTATGACATCAGTCATGACATTCGCAAATCTGGTTTTACCAAAAAATAATGCCAACAAACAAACACTTACACTTCTTCTCATATCTCCCTTCGCCACAATTACTGCGGTCTTCCCCATGACCGCCATCGACCGCCGTTACGCCCTCCATCAATTGCCGCTAAACCACCCTCTCCCTCCGGCCGCCATGCCGCTGCTTCCTCCCTCCTTCTCTATTTTCTGATGCTAATTGCATTTTCCATGCTTCGATCGTAATTCCAGCCAGCTTTATCTTCATCTCCGATTCATATTTCGGTAAGACTTGAACCTTTAATTGATTAATTGATTTTAGGATAAGAGTTCATGAGTTGATTGATAATTGAAGTGAAACTAATTGAATTCTTGAGTTTGATTTTTGTTCATGTGAATTGAATTTGATTGTGATTTGAGATGTTAATATAATTCTTGAAGTTTTGAATCATGAAGGGATGTAAAATAGGATAAAGATTAATTGAATTTTGATTTTGTTCATGAACTCTTAAATCTAAGAATTTAATTGAATTGTTGATTATGTCGAAATTCAGAATTGGATAGTTAATCGGTGAATTTGTGAGAACCTTGAGATTTAATCCAGTTACATTTTGTTGATGTTGAATTATTGCGAATTGCGTTGATTTTGGATTCTTGTTGAGGAGTAATGTTGAATTCATGAGTTGGCATAATTCTTGAGTCGGATTGAATGGTAATTTAGTTTTTTCGACATTCAATTTTCGATTCAAGTAATTATGTCAACACTTGAATTTTACCATTTGTGATCGGAAAGGCATGGTATCAATGCAAATTTAATTCATTACAATTGCTTGAGAATTTTAGGCTACGATTCATGAGTCGATACTCATTTTTTAAACTAATTTTTGGATATTCATCGACTCATGAATAGTGTTGTCCGGAATATTCAAATGTGTTGTAATAGAGGCTTTAATTGTTTTCCATCCGCAAGAAACATGGTTTTGATTGTTTTAAGCTATCTGTGTTGAGTTTTACCGTTTAAAATTCTAGTTTCCAATCCATTTTGCAAATTAATGCGGTATTGTACGGAAATTAATTTCTCATGTACATATCGATTATGTTTTAATTTGATGATTATTGATATAATTGATCATTTAATGAGCATTGTTGATGAGTTTTGGTGATTCTGACACTATTTTTCGGCTTATTTTGTGTGGTTACATAGTGCTGCCCCTGAATTAAAAGCATGTAAAGTGTTGATTTAATTTATATTCGATACATAATTAGTCTTTGTTTAACTTTTGGTTAATACCGGTATCAATTGAGGTTGATTTTAAATTGACATTTTTTTCATTTCATGAAAGGATATGTGGTTATCCGTAATATCATTTTTGCATGTGCACTTGAGTTTAATTTTTGAATAATACATTGTTGAGTTTAATTAATTAATTGGTTGATATCGGTATCGATTTTGGTTCATTTTAATTCGACTTTGATTGAGATTTTGTGTGTTATGTCATGGCTTCCCCGTGTTGGTAAACACTTTTACAGGTTGATTTAATTGATACTTGTTGCATATTTGAGCTTGTTAGCATGATTGTGCGATATTGGTACCACGTTTGGTTATTTTTATAGCGAGTTTTTATGCTAAGTTGTACGATATAGAAATGGTTCCCGGTTTTTGATGTTAAGGTTCCAATGCATGTTTGGATTCCATTTCTTCATCATTCATCCTTAATTTAGATAGTGATGTAATCACATAACTTCTGTTGTGTTTCCTTGTTATTTTTAATGTGTTTGTTGACTTGTGCAAGGTACTTTGAGATGACTTTCAATCGTTTAATTATCGCTTGATTATTCTATTGAAATGTAATTTATGCCATTTACTTGTGGATTGAACTTGCGTCTGATACGCTTGGCTATTATTCTCATTCCATGAGATGATATATTTTTTATCACTTATCTGGATCGATATCTTGTGCATGTGTATTGTTTGGTATTCAGATGTGTACGACACACATTCCATATTACATATCATTGTACATTGTTGTTTCTTGTCTAGATTGATATCTTGTACATGTGTACTATTTGCTATTCGGATGTGTACGACACACATTTCGTATTACATATCCTTGTACATTATAGTTTCTTGTCTAGATTGATATCTTGTGCATGTGCATTGTTTGATGTTTGGATGTGTAAGACACACATTCCGTATCATATACCGTTGTATATTGTTATTTCTTGTCTGAATCGATATCTCTTGCAAGGTGTACTGATTGATATTCGGTTGTGTTCAATACACATTTCGTATTGTGATTTATTTTCACATCGGTGCTTTGATGCATATTCTGCATTCCGGATTTCTGATTTGATTTTGTTGTTGATGCTAGCTTGCGCGAAGTATTCTGGGTTTCTTACACTCGTGAGCTTTGTAACAGATTGTTATCTGTTTGGTATATTTCTTGCCTATTTACTTTCTGCATTTACCATTTTTCTGATGCCATGAGAAGTAGGAATAGAGATGCATGATTATTTACCGCTTTCCTTGCCATGAGATGTAGGACTAGAGATGCATGTTCTGGGAGTCCCTTTGAGGAAAATCTGGTTTATTTAAAGACCTTGTTTAAGGCAATTCCTATGTGTGCTTGTTTGTTAATAATTTGGTATGTTTACATTTGTGCTAAAGAACACGATGAAGGCTTCCCATTCACATTCCCCATTGATAAGTCCTCAAAAGAAGGCAAGTGGAAAAGGGTCCGCAATCGACCCCCACAATTTCTAGTCCCTAGGTCATTCATAGCTCAAGTTGTACGTCGATGCTATCAAAGTGTGCTGCTCTTGTATTGAGTCGGTCAAGTGGAGGAGGGTTCGTAATCAACCCCCCACATTTTGTCTCAAGCTCGCGTTGGTAATGTTTGATACTTCTTAGTGATCTCATTATGTTGTTCAATCTCCTACCTAGATCCTTGACATCTTGGTCAGGTGTTTAGTCGCTTATGACTATTTACTTTTTATTCTTCTCTTGCCTCGATTCTTTGATATATTGGTTAAGAGTCGACTCCCACTCTCTTTAATTCTTTCCTCAGTAATATGATACTTTGGTTAATATTTTATTTCATTACCCCTTCTTGCCTAGACGGTAAGATATCTATGGTCAGGAACTTCCCCCATCCTACCTCGATGATGCGATATCCTGATTAGGTGTTTGATTCCTCTATCCTACCTTGGTGATTTTATATCATGGCCAAGTGTTATTCCCTCTCCTTTATACTACCTTGACAACATGATGTCATGGTTAGGTGTGTGATACATGAGTGAGTGGATACTCCTCAAGGGTTATGTGCTTTCATTCTTGGCTTGGTTAAGTTCTTGATTTCTATGTGTTTTTCTATCTTGTTTGATCACATGTTCCCCATAGGATTCTTAGTTCTTTCTTGGTTAATATTGAACTAAGTAGACCTTATGATGGTTATCCATGCATTCTAACACTAGGTAGATGTTTCCCTTTTGTTAATCCCAACTCTAGGATTATCATTGTATAATAACATTAGGGGTAGAACTAGGATAGTTCCCCTTATATTTCCCCCCCTTTTGCATGTTTGCATTAAAACTAAAACCTTTTTTTTGAAACTCATAAAACACTTAATAATGGAAGATGTGAATGGTATGCAGTTGAGTCCTATGGGGCAAAACGAATCAGTTTAGACTGACACTTGCTTTATTCCATGTCCGAGCTTTATTACGGTTCAAATCGCAAATCCTTTTTCAAGGTAAAAAAATATCAACCAATTCAAATTCTTTTCTTTGGACCTTTCATCAAACTTTCAAAAGGATGTGTTAATTCCACTTCATGCAATACGACACGTAATTTCCCAAAGGTCGGTGTTGTACCCCAAAATTTTCCCATCCATATTTCTCAAAACATTTCAAGAAAGATCCTCAAGTATCTCAAGGAAGTCCAAGGGTTGACCAGACAAACTCTCTCCTAAGGCAGTCTACTTCAAATTAGGGTTTCATGTTGCATCAAGATACTTGAATCGAAGGGATCCCAAATGCTCACCATTGTCCTAATATAATCTCAAGATCATCCATGTCAAGTTTCAATCCTTGCAGAGGAAATTTGCTCAGTCAATTGCTCAAAGGCCTGAAAATCGACTGTGCTAGGGCAAAAGTCAACTGTGGCCCACATACAGTCAAACTTCAAGATTTTAGGTCAACATCCTTATTTTGAAGTATTATTCATCATTTGATCAAGGTTTGATCATGATTCCTCAAGGATTGCTCACAATTCATCAAAACCCAAAAGTTGCTAAATTAGGGTTTTATAGGAAAAGTCAACTCAACTTTGACCAAGCATAACTTTCTCATACTTTATTAGAAATGACCCATCCAAATCTCATTTGTAAAAGGATGAAATTACCTACAATTCATCTTCATCTTCCAAGTTCAAAATATGCACTCACAAGAAGTTATGAATTTGGACATTATAGGCCATTTTGAAAAGTCAACCAAAACACCTTTTTTGTCAAAGCTTCAAACATGAACATGGAAGACCCAATTGAGATGAGACCAAAAGGTTTGCTTAGAGGACATCACACGCTTTCTATAAAGTCTAATAAAACATTCTAAGAGTCAAAGTTGAAGAAGTTATTCATTGGTGAAGTTGACCTTTTTGCAAAATTGCCAAAAGTCAAATATGCCTCAAGTTGCAATTTTTGTCAAATGGGCCCAACTTTCTGCACTTGTTTTGAGTTTGTAACATGGTCCACGATCCCTAAATCTTACCACTTGCCTTTATTTTATTTTTTCCATTTATTTTGATTTTTTTTATTTCAATTAAATCAATTTAAATAAAAATAAATCATGGAAATATCAAAATCATTTAAGTCTTGAGATTTGGTGCATGTTTCAGGTTCCTTATACAGCTAGCAACAAAATCAAATCGTGCAAGGCCTATGTGTGCATGAAAAGATTGGTTTTGGCTTATTTTGGAAATATTTTTATGAAAATCAAATCAAGATCAAAGACTATAATTGACAAATATTGAAAGCACAATTGTAACCCTAATTCAATCAGTGGTATACAGTGGACAAGTACAGACCAAAAACAGAAGGTTTTTAGGCGTGTAGAGGGAGAACAAAACTTGAAAAAACTCAAGAAAAGTGGTGATTTGATTTCATATTTCCAAGAAGTTTCAGGACTCCCAAGCCATCTTATTCGCTTCCTGGGAGTACAAGGAAGCTATACCAATCAAAAGCAAGGGTTCTAGTGCCCAGAATCCGGTTCCACGACCCCCACGGTTTACCACTATTTTCAAAATCGAATCTTGTTATTCTTGCATCTTTATCATGTTTCAATAGCATATTTGTAATCCCTAACGTGTTTGCAAGCTCATGGTGACAATTAATTGCATTTTTGTTGGCTATATTGGAATCCACCATTGCTAGGTTTTGTTGTCTCGTTTTAGGATCTATTTATATAGGAAAAATTGGTCCAAAAGAAGGGCACCATGATGCTCAGCAGGCCAAGGCGATTTGATCTATAGCATTGGGTTCCATTTATCGTGTTTGTGGATGATTTTGGAAAATCGTTGGCTTATACCTACGCTTCTGGTCCGTAGGTAAAAGTCATTGGACCTTTAGCAACGCAGAGAGGTTAGGGACGATGGCGTGGCAACCCCTGATTGCTTCGTTTGAATTTTTCACGTGGATAATTTTTATTTTGTTTGTTTTCAATATATTGATGATTTGTTCTTTTATGTACAACAAATGCGTCCAGCTCAGTTGGTGTGAAGGTGAATGGAAAGGCCATAGGACCTGGTTTCGAATCCCAGGTCCCCCATGTATTTCATGTTATTTTTATTTGAATGATCAGGCATGCACACAAGCGTGAGGTCCATCATATTCCTTCAGGATTCAACCATTGGATCTCCAGAAGGCCAGATCTGAAGGCCATCATATGATGATCCACCAAAAGCCTTGGTCAATGCACAGCATGGAATCTGAAAGTCAAACGTGGGCCAATGGATCTTGGGCTTAGAATTTGCTATGGAGACCCCCTCATTTACTTGCAAACAGGCCCATTACTCTTTTTCTCTATTCTTTTATAGTTTCTTTTATTTAATTCATTTAATTATTTTTACTAACACAAAAAAATCAATTCTTTTTATCAAAAAAATCATAAAAATAATTTTTCATCAAATTAGATTTAGATTTTTTTTTATTTTTTACCAAAATTAATTCAATTAGTTAATTTAATTTTTTAGGTAACTTTAATTTTCTTTGAAAATAAATTAAAATCAACTAGAAAAATTAGGGTTTTAGTTTAATTTAATTCTTATTTTCTTTTTCTTAAAAATAACCAAAACACAAAAATAGGTCAAATTTAATAATTTTCTTAATTTAATTTAATTATTAATTAGGTTCATATTTCATTTAAAACCTTTTTTTACCTTAAAATAATCAAAAACAACCAAAAAATGATTTTTCATGTAATTAGGTTAGACGGGGTCAAAACCCTAATTATCTCTCGTTCTCGATTCACCGCGCGCGTTTATTTTATTTTACAATATTGATGTAATTGCTCATGGGATGTAATAGATTAATTATGCCCTTTCTTTTTCGTTTATTCATCGTTTTGTGGGTTTTTTTGGCTATGTAATTAATCCTGAAGCCTTGTAATAGCGTAACTTTATTTTCTCGCATTTTAATTCTCGCAAATATTAAACTGTTAGATGTATCATATTAGGGTTGCATGACAAGAATGTATGTTAAATTTAAAATGGTTAGCAAACCCTAAATGTGCAAAGATAATAACTTGAAATTGAATCACTCGCACATGCGCACTCCTAGGGTATACTCTCACTTCGGTTGCCTTCAGTAAACGATCATTAAGCATAGGGTGTTTTAGTGGTCGCTCTCTTGTCTAAACAAAAGATCAAAGTCCCGTTCGGAAATGTTGCCTCGAATATTGGTCTTAAGACATTAGGGTTATTACTAAGACATTCTAACATTGCTTTAGTGATCATACGTCCCTTTCAAATTGACCCTTACAACTCCAACGACGGTGCTACCTACTCACTAATAGTGGGATAACAATGTCTAAAGGAAACAAGAACAAAAACAATTCTTTTTTCGAGTAGGTAGATGCTAGTAGGTACTTGCTCAAATCAAACTTTTTCACACCAAACACTTTTCAAACAATGTTTTCAAAACAACTTCGTAACACTCTTGAAGACAGAAGCAAGGTTTAAATCTAAGTAAAAACAAAAACTTTTTTCAAATCAAACACGAAAGCAATTTTAAAAATGATGAGCAAGTACATAAGAGCCCGTAGAAAACTACGGATAGAAAGGGTGCTAATACCTTCCCTTTCTATAATCTACCCCCCGTACTCAAAATCTCGAAAAAAAGAATTTTTCTATGCTTTTTTTCCTTTCCAGTTGGATAAAATAAAAGTCGGTGGCGACTCTTGCTTACCGTACATTTGTGAATACAAAACGCAAACCAGTATTAAACAGTCCGGTTCTACCACCGTATCACATAACTGGCGACTCTGTTGGGGATAATAAGTGGGGTATACCTTAGGACTAGTTCATCATATTTTGCTTCTATTGTTTGATTTGATTGTTTTATCTTTGAGGGCTTTGTATCGGGAGTTACTATAGATCCTAACCCGGATCTGAGGAACACCTTTTAGGTAAGTAGCAATAAACTGTGAGGGAACTGTATGGTGTAGACCGATACGGTTGAAGCAGTAGCTACATTGATGTGGCACATTGGTTGGTACTGGTATCCCTTGTGGAGAAACGAGGAGAATACGGGGCTGTTATGTGTGTCGTTAAGCATCAATTGACCTTAGAACCTAAAATTGACCAACTTGTCCATAGGAAGTAGTGAGATAGCCGGTCTCGGTGTAAACCTGGGAACTAGTTGATACTCGATGCTACACTTATTGAGACCATACTCTCGAGATAGTTCCGGCTGCAAGAAAAGATTGCGTGAGCTGAAACCATGACCGATGGAGGATGGTCAGTGATATTGAGAACCTCTAGAACCCGGTTAATATTATTAGGACAGGTTGAAACCAACTGAACTTCAAGAGGGTAGTACCTAAACCCCATGCAAGCCTGAAAATTAAGGGTTATTGGGTGACTTATTTTCCTTTACCATGTTTGTTATCTGGTATACCTGTTGTGTGTTTTATCATGACATCATGCATCATAACATAGCATGCATACTTCATTAGACTAACCATTTCAAAGACCAAGGGGATTTATCTTTGTTCTGTTTTGCAGATTATGGCTTCCTGCGCAGAAACACCATTTGAGTTAACTTTGTGCAAATACCTGCTCAACTCAAGGATTTACCCTCGAGACTTTTTGATACTTCCTCATTCATTAGAAGACATGGTCAGCTTCTTAGCTTGGTTACCTCAAGGTTTGATGAGCAAATGATGAGTGTGCTTTTCCAGTTCTTCGATCATGTGCATCATTGTTTCACTTTCCCGAATTATCAGCTAGTTCCCACTTTGGAAGAGTTTTCTCATTTATTGGGTATATCCATCCTCGAGCAGATGCCTTTCACAGGTTTGGAAGAGACTCCTAGTCCAGAAGACATTGCTTCAGCTTTACACTTGAAAAAGGTTGATGTAGTATCTAACTGGGAGACACGAAGCGGGGTTAAAGGTTTCTTAGCCAAGTTTCTAATGGATCAAGCTCAACTGTTCTGGGAAAACTTAGACTTCCAGGCTTTCAAATACATCTTGGCTCTCCTTATCTACAGTTTGGTTCTCTTCCCGAATCCAGATTCCTTCATAGATGTGAATGCAGTTAAGATCTTCTTGTCTCTCAATCTTGTACCTACCCTCTTGGGTGATATCTTGCATGCCCTCTATACTCGTATGACGCGTAGAAGAGGGACCCTCATGTGTTGCATGCCGCTGTTGGCGAGGTGGTTTATTTCGCACCTCCCCAAGTCCGTGTTGAAGAATGAGGAAGGTTTAGGCTGGTCTTACAGGATAATGTACCTCTCCCATACGGACATTCTTTGGAGTTCTAAGGATATGGAAGGTGTTGCTATCATTGATCGATGTGGGGAATACCCTAATGTTGCGTTGCTTGGAATTAGAGGGGGAATAACCTACAGTCTTTTTTTGGCTTTACGACAGTTTGGTCGTGCTCGGAGAGATGGTCCTCATAAGCTGCTTCTTACAGATATTGCATTTGACTATAAGGAGGACATTGAAGATCATCGCCGAAGGTTTATACGAGCCTGGGGCATGGTGAACAGGTCTGACCCTCAAGAGCTAGGACCAAAGACCTCTCTCCCAATGCAACCTTACCTCAAGTGGGTCCGAGCTCGGGATCAGAAGTTTGGGATTCCTTATGAAGCTGTGTTGCCAGTGATTATGGAGCATACTGATGAAGAAGGTGTATCTATATAGTCCTTTATCCCTACATGCCTAATGATATGGGGGCATTGAAGAGATCCTATATTCAGCTAAAAGAGGATAGGGATGCTTACCAGGAGAAGTATCATGAGCAAGAGAGGAAGATCTTGAAGCTCACGAGGTAACTTGAGAATGAAAGGACGACCAACGACTACGTCAGCATGAAGGGGAAGCATCCATGGGATTTCTGATTTGTTGGTTTTTTTTCTAGTTTAGATTTATTTTCAGTCTATTTCTTTTGTAACACCTTGAAGGCATTGTTAAACATTCTTACAAGTTTAATCTAATAAAGTTTGTTATTTATTGGTTTGAAATTTTAAGTCTCCTAAAGTGTTTGAAATCATTTCATATGCATTTCATTATCATGCACCTCATTACAGGTATCTTTACAGATTTCTCATCTTCTTCGTTGTTTATTTCAGCACAGAATGTCTTCTGAAATACCTACCGATCAAGCTATCAAAGCTCTTCAAGCACAAAATGCTCAATTCAAAGAAATGTTCTTGAACCTGGCTAAAGGGCAGGAGGATTTGAAGACTCTCATCATGAAGGAGAAGAAAAAGAAGAAGAAGAATAAGGTGGTTCTTCTGAATATGGGTCACAGATTTGGGAATAGGTTGCGATAGGAAGTTGATTTGTCTCATTCATCTAAAGGAGGAGAGAATCAAGAGGAAGAAAAGGGTCCTAGTCTTGTAGTCTCTGATAATGACACTGATTTTGATGAATAATAGTATCCTCCTGTCGAGGATAGATACAAACAACTTGAAGACCGTCTAAGTGCTGTGGAAATTCAGAAGATACCTGGTTTGGACTTCGGAGATCTGAGACTAGCATCTGGGGTGGTGATCCCTCACAAGTTCAAAGCTCCTGTTTTTGCTAAGTACGATGGAGTATCCTGTCCAAAGCTCCATCTTCGCTCGTATGTCAGAAAAATCCAACCTTACACTGCTGATAGAAATATATGGGTGCATTTCTTTCAAGATAGTCTGTCAGGGACTCAGCTTGAATGGTTTTATCAATTGGAAGGAAATAATGTCCGCAACTTGGAGGACCTTGCTGCTGCTTTTTACAAGTAATACCAGTATAACGCCGACCTTGCACCTACGCGTACTCAGCTTCAGGGTATGTCTATGGGTGCAGGTGAAGACTTTAAGGACTATGCTCAGAAGTGGAGAGATATGGCTGGAAGAGTCCAACCCCCTCTGTCTGATAGGGAGTTGGTGGATATGTTTCTTGGGACCTTGTCAGGTCCATTTTTAAATCATTTTATCGATAGTTCGTCATCTGGATTCACTGAATTGATTTTGACTGGGGAGAGAGTAGAAGCTGGTATTAGAAGCGGTAAGATATAGAAAGGTGCTTCATCAAGTGCAGAAAAGAGGCCTTTCACCGGTAACAAAGAAGCTAGTGCAGTTTACAGCTCGAGGATCCAAAACTGACCTGAACACCGCCAAGCAATAAATGCGGTAGTAATATCAAGACCCACCGTTGCCCCACAACGCAACAATCAGCAAAGAATAGAGAGACCGCAAAGACAGTACACTCGGCTTAGTATGACCTTGTCTCAAATTCTACCGTAATTGCTGAAGACTAACCTAGTAACTCTAAGGGAAGCCCCAAAGAATCCCAGCACCACATCTCCGTTATATAATCCGAACACCCACTGCGCCTATCACTCTGATAGCCCAAGGCATGATACCAACAACTGATGGGCCTTGAGGAATAAGGTGTAAGATTTGATTGAAGCTAAATAAATCGAGTTTGACGCTCCGGAAAAGCCCAACGTCATGACTGCTCATATGCCCAAACATGGTCTTGGAGTAAATGTTGTGGACGATGATTCATTTGTGACCTCTGTAGAAGACATTTCTACTCCGTTGATGATAGTTAAGAAGAACCTATTATCGGTCGGTTTATTTTTGGGCTGTGGCGAAGGTTGCCACCTATGTTCAATCCTTCCTGCTGGTTACCATTTATTGAAATCAGGTGTTCAACGCCTGATGGATAACAAAGAGATCCTGTTCAAGAAAACTTTGATTCCGTTGATTCCTGTTGAAGATGTTTTCATCATAACCATTTCTGCCAATCCTTCCAAGGATTCCTCGAGAAAGCCTGTTAGGATTACATATGTTCCAAGAGTTGCTCCATTAATCATTACTATTCATTATCCTATCCTGTACACTTCGGATAAGGCTGTCCCATGGCACTATGGGGCCAGTGTGTATTATCATGGGATCAAACAAGACTTGAAGGTTGAAGAAGCTGAAACTGATGTCAGCAATATTGTCGGGGCCAGCAAGGTCACCAGAAGTGGAAGACTCTTTTCTCCTGAGGTTTCCCCTCCGACTGTTCGAAAGCTTGTTGCCATTCCATCTTCCAGTACACCAGATATTGTCCTAGTTCATATTCCAGTTATCACCCCTATCGCCGAGCCATCTGACACTCGGGGCAAAGAAGTCATAGGTGAGCCTGCCCGGATGGAGGCACCTAAGAAGGTCATTGTAGAAACCTCTAGGCAGGAGATAGAGGAAATTCTGAAGATTATCAAGAAAAGCGACTACAATGTAGTCGGGCAGCTGGGGCAGACCCCGTCAAAAATCTCCATGTTATCCTTGTTGTTGTGTTCGGAAGCCCATGCAAAGGCTTTAATTGCTTTCCTCAAAACTACACATGTGCCGCAGGAAACTTCTGATGATCAATTCAAAGACTATGTGGCTAGTTTGAGCGCTGACAACGGGTTGGGTTTCTCCAACGCAGATCTGACTGCCAAAGGAAGAAATCACAATGATGCTCTGCATGTCTCGATCGAGTGCAGGGGCACTACTCTGGCCCACGTACTGGTGGATATTGGGTCCTCATTGAATGTTTTACCCAAGAAAGCATTAGATCGTCTGGACTATGAAGGTTTGGTTCTGAAGCCAAGTAATATTGTGGTTAGGGCCTTTGACGGGTCCAAAAGGATGGTGCACGGCGAGGTGGACGTCCCTGTTAAAGTTGGCTCACAGAATTTTACATCTATGTTCTATGTGATGGATATTAGACCATCTTATTCTTGTTTGCTGGGTCGTCCGTGGATTCATAAGGCTGGGGCAGTGACTTCTACGCTCCATCAGATGTTGAAATATCCAGTAAAAGGGAAGATTGTTAAGGTGCAAGGTGAGGAGGAGTACATGGTAAGTCATCTTAACTCCTTTCGGTATGTAGAGATGGACGAAGAGTTCATCGAAAACCCGTGTAAGAACTTTGAAGAGGTTCCCTAGACTCTGGCGTCGACTGAAGTTATTGTTGAAGAACCTCCGATGAAGATGGCTTCCCTCAAGGATGCCAGGGCTGTAATTGAAAAAGGTGGGTGTGCAAATTGGGGTCAACTCCCTGACTTCGCACACAAAACTGATAGGTTTGGATTGGGCTTTACTGTAGAGGCTCAAAGGGTTGTTTGGCGCGCACGGATTGGAAGACCTCCCCTGCACATCAGTAATCAGAGAGTGAATGCAATTGAGGATGATGAAGAAGAGTCAGATATTGACAGTTGGATTTACCCGACTACCGATGGTGGATTGAACAATTGGACGACGAAGGACTTTGTGCCTGTTTATTTTATTACACAGTAATAGACTTTTGCTTTAATATTTGTAACAGACAATTTGAAACTTTACAGCCCAGTGCCTTGCCCGAGGCACCTTGCCTTTGTTTGTGAGGGCTTAATATTTGTCATTTTCATACATCATCAATAAAGCATTGGACGTTTTCTTGCATTACAAATTTTGCGCTCCTTGTTTTTATTTTCTATCTTGCACTTTATCAAAACAGTTGTTGTCTTACACACACTCACATATCATAATGCAGATCCACATCCACTCTGGATCCCATTGAGAACGAATCTGCTACTGCCAGTTATGACTTCGAAAATCCGATCAACCAAGCCGAGGACGAAGGTGAGGATGATTGTGAAGTACCTGGGGAACTTGCTAGACTGTTACTACAGGAAGAAAGGGCCATACAGCCCCATGAAGAGCCAGTGGAGTCAGTGAATTAGGGTATAGAAGAGGACAAGAAAGAGGTCAAGATCGGTACGAATCTAGAGTATAGTGTCAAGCAACGGTTGATACAGATGCTACGCGATTATGTTGAGATCTTCGCTTGGTCTTATGAAGATATGCTTGGGTCGGATACTGATATTGTGGTACACCGCCTGCTAACCAAAGAAGACTATCCTCCGGTCAAACAGAAAGTTCGCCGTATGCGTCCAGAGATGTCTGAGAAAATCAAAGTTGAGGTCATGAAACAGTTTGATGCCGGTTTTCTAGCAGTTACTTCTCACCTGCATTGGGTCACCAACGTTGTTCCGGTGCCGAAGAAGGATGGCAAGGTACGGATGTGTGTGGACTATATAGATCTGAACAGGGTAAGCCCTAAGGATGATTTCCCACTCCCTCACATCGATGTTCTGGTCGACAACACCGCGCAACATAAGATCTTCTCCTTTATGGATGGTTTTTCTGGTTACAATCAGATTAAGATGGCTCCCGAGGACATGGAAAATAAAACATTTGTTACGCAGTGGGGTACCTTTTGCTACAAAGTCATGACATTCAGATTGAAGAATGATGGGGCAACGTATCAGCGCGCCATGGTCGCTTTGTTCCATGACATGATTCACCATGAGATTAAGGTGTACGTTGATGACAAGATTGCAAGGTCCCAGACTGAAGAAGAACACCTTGACCATCTCCAGAAGCTATTTGACAGGTTGAAGATGTACAAGCCGAGGTTAAACCCGAACAAGTGCACCTTCGGGGTAAGTTCTGGTAAGTTGTTGGGTTTCGTCGTTAGTGATAAAGGTATTCAGGTGGATCCTGCCAAGGTAAAGGCTATACAGGAAATGCCAGCTCCCCGAATAGAAAAGGAAGTTAGAGGCTTTTTGGGACGTCTGAACTACATTGCCCGATTCATTTCGCACCTGACTGCTACTTGTGAGCCAATCCTCAAGCTACTGAAGAAAGATCAAGTGGTAAGATGGAATGATGAATGTCAGGCCGCTTTCGAAAGGATCAAGGAATATCTCCAAGAGCCACCTATTCTGATGCCTCAAATCAAAGGAAGACCTTTGATCTTATACTTGACAGTACTCGAAAATTCAATGGGGTGCGTGTTGGGGCAGCATGACGAGTCTGGCCGAAAAGAGCACGCAATTTAATACCTTAGCAAAAAGTTTAACGACTGTGAGACCTGATACTCACTGCTTGAGAAAACTTGTTGCGCTTTGGCATGGGCTGCTCGCTGGCTGAGACAGTATATGCTGACTCACACCACCCTATTGATATCAAAGATGGACCCAATCAAGTATATCTTCGAAAAGCCTGCCTTGTCCGGAAGAATAGCAAGATGGTAGATGATCTTAACTGAGTATGACATCCAATACACAACCCAAAAAGCAATCAAGGGGAGTGTGTCGGCAGATCATTTGGCACATCAGGCCGTGGATGATTACCAGTCTATGAATTTCGAGTTTCCAGATGAGAACATCATGTTGGTGGCCGACTGCGAAAAACCTAGACCAGATGAAGGACCTGAGGAAGGATCCCGATGGTCTATGTATTTTGATGGAGCTTCAAACGCATTGCGTAATGGCATTGGCGCCGTGATTATATCTCTCGAGGGCTGTTATACTCTGTTCACCGCTCGATTATGTTTTAATTGCACCAACAACATGGCGGAGTATGAAGCAAGCATCATGGGCCTTCGAGCAGCTATTGACCTAAGGATTAAGTTCTTGAGTGTATTCAGAGATTCTGCTCTAGTGATCAGTCAGATCAAAGGCGAGTGGGATATAAAACACCCGAATCTTATTCCTTACAAGGAGTATGTACTGACATTTCTCCCACATTTTAAGGAGATAACCTTTGAACATTTCCCCAGAGAGGAGAATCAGTTGGCGGACGCGCTAGCTACCATGTCTTCCATGTTCAAGATCAGGTGGGACAATGAACCTCCTCAGATTACCATTGAAAGGTTGGATGAACCCGCACATTGCTGTGACATCGAGACCGAAGAGGTAACAGATAAACCCTGGTTTCACGAGGTAAAGAGGTATCTTGAGGCTCAGGAGTACCCCGAGGGTGCATCTGTTAATGATAAAAAGTTTCTGAGGAGATTCACTGCGAAGTTCTTCATCAGCAATGGCATTCTTTACAAGGGTAACCATGATTCAACATTACTGCGATGTGTTGATAAGAGCGAGGCAGAAAAGATTATGGCAGAATTACATGAAGGTACTTTCGGAACTCATTCCAATGAACACACCGTGGCAAAGAAAATCCTACGGGCAGGATATTATTGGTCCACCATGGAAGCCGATTGTTATCAACACTCTCGGACCTGTCATAATTTCCCAGTCTATGCTGATAAGGTGCATGTACCTCTGGTTCCTCTGAATGTTTTGACAGCTCCTTGGCCTTTTGCAATGTGGGGTATCGATATGATTGGCGAGATCAGACCTACTGCATCCAACGGGCATTGTTTCGTCCTGGTAGAAATTGATTACTTTACAAAGTGGGTTGAGGCAGCTTCCTTTACTATAGTAACCAAGAACATCATGTCGCGGTTTATTCGGCACAATTTGATCTGTCGATATGGTGTACCAGAGAGGATCATTACGGACAATGGTACAAATCTCAACAGTACGATGATCACCGAGCTCTGCAAGCAGTTCAAGATACAGCATCACAACTCTTCTCCTTACCGGTCGAAGATGAATGGGGCTGTTGAAGCGGCTAATATGAACATCAAGAAGATCGTGCAGAAGATGACGGTGACATACAAAGATTGGCATGAGATGTTACCATTCGCTCTTCATGGGTACCGTACCTCAGCACGGACTTCAACAGGGGAAACACCCTACTCTTTGGTGTATGGCATGGAAGCAGTCTTACCCATTGAGGTCCAGATACCCTCTCTTCGGATTATGAAAGATGTAGGTTTGAGCAAGGACGATTGGATCCATACCCGGTTTGATCAGCTGAACTTAATCGATGAAAAGAGACTTACTGCTATTTGTCATGGTCAGACGTATCAAAAGCGGATGATCAAGGCTTTTAACAAGAAAGTCAGACGACAAGAGTATCAAGTTGGGGATCTAGTGATCAAACGCATCATACTACCGCAAGGTGATCCCAGAGGCAAATGGACCCCTACGTATGAAGGGCCATTTGTGGTTAAGAACATTTTCTCAAGAGGAGCTATGATTCTAACCACCATGGATGGTGACGACCTTCCTCACCCCGTCAATGCAGACATAGTGAAAAAATACTACGCATAATCAAAGACCCGCTAGGTAGACTGGCCTAGGAAAAAATAAGGGCTTCCCGACGAACCAAAAGGGTTCGGGAAAAAATAAGGGATGAAAATGAAAAAATCTGTACACCCGGCAAGTCGAAAACCTGAAAAGGCGGCTTGGGAAAAAAGGGTATCCCGGTGGACTGAAAACCCAAAAGGGCGGTCCAGGCAAAAATTAGCGATTGAAGCATAACACTATGTCTCATTGGATCATCTTGCAACCAGACTTCAGTATCGACTATCAAGCTCGGACGGCGCCAATCAATCTGATCTACCTTCGACCAAGTAGCAAAGTGATGAGACGCTCAAAGATATAAAGGCAATAGCAGAGTTGGAACCCAGTGGGATTGTGCACATAGCTGTTTTTCTTTGTTTTTCACAAATTGTATAAACTTTATTTGTTCGGCGGCGTTCTCTTACTAGGACGTCAGCCTCTTGTACAAAACCGACTATTTACAGGCCAACTTCAAAATCAATACAATTCATTTTCACAAAGAAGTTTCAAATTGTTTTTCTTTTTCTGTTTTGTTTTGCAAGAACGTCCAATGGTGCATTTTTTATATATGCATTTGACAATAATTGTTTCTCATAAA
Organism: Vicia faba; assembly: GCA_948472305.1. Classification (NCBI taxonomy): domain Eukaryota; kingdom Viridiplantae; phylum Streptophyta; class Magnoliopsida; order Fabales; family Fabaceae; genus Vicia; species Vicia faba. The sequence goes on from OX451737.1 coordinate 953,293,902, forward strand.
TATTTACATGCGAACCAAAAGACGATTACTCGTAATATCAGGAACAGGGGAAAACAAGAAATGTCAAAACCTTACAGTTGCTCTGTCCACCAGGTATAGGGATAGACCTAGCTGGGGAATACGACCAAAGGTACATTCACTCTCCACAGAGCAAGGGGTATCTAAAAACAGTGGCATTGATTCTCCCCAAGCAGAGTTTATCTATCACCAGCACTAGAAGATTATCCCCAGTGGAATTTATTTCTTCCACAAGCAGGAACTCAATCCCCAACAGGGTTCATCATCGCCAGCAACGTTAATTCATCCACAACCGAGGTTATTTCTCCAAATCAACAGATCTTCTAGCAAGTGTCTCTTCCCCATAGAGTCATTCTCTCGCCAGTTTATTCTCCAGCAGAGTTATTTTCCCACCAATTTATTCTCAAATCATCTTCATTCACTATCCCCAGCGGAAACAAAGAATTCAACTCCTTTCACTCTCCAGCAGCAGTCTGAGATTTATTTTCCCCAGCTAAAGAACATCATAAAAGCATTACATATCCACACATAATGACATAAGCATACACATCATACAGCGTAATCTCATTTATTTTAAGAACATCATTGCCCGATACATGTCATGCATTACATACGACTAACTCTTTACCTTTCAGGAAAAAGATACAATCAAATTCTCACAAAATTCAAGCGATGAAGCCCGGGTCCGACTAGATAGTATCTTGATTTCCCCATCATATTGTGAAGCCCGGAGAATGACCAGATAATAGTATCAAAACACCGCGAAGCCTGGAATCGACCAGATAGTTGTTTATCTTTAAGCTATGAAGCCCAGATTCAATCGGATAATAGTTTAATCCCCAGCAAGCCGTGAAGCCCGGATTACAACCGGATAACAGCTAAGCAAGTTACTGTGAAGCCTGGATTACAACCAGATAGCAGTACGAGACACCATGAAGCCTGGATTCGACCAGATAGTGGTATGTCATAAACACAAGTCGTGAAGCCAGGATTACGATCGGATAACAGCTCAGCAAGTTATTGTGAAGCCTGGATTACGACCAGATAGCAATACAAGTTTCTGTGAAGCCTGGATTACGACCAGATAGCAGCCAAAGACACCACGAAGCATGGATTACGACCAGATAGTGGTATATCTTTAATACAAGTTATGAAGCTCGGGTTCGACCGGATAGTATCTTGAATTCTCCAAACACCATGAAGTCTGGATTCGACCAGATAATGGTATGAGACATCGCGAAGCCTGGATTACGACCAGATAGCGGTAAAAGACACTGAAGCCCGGATTACGACTAGATAATAGTGAGGGACACTGTGAAGCTTGGATTACGACCAAATAGCAGTTTACCTGGCCAATTACTATGAATCCCAGATTCGACCGGATATTAGTAGGCCCAAAAATAAAATGGAAGCCCGGAGGCGACCGGATAACCACTTGATTTCTTCTGAAGCCTAGATTACGACCAAATAAGAAGCAAGGTATTGTGAAGCCTGGATTATGACCAAATAGCAGTACAGGACACCATGAAGCCTGGATTCGACCAGATAATGGTATAAAACATCGTGAAGCCTGGATTACGACCAGATAACGATAAAAGGTATGAATCCTGGATTACGACCAGATAACAGTACAAGACACTACGAAGCTTGGATTTCGACCAAATAGCAGTTTACCTGGACAAATATTAAGAAGCCCGGAGTCGACCGAATATTAGTGTGCCCTAAATTCAAGTTGAAGCCCAGATGTGAACGGATAACAATTTAATTCCTTCTGAAACCTGAATTATGACCAGATAAGAATCAAGAAATTGTGAAGCCTGGATCACGACCCGATAGCAAGTTTAATCTCATATCCCCAGTAAGTTACTGTAAAGCCTAGATTACGATGAGATAACAGTCAGTCTTATCACTATGAAGCCTGGATTACGACCAGATAATAGTTCATTTTCACCTCCTCGACTAAGAGACAATTCCCCAGTAGAATAACGGACGAATGAAGCTCCTAAAATTCTATTTTCCCCAAGACAAAGATGAGCATTCCCCAGCGTAGTCTTCCTCAACAACAGGTATACTGGCTCTCGCTAAGGAATCTCTTAGGCGATCGACACTCCTTCAGATGGAATCTTTAAGCCCATCTTACTTCATCAATTTCCAAATGGCATCTGTAAGCCCATTCCCAACATTACAAGACAAATACCACTTCATGGGAGTGCAAATTTCTGGGCACTTTAGTGTTCAGTCATCTTCCACCTTCGGATCATGAAAGGCAAGCAAGCCAATCTACATCCTCGGGTTTAAGAAGATTGAACAGGGGCAGCTGTTGTACCCCAAAATTTTCCCTCCCATATTTCTCAAAACATTTCAAGAAAGATCCACAAGTTGCTCAAGGAAGTCCAAGGGTTGACCAGACAAACTCTCTCCTAAGGCAGTCTACTTCAAATTAGGGTTTCATGTTGCATCAAGATACTTGAGTCCAAGGGATCCCAAATGCTCACCATTGTCCTGATATGTTCTCAAGATCATCCATGTCAAGTTTCAAGCCTTGCAGATGAAATTTGCTCAGTCAATTGCTCAAAGGCCTGAAAATCGATTGTGCTGGGGCAAAAGTCAAATGTGGCCCACATACAGTCAAACTTCAAGATTTTTGGTCAACATACTCATTTTTAAGTAGTATTCATCATTTTATCAAGGGTTTATCATGATTCCTCAAGGATTGCTCACAATTCATCAAAACCCAAAAGTTGCTAAATTAGGGTTTTAGAGGAAAAGTCAACTCAACTTTGACCAAGCATACCTTTCTCATACTTTATAAGCAATGACCCATCCAAAGCTAATTTTGAAGAGGATGCAATGCCCTACAATTCATCTTCAGCTCCCAAGTTCAAAATATGCACTCACAAGAAGTTATGAATTTGGACATTATAGGCCATTTTGAAAAGTAAAAAAAACACCTTTTTTGTCAAAGCTTCATACATGAACATGGATTACCCAATTGAGATGAGAACAAAAGGGTTGCTTATAGGAAATCTCAAGCTTTCTAAAAAGTCCTAGAACACCTTCAAAGAGTCAAAGTTGAAGAAGTTATGCATTGGTGAAGTTGACCTTTTTGCAAAATTGCCAAAAGTCAAATATGCCTCAAGTTGCCATTTTTGTCCAATGGGCCCAAGTTTCTGCACTTGTTTTGAGCTTGTAACATGGTCCACGAGCCCTAACTCTACCCACTTGCCTTTTTTTTTGCCATTTATTTTGATTTTTTATTTCAATTAAATCAATTTAAATCAAAATAAATCATGGAAATATCAAAATCATTTAAGTCTTGAGATTTGGTGCATGTTTCAGGTTCCTTATACAGCTAGCAACAAAATCAAATCGTGCAAGGCCTATGTGTGCATGAAAATATTGGTTTTGGCTTATTTTGGAAAGATTTTTATGAAAATCAAATCAAGATCAAAGACCATAATTGACAAAGATTGAATGCACAATTGTAACCCGAATTCAATCAGTGGTATATAGTGGACAAGTGCAGACCAAAAACAGAAGGTTTTTAGGCATGTAGAGGGAGAACAAAAATTGAAAAAACTAAAGAAAAGTGGTGACTTGATTTCATATTTCCAGGCAGTTTCAGGACTCCCAAGCCATCTCATTCGCTTCCTGGGAGTACAAGGAAGCTATACCAATCAAAAGCAAGTGTTCTAGTGCCCAGAATTCGGTTCCACGACCCCCACGGTTTGCCACTATTTTCAAAATTGAATCTTGTTATTCTTGCATCTTTATCATGTTTCAATATCATATTTGTAATCCCTAACATGTTCGCAAGCTCATGGTGACAATTAATTGCATTTTTGTTGGCTATATTGGAATCCACCATTGCTAGGTTTTGTTGTCTCTTTTAGGATCTTTTTATACATGCAAAATTCGTCCACAAGAAGGGCACCATGATGCTCAGCAGGCCAAGGCGATTTGATCTATAGCATTGGATTCCATTTATCATGCCTGTGGATGATTTTGGAAAATCGTTAGCTTATACCTACGCTTCTGGTCCGTAGGTAAAAGTCATTGGACCTTTAGCAACGCAAAGAGGTTGGGGACGATGGCATGGAAACCCGCGATTGCTTCGTTTGAATTTTTCACGCGGATTATTTTTATTTTGTTTGTTTTTAATATATTGATTATTTGTTCTTTTATGTACAACAAACGCGTCCAGTTGAGTTGGTGTGAAGGTGAATAGAACGGCCATATGACATAGGTTCGAATCCCACGTACCCCATGTATTTCATGTTATTTTTATTTGAATGATCAGGTATGCACACAGGCGTGAGGTCCACCATATGCCTTCAGGATTCAACCATTGGATCTCCAAAAGGCCAGATCTGAAGGCCATCATGTGATGATCCACCAAAAGCCTTGGTCAATGCACAACATGGAATCTGAAAGTCAAACGTGGGCCAATGGATCTTGGGCTCAGAATTTGCTATGGAAACCCCCTCATTTACTTGCAAACAGGCCCATTACTCTTTTTCTCTATTCTTTTATAGTTTCTTTTATTTAATTCATTTAATTATTTTTACTAACACAAAAAAATTAATTCTTTTTATCAAAAAAATCATAAAAATAATTTTTCATCAAATTAGATTTAGATTTTTTTATTTTTTACCAAAATTAATTCAATTAGTTAATTTAATTTTTTAGGTAACTTTAATTTTCTTTGTAAATAAATTAAAATCAACTAGAAAAATTAGGGTTTTAGTTTAATTTAATTCTTATTTTCTTTTTCTTAAAAATAACCAAAACACAAAAATAGGTCAAATTTAATAATTTTCTTAATTTAATTTAATTAGTAATTAGGTTCATATTTCATTTAAAACCTTTTTTTCCCTTAAAATAATCAAAAACAACCAAAAAATGATTTTTCTTGTAATTAGGTTAGACAGGGTCAAAACCCTAATTTTCTCTCGTTCTAGATTCACCGTGCGCATTTATTTTATTTTACAATATTGATGTAATTTCTCATGGGATGTAATAGATTAATTAGGACCTTTCTTTTTCGTTTATTCATCATTTTGTAGATTATTTTGGCTATGTAATTAATCCTGAAGCCTTGTAATAGCGTAGCTTTATTTACTCGCATTTTAATTCTCGCAAATATTAAACTGTTAGATGTATGATATTAGGGTTGCATGACAAGAATGTATGTTAAACTTAAAATGGTTAGCAAACCCTAAATGTGAAAAGCTAATAACTTGAAATTGAATCACTCGCACATGCGCACTCCTAGGGTACACTCTTACTTCGGTTGCCTTCGGTAAACGATCATTAAGCATAAGGTGTTTTAGTGGTCGCTCTCTTGTCTAAGCAAAAGATCGAAGTCCCGTTCGAAAATGTTGCCTCGGAAAGGTTGCCTCGGAAATGTTGCCTCTAATATTGATCTTAAGACATTAGGGTTATTACTAAGACGTCCTAACATTGCTTTAGTGATCGTACATCCCTTTTGAATTGACCCTTACAAATCCAATGACGGTGCTACCTACTCACTAATAATGGGATAGCGCTGTCTAAAGGAAACAAGAACAAAAACAATTCTTTTTTCGAGTAGGTAGATGCTAGTAGGTACTTGCTCAAATCAAATTTTTTCACACCAAACACTTTTCAAACGAATTTTTCAAAACAACTTCGTAACACTCTTGAAGACAGAAGCAAGGGTTAAATTGAAGTAAAAACAAAAAAAAATTCAAATCAAACACGGAAGAATTTTTAAAATGATGAGCAAGTACCTAAGAGCCGGTAGAAAACTACAGATAGAAAGGGTGCTAATACCTTCCCTTTCTATAATCTACCTCTCGTACTTAAAATCTCGAAAAAAGGAATTTTTCTGTGCTTTTTTTCCTTTCCAGTTGGATAAAATAAAAGTCGGTGGCGACTCTTGCTTACCGTATATTTGCGAATACAAAACGCAAACCAGTATTAAACAGTCTGGTTCTGCCACCGTATCACAGTCGGGTTTCACTATGTCTACCTGTTGGAGTTGCAAATGTAGCATTATCTGCCTTCGGGAATTTTTCTTTTGAAAATCCTCCGGGTAGGAGCGTGTTAGTTCCTTTCTACTACAATGTGCGAGTCTCCAAAGGTCGAGCAGCGGACGTGAGGGGTGCTAATACCTTCCCCTTGTATAATCGTCTCCCTTACCCGTATATCTCGGTCATTTGATCGTGATTTCACCCCTCAGCTTTTCTCGATGTTCACCTTTCCCCTCTATGGCATAAAAAATGTTTGATGGCGACTTCATTGATTTTCAATAATTTCAGTTGGTTGTTTCAGCTGGAAACTTCACTGGGGAAAGGTTGACCAATTGTTGGTCTATCCCCGCGAGTCAGTCCTAGCTCTTGTTTGCTTTATCTTTAGGTGTTTTGTTTTTGTTTATTTTTCCAGCTTTGTATACGTGTTTGTTTGTATGTATGTGCATGCATTGCAATTTATCGCTTTCCATATGTTGGTTTATGATGTGCTGGGTATGTTGTTGTTTCTTGATGGGCGGGTGTTACTATGAAGTAAAAGGCTCAATACACATACTAAGTAATAAGAAGTAGGAACACTAGGAATAGAGTGGAAGATGATGACTAGTGAATGTAGGTCCTACTAGTTCATACATTTCGTCCATGCTTAGATGAGGTTTAAATGAGATGTTATCGTTATCACGTAGGTGTTACAATGATAGTACTTTAAGGCGGACCCAGGATTTTGAGTTACCATTAACCTTACCTTGACCTAGACTTCACCTGTGAGCGGGGAGGGAATTTTTTACAAGTATCGATGGTGACTATGTTCTGACGGTGACTATATGTTCTCTCAGTTTTGTTTTGTACTTCTCACCTTGTGATAGCCGTTTATTTTGGCAGATCAGTGATTATCCAGTATTGTGGAAGCTTTGATCCCAAGCTGTTGTTGATCTTCTTGGTACTTGGTTCCTTGAGTTCTTATATTGGTGTCGAACCTTTGACCCTATGATATTCAGAGGTTCAAAAATAGTGTGTAGCGGTAGAAATGTTGAGACTAAGCGATTGGGTTGACTTACTCGCACAGACCAAAATAAAAATCTCCACCATGCTTTATTGTTTCCAGAGGAATGGGAAAAGAGCGAATAACCCAAAAGAGGGGGAGAATCTAATTTCGGGGGTTGGTTATGCAATGGGAAGGTATTAGCACCCTAAACATCTACGGTACTCCACATGAACCTCTTTGAAAATCTGTGTATTTTGGCTATAAATGTTGTATATAAAAATAGATTTTGGGGATAAGAAAAGAAGTATTTTTTATGATTTTTGTACCCTCCGCGGTTGCAAAACTTTAGGGCCTACGTACCACCTTATGTGCAATAGGGGATCAGGGTACTCTTAGTTCACCTTTACAAAATTTTAAAACACAATTGTGTTGGTTAATTTTAAGAAACGAGACATCATTGTCTTATTTGAGTGGAAGAACTTACTTACTACCCACGCTTATGAGAAAGGAGAATTTGCATCATCTCAAAGTGGAGGATATAGCTTGTATTTTAAAATCAACAAAGCTTCACTCAATACCCAAGTGGAAAATATCTCACTTCACTACATATTGTAGAAGTATAGTAGCTCGCATTACTACAAGGATTAAAAAGAGTATAATCTTTTGAGAAGGGGTATTCAGTTGTTATTGGACAATGGTACTATCAAAATATCAGGCAATAGAGATGATTACAATGAGATTAATGTGATTGAAGATTGTTTGGATGAAATTGTGTCAGATGATGAGTATGCTTCTGCAGATGAATTATTTTCCTCAGATGAAGAACTGTTTTCCAGCAATGATTATGTGATGTCCAATTATTATGAAGAAGGAGTGAATGTTATTGTGTCTTGTTTCAGTGTTTCCGCCCCTATAGAGATTGAGTACTGTAGCAAGCCAGTTGTTGCTCCAGTGGTGATTTTCTTGTCGGGTCATGTTCCTTATGAATCAGACAAAGTCATGCCATACAAATACAATGCTACAATCTTGGAGGATGGTGTGGAAGTTCCCATCCAAGATTACTAATAGGATTGACAAGAGTCTACAAGGACTGCTAACCTACTCAATGTCTTTCTATCTTTATTTGATGCGCCAGCAGGGTATTCCTAAGTCTGGAGAAAACGCTTGACACCATAATACCAAGGTTTTTCATCCGCTACTCCCCCTGCTGCAAACACATCAGTCGGTCTATCCAAACGTCACACTGTAATACGAGGCACATCGTTCCAGGTATTCACTTGATACATAGAAGCCAAAGTGGCTAAAGCATTTGCCATTTGATTTTCATCTCTTAGAATATGATGTAATTCAACTTTATAAAATAAATGTAATAATCTTCTAGCATAATCTTTGTAAGGAAAAAAGCCAGGGTGAAGAGTATCCCATTCTCCTCTAATCTGATTTATCACCAAAGCTGAATCACCATACACATCTAGAATTTTGATTCTGAGATCAATAGCCTCTTCGAGACCCATGATACAAGCTTCATACTCTGCCATGTTATTGGTGCAATCGAATGCCAACCTTGCAGTAAAAGGTATATGTGATCCATGAGGAGTGATAATCACAACACCAATTCCTTTCCCATAAGCATCCACAGCTCCATCAAACACCATGCCCCACCGAGATTCTGGATCAAGACCTTCCTTAGGTAACGGTTCATTACAACCTTTTGGTTTCAGAAACATAACATCCTTATCAGGGAAATCATATTTAACAGACTGATAATCTTCAACCGGTTGGTGAGCAAGATAATTTGCCAACACACTGCCTTTTATAGCCTTCTGAGTATGGTATTCATTATCATATTTAGATGGCAACATCTGCCAACGGGAAATTCTTCTAGTAAGAGTGGGATTTTCAAAAATATACTTAATTGGATCCATTTTGGAAATCAACCAAGTAGTATGATTCAACATATATTTCCGCAACCACTTTTCTGCCCAATCCAGAGCACAACATGTCTTTTCCAGCATAGAATACTGTGACTCACAGTCAGTAAACTTCTTACTGAGATAATAAATGGCATATTCCTTCTTCCCTGTTTCATTTTGTTGTCCCAAAATACATGATCAATGGTCTTCCTTCAACAGGAAGGAGAAATATAGGGGGTTCAACTAGATACTCTTTAATACTTTCAAATGCCCTCTGTCAATCATCTGTCCACACACAACCTTGATCTTTCTTTAAAAACTTAAAGATCGGTTCACACGTTGCAGTTATATAGGAAATGAATCTGGAAATATAATTCAAACGCCCAAGGAAGCCTCTAACTTGCCTTTTAATTCTTGGTGCTGACATTTCTTGAATTGACTTAACTTTATCATGATCAACTTCAATTCCTCTTTGGCTGACAATGAAACCTAACAATTTTCCTGATCGAACACCAAAGGTGCATTTATTTGGATTCAAGCGGAGATGATACTTCCTCAAATTCTGGAACAATTTCAACAAATATTTTATATGCCCTTCTGTAGTCTGGGATTTGGAAATCATATCATCAACATATACCTCAATTTCCTTATGCATCAGATCATGGAAGAGGGTTGCCATAGCCCTCTAGTACGTTGAACCAGCGTTCTTCAACCCGAAGGGCATCACTCTGTAACAGAATGTTCCCCAGGGTGTGATAAATGTTGTTTTTTCCATGTCCTCAGGAGCCATTTTGATTTGATTATATCTGAAATATCCATCCATGAACGAGAATATTTTGAATTTTTCTATTCTATCAACCAACATATAAATATGCGGCAATGGAAAGTCATCTTTTGGACTAGCTTTATTTAAATCTCTTTAATCAACGCGCATGTGAACTTTTTCGTCTTTCTTTGGTACAAGGACAATATTGGAAATCCACTGAGGGTACACTAATGTCACAAGAAAACCAACATTAATCTACTTTAAAAATTACTCTTTAATTTTTACTGCCATATCAGGGTGAGTTCTCCGCAACTTCTGCTTGATTGGCGGGCACTCTGGCTTTAGCGGCAGATGATGTTCCACAACATCAGTATCCAACCCCATCATGTCTTGGTAAGACCAAGCAAATATATCCACATATTCTTCCAATAATTCAATTAACCTGCTCTTCATGCCAGGATGCAGCAATGCTCCAATCTTGACTTCCCGCGGATCTTCCTCTGAACCCAAATTGATCGTCTCCAATGACTCTTTATACGGTTGAATGACATTTTCCTCGCGCTCGAGCAACCGTGAAACCTCTTCTAAAATTTCATCATACTCTTCTTCTTTTTCCATATACACAGGATATTCAAAGTTGGGAGAGCGTGCATGGTCATTGTACTCAACGAGTTTTTTAATTAATCTACACATATGATTTATGATTTCTTTTAGAAACTGACACATATATCAAGTGATTATGCAGATTTATTTACAGTTATTATTTATTCCAAAAGGGTTTTTTCTGATTACCATTTTCCAAGGATAAGCAGAAAATAAAGACACAATTTGGGAATCAAGGACAACTTTTATTAATGATTTTAAAGATTAAAGTAACAGATATGTCCATACAATATCAATACTTTCACCTTGGGCAGAGTGAAAGTTTTTTTTGAAAAGATTAACAAAAAAAAATACTTTGAGATATGAATGAAAGAGAGAACATCAGTAGTGATCCAATTGTGGACTCTAACCCCATGCATCACGTAGTTTGGCATTTCCCGCTCTTCTTCATCTTCCAGAATAACATTGATCCTAGGAACAGTTGGATGAAGGTAACCTCCGCTATGGAAGATATCCTGATACTTGCCCAAAGTATACTTCAGCTTCATATTCTCACCTTTACCAATCTTCACAGAGAATCCCAAATCAGCTTTATTCTTGTTCACCGGCGGATCAACAATCTGCCCCCATACTTTGCTAGGGCAATTACGCATTACCTGCTGAGCATATTTAAATGAAGCTATAGAATTCTCATTTACCCTTATATTAGCAATGGATAAAGCTTGGAACTGAGTTCCAACAACAACTTCATCTACTTCCACAACACTGAAAGAGGATAAATGAGATATTAACAAAGCTTGTTCTCCATTTATGATGACCACCTTTCCTTCACGCACAAACTTCAACTTCTGGTGCAAAGTCAAAGTGATAGCCCATGCCTCGTGTATCCACGGTCATCCAAGTAAACAGCTATAAGTGGGAACGATATCCATAACCTGGAAAGTAATCTGAAAAAGGTGTGGGCCTATGTGAATAGGAAAATCTACTTCCCCAATGACAGGCTTCCTTGATCCATCGAAAGCTTTCACAATTATGCCACTCGGGCGCATGGGGGTTCCTTGGTACTTCATCTTCATAAGCATGCTCCTTGGTATGACATTTAACGCTGAACCATTATCAATCATCACATTTGACAATGAGTCGTTCTTACATTTCTTGGAGATATGGAGAGCCAAATTAGGATTCCTTCCTTCGTCAGGAAATTTGTCATCACATAAACTTAGGTTATTACAGGATGTAATATTCCATACCACACTGCTGAATTGGTCCAATTGCATATCACTTTCCACGAAAGCTTGATCCAATACTCTCATCAAATATTCCCTGTGGGCAGAAGAGTTCATCAGCAAGGCTAGAATAGATATCTTTGATGGTGTATGCAACAATTAATCTATGATCTTATAGTCGCTCATCTTGATAATCTTCAATATATCATCCACATATTTTTATAGAGTATCACGGCTAGATTCCCCTACTGCTTTCTTAGATTCAACACTTTCAACAACCTTTTTATCAGCATTAACAATCCCTTGAATGACAGGTGCAAAAACACGACAACTGCGGGTCACCCAGCTAGCTTCAGCAATATTCTTGGCATCAGATAAAGGTTTGATGGGAACTTCCACACCATTCTCCAAAATTGTAGCCTTGTATTTGTATGGCATGGATTTGTATGATTCGTAAGGAACAGGACCCGACAAGCAAATCACCATTCGAGCAGCAACTGGCTTGTTATAGTTCACAATCTCTATAGGGGTGGAAACACTGAAACAAGGCACAATAACATTCACCCCTTCTTCAGAATACTTGGACATCACAGAATCATTACTGGAAAACACTTCTTCACCTGAGGAAAATAATTTATCTGCAAAAGCATACTCATCATCTTACATAGTTTCATCCAAGAAATCTTCAATCATATTAATCTCATTGTAATCATATCTATTTCCTGAAATTTTGATAGTACCATTATCCAAAACTGAATACCCCTTCTCACAATGGAACAACCACAAGAATCTCTGCAGCAGATCCAACAAGAACCATAATGGTGTTCTACTTGACCATCCATGTGACAAAAGGTAGTGTGCATCTGCACCAAATCATCATTCATATGGTTCACATCAAAGATTCGAAATTCTCCAGGACATCTAAAGACCATGTTCACATCTTCCCTGTACTCTGCCCTAGGCCTGGTTATATGAATGAGGCCTTTGTCCATCATTTCTTGAAGATCAACATTTATCTTATCGCACCCTTGTATATGTGTATTGTAAATACCATAGCTAGAATGGTTATGCATATAGTAACTAAAATCGCAGAGGTCGGCATGCATCTTTACCAAATCTCCTCTGACAGGTTGATATCAAAAATCTGGAAGTCCCCTGGACAACCAGCAACTATGTTTACCGCATTTGCTCCTCCATGCTTTGGAAAAGGATTATCTTTCATGTTGGGGCCAACATCTTTAAAGGATAAGAGGCATGATCTCACCATTTTTTGTACTTCGGGTTTCAGAGGATAATAGTTCTCAATATTGTGCCCTGATGCTCCCTGATGAAAAGCACACGTCGGGTCTGCCTTATAATACCATGGCAAAGGTGATGGTATAACAGGGGGTGGCCTGGTCCGGACTAACTTCTTCTGAATCAAAGTCGGAAGTAACTCTGCATAGCTCAAGGGGATAGAGTCAAAATCTTCTCTCTTCTGACTTTGCCCTTGATTTTCCTGAGGGGGTGGTCTTTGATAAGAAACAACGGTTAGAGCTACATTGACAACATGAGTCACGAAAGCAACTTATTGTTGGTATCATTGATGTCTTCTAGGTGTTCTGATCTTTCTTTCCCCGATAACAACATTTGTCTCACTTTCTTTCTTCCGAGAGAACCTGTATGATGGCTTCTTCATCCCTTCATCTTTAGTCAAGCGCCCTTCTCTAACATTCTCTTCCAAACGAACACCCACGCTTACCATTTAGGTAAAATCACTCGGCATGCTGGCGACCATCCTTTCTTAATAAAATCATCCAAGGGTTTTCAGGAAGACCTTGGTCATTTCTTGTTCACCCATAGGTGGAACCACCTGGGAAGCTATCTCGCGCCATCTCTGCGCATATTCTTTGAATGACTCCTTGTCTCTCTGAGCCATTGCCTTTAACTGGTCAAAGTCAGGTGCCATGAACATATTATACTTGTACTGTTTGATGAAGGCTTCTCCCAGATCATTGAAGGTACATATACTACTACTGTCCAGACTCATATACCACTTTAGAGCAACACCAGTTAAACTATCTTGGAAGAAATGAATGAGAAAACGCTGATCATCAGTATGGGTATACATTTTCCTGATATACATCACAAGGTGGTCACGAGGGCAAGAGTTGCCCTTGTACCTCTCAAATTTAGGCACTTTAAACTTTGTTGGTACCTTTACATTGGGAACTAGGCAGAGTTTGCTAGCATTCTGTCCAAACAATTCTTTTCCATGAAGGGTCTTCATTTTCTTCTGCATCTGATTGAACTGGTCTTGGAAATCATCCAAACAGTAATAGAAACCCATACTTTCACTCGGAGGAGGAGCATGACGATAAACTTCATCATTCACAAATGGCATAGCATTCACCGAAGAAGGTGCAGTATATTGGATCCTTTTTTTCTAGCCATAGGTGTAACATGCACCATAGGAGGTGCAGAAATAGAAGCAGCTTGAGCAAATGGAGCAACTTGAGTATCAAGATTGTAACCTTCTGGCATGAATTTCTCTGGGATTCCCCACAGATAACCCTAAGACATATGATTCTAAACAATAGTAACTGGAGTAACAGAAACGGGAACTATTGGAGCTTCAGAAGAAACTGTTGTTTGTTGCGGCTGAGCAAGTGGTCGCTGATTCCGAGCATCCACCAATGATTCCATCAAAGCAGTAACATTTGTCCATACCGGCCTTCAAATCAGTAACCTCTTCGCGCAGCTCGCTATTCTCTTATTCAAGATTCTCCATTTTCTTCTTGGAATTAGCCCGAGTATTGTACTGGTGAGACAACTTGCTTCTGAATGAAGTAGAGAAACACAGTAAGACACCATGGTATGAACAAAAATGCAAGAAATATGTACAAGATGATGCATGATATGCAATGCGCATGATTTATTTTATTATTATTAATATTTCAAGGAACTCAAAGATTTATAGACAATTTGCAAATATTAAAGTACTAACACATTTAAAATACTGAAAATCTTATTATAATAATTTCAAAACGGATTACAACTTTTTAGTACAAGTTTCAATAATCCTAAGTACAAGATAACATAAAAATATAAGATCCTAAGAAAGCAAAGTTGATGAAGATCACTCCACACATTGACGCTTCCCTGCAAGTCTTGCAATTTGAGCCTTCAACTGCTTGTTCTCTTCTGCATACCTGTCGGTGACCTCTTTCCAATCACCAGAGTCAGGAAGTGAGCAACTAGATCCTGACTGAACTCTAGAGGAGAATAAATCGTCTTGCTTCTCCATCATCTCTACAGCACGACTCTCGAGAATTTCAATCAGGTCATCTTTCTCCTCCAGGTCTGCTCGGTAGAAAACCTCTAAAGTCTAACACTTATTCTTCCAAGCCTCCTTTTCCTGCTGCATGCTGACTAGGGAAAGCTGAAGTTCTTCCACGTCATATAATAGGGGAGGAGTGGTTTTCACAAACATATCAGGCATGGGTGCTTCACGGGAATATGGCATCTTCAACTGGATGGCACTTTCTTGTACCCACTGAAGATAAGGCTCCAAAGAAACAACCCCTCTCGGTCCAAAGTCCTTTCTACCCTTCTTGTGAATATGACGCCAAGCCTTCTCAATATCCTCTTTAGCTTCCTTATGAACCTCTCCCTCTTTAAGGAAGAAACCACTCAGATGAATACCATTTGGCTTATCCCTCATCGGATATCCAAGCTATCGTCGTGCAAGAACACGACTGTAGTTAATTTCTCCCTTTATACCAAGAAGAGGTACATTGGGGAAACTACCACAACTATCGACAATCTCCACATCATAGTAAGCCTGATGATACCAAACAATATATGAATGAGTGAGGGCCATAATCTTTGGAGCCCAACGAGGTTCCTTCCTGACATCCCAGAAAGCATTGGACCGAGGTAAGTGAGAAATAAACCATTGATACAACAAAGGCGTGCAGCAAATGATCATACCTCCATGGTAAGAATCCCGAAGACAAATAGAGTAATAAGTATCACCTAATAATGTAGGGACTAGATTCCCAATCAAAAAGATCCTAATGGCATTGATATCCACAAATTTGTCGACATTAGAAAATAAGAATAACCCATAAGCAAGTAGAGCAAAGATGGCTTCAAAAGCAACCTTGCTCTTCATCCTAGTGAAATAGAAAGCTTTCTCAAATAAAAACCGAGCTGGTAATCCTCTGATCCGTCCTTTGGTAGTCATGTGGGCCTCAATCTCAGATTTCCCCAAATGAACCACAACAACAATCTCATGGACTTTAGCTCCCCCTCCAAACCGATAAAAGGAACACGATCGGTAATAGGTAAACCCAATATATAAGAATACTCCTCCAATGCAGGCATCAACTGATAATCATGGAAAGTAAAGAATTCATACATCAGATCATAGAACTGGACCAAAGTCAAGAGAATACCCTCCTTCATCCTGAGCTTCATAAGAGAAATGATGGACCCATACTTCCTCCGGAAATTTGTAGAACTCTCGATCTCGGGAATCAGACTCATCAACTCATATATCTTGGAATCTTTTAAACTTTACTTTCGAGTCTTTCTTTTTCCAGAATCCATGGTAGAAAGCACCTGAGATTTTCACAAAGACTAAACTTTAAGTCCCTTGAAACAAAATGTTTTAAAGGATGCTCATGGCTACATGAATGTATGATGCAACAATCACACAAAAGATCACAAACATAGACGGTCCATAGGTTCGATGTCACGAGCATGAGTCCAAAGGTACTACCTACAAGGTATGATCTAAAAGTTTATCACCTGTCGAACAAGGTTCTAAGAGGTTCCCAGAGTCTACATCCTTGCTTAGAATATTACCAACGTCCCGATTAACTCAGTAATTAGTAATATTCTCAAGAAAAATTTGTCCGAGCATATTATCGCATGACAACCATTTCCGGATTACTCTATCATAGCTTTTGCACTACACCTAAAAGGCCAAGAGGGGTTAAAGGTTCTACGGTCCTCAGTTTCAGCAGGCTCCCAGATAGAAAGCAGCACGTCTTCTCGATTACTCGGTAAACAACACTACAGACAAAGGGGCCTCCACTGAGTGGGGGATCTCATGTCTCATTTTTTGGGATTACTCCGTCAAAGTTAACATGCCTATATCGCCCGTCCTATCTTAAGTTTTCCCAAGTCCGGGTATAGGACTTATGAGAAAGCACCAAGCACCCTGAAAACCAGGAAAATCCGGACAAACATATATACAACACATGTTATACAACAAAGAAAAGCATATACACAAATAAAAAAGATAGGCTCAACCCACTTAGGGATGGACCAGCAATAGGTCGATCTTTCCCCAGTGAAGTCGCCATTTTTTCTGTAGCAGTAGAAATGTTGAGACTAAGCCATTGGATTGACTTACTCGCACAAATCAAAATAAAAATCCCACCATGCTTTATTGTTTCCAGAGGAATGGGAAAAGGGAGAATAACCCAAAAGAGGGGGAGAGAATCTAAGTTCAGGGGTTGGTTATGCAAAGGGAAGGTATTAGCACCCTAAACATCTACGGTACTCCGCAAGAACCTCTTTAAAAATAAGTGCATTTTGGATATAAATGTTGTAAATAAAAATAGATGGTGGAGATAAAAAAAGAAGTATTATTTATGATTTTTGCACCCGCCGCGGTTTCGAACCTTTAGTGCCTACGTACCATCTTCCGTGCAATAGGGGATCGGGGTACTTGTAGTTCACCTTTAAAAAAATTTAAAACACAAGTGTGTTGGTTAATTTTAAGAGACGAGGCATCATCGTCTTATCCAAGTGGAAGAACACACTTACTACCCACGATTATGAGAAAGGAGAATTTGCATCATCTCAAAGTGGAAGAACAAAGATAGCCTCACTTAACACCCAAGTGGAAAATATCTCACTTCACTACATATCATAGAAGTATAGTAGCTCACATCACTACAAGGATTGACAAGAGTCTAATATTTTGAGAAAATTTTAAAGTAAAAAGCCAAAATGGTAAAATGGTTTGAATGAGATTGATTGACTTTTAGTCTTCTCACAAAAACGTTAAATTATTGTTAAATTGTTTAAAGTTTGATTAAGAAAATATTTTTGAAAATGCATGGACCTATGTCCAAGTTTATTACGAAAGCGGTTCAAGTTTAAAAACAAGAAGAGTTTTCAAACGGAGGGAGAAGATTTTTGAAATTAAATAAGATGGGAGGAGATGAAGGGACTATCCTAAAGTATAAGGTAAAAGATAGGGAAAAAACCGTCTAACCAACAAGAAGCCAACACTTGACGTAATGAGTCAATGTAGAATTCCAATCCTTTGGATTGAAACCAAGCAAGCATAGATATTAAACCTCTTAAGAATACCAAACTTCAAATTCATTTATGTTTTCTAAAAAATTGAGTAGAGTAGCAGCTGTATACAGATGAATTTCCAATCACAGACAAAGCATATAATCAAAATAACCTGCACACACAAAAAAAAAACAACCCAATGTCTTGGGGTAAACCCCAAGAACTCCAGATAAAATAGAAATAGAAGTCACAAGGCCTCAAGATAGGTCAAGGTCTCTAATCCTAAGTCTAAGAAGTCCATCATTCCATAATTCCAAGGATGGTAACCAAATTGTTCGAGTAACATTAAAGCTTTTTATTGTTCAAATTGGTTATTAAGTATCTTCAAAAAAAATGAAAAGCTCAAGTGA
The DNA here is from genome assembly GCA_948472305.1 of Vicia faba. Classification (NCBI taxonomy): domain Eukaryota; kingdom Viridiplantae; phylum Streptophyta; class Magnoliopsida; order Fabales; family Fabaceae; genus Vicia; species Vicia faba. The sequence goes on from OX451737.1 coordinate 953,312,134, forward strand.
GCAAAACAAAATGACATAAAGATAAATGCTCAAGTGACCAAAGAGTAAAATAGCATGAAATGTAAATGCTAAGATAAATGGTGATAAGAATAAAAGCATAGAAATAAAAGTCAATTGTTAATGAGTTAGAAATTAGAGGTTAGTTGAATGACCATCTTGAAACTTGCATTTGAAAACTCATTAGAAGATTGATAAAATTAAAGCCTCTCAACAACAAGTTTCATTTGCTTTTTGTCAAGTATATCACTCATTTCAAATTCTCAAGGCAACAACAAATGATCAATGATGTTCAAATGATTCACTTAGTCCAAGATTTATGAAGGTTCATTAGAGGATTGATAAGACCAAAGCCTCCTAACAATGAACCTCAAGGTTATTGGATCAAAGGTTTCAAATTAAACATCATCGGGATTGCAAACATAGGTTTGGGCCACGAATGATCATTTCTCGAATCGGGATACAATTTAGCGTTATGTTAAGCAATCGTAAGTGGACTTATGTAGAAGTCACACATATTTTGAGGTCGGTCAATAGCAATCTATGTACCATATGTTTAGAGAAATGATATGTACAAGTAAGAGTGAGATAAGACGAAGAGGGAGGGGATGTATTAAATGAAAATGGGGTTTTAAATATCGTCAACATCATTCATCCATTTTGGTGGATTTGGTCTTTCAACCTATCAACACCCAAGATCCCATGAGGTTGAAGAATTTATCCCAAAATTACTTCCAAGTCAGTATCAAATGGGAAATCAAAAATTAAACAAGAATTATGTACAAAAGTTCTTAACCACAAACTTTAATAAAAAAAACCTAAATACATTCCTAAGTCAAAATTAGGTTAAAAAATAGGAAAGTAATTTGAAAAAAATATGTCCATTTAATTCTAATCTCCTAAAGACTTCTAAAAGTTAGAGGCATGACTCAAAGTTCTTGAAAAGAAAAGGAAATATGTTTTTGAGATTTAAACATCAAAACAAGTTAGTTAAAGACCAAAACTAGGCATGCTTTACAAAATATTTTGAATAAAATGAAAGATCATACTTAAAAAATAAATAGAAAAGTTTTAATTATCTTGACTCATCCAGGAACTTTGAATGTACTTCCTTTGATTTTTAGAAATGAGGGAAATTGGAGAATTAATTCTTTCTTTATGCCTAAGCAAGAAAAGACTTCACAAATATCAATTAACTTAAAAAAATTTGAAAAATAAGCTAACTGACATGTAAACTCAGTTAAAAATTATAAAGAATTAGTTTAAACCCTAAGAGTCAATGATAATATTTTTCTTGAATTCTATCTCAGAAGGAAAAATTAAACAAAAATCATTTACTCCAAAAAAAAACAAGAAAAATATGGTATATCCAATCAAATGATTTAATTTGTAACCCAAGAATTTTATAAAATTGGACAAAAAATATTTTTAAGAATTAAACTCAGAGAGAAGCTAAAAAGTATTTTTTTTATAATTTTTTGATTTAGTAGAAATAGGAAAATAAAATTTCAAAACTTAAAAGATTATTAAAACCCTAATTAACTACATGAACTTATTTAATAAATAAAAATGATTTTAAAAAAAGAAATCAAAATCAAAATATGAAAATATATGGAAAATATGGTTTAAAATATTTTTGTGATAATTTTTGAAGTGAGGAAAATATTAAAACAAAATTTGAGAAAACAAAGAAACTTCAAAAATATAAAGGCTTATTACACCTGCTTTTCCCAAAATGCATTGTAAAATGAGGAAAGAACATGTTCAATCAAAACATGCCACGTTATCATCTCTACCAAACAGCAAACACTTTCTATTTTTCAGTTTTGAAGCATGATATTCAGGTCACGATATCTCACGCGTTTCTTGATGAAAATAAATAATGTAAACATCAAAGTTCAAGATCAAAATGTGATGAACACGATAGTATCAAAATTTTCATGAAATGATGCATTAATGATAGAGAAAATAGGGTGCGAAACATTCCAAACATCCAAACCATCCAAACATCAAAATTCATCACAAAAATGCAAGGAACGTGAATATGCTATTGGATTTTTCAAAAGACTTATGGATTAAGAAGAAATGCAAGCTGCAATTATGAGATAGAATGTATGGAGCACCTACCTTGTGAAACAGATTTGTTGATGCTTGAGCTCAAATAAAGAGCTAGCAATCTAGAGATGCTTGACTTGAAGATTTAGAGACAAATTAATGGAGAGAGATGTGAAGGAAGATTTGGAGGAAAATGGAGGAAGCTTGCTTGAGATTCAAATAGAGAAGAAGAATTATGAACTTGTAGAGAGAGATAACTTCTTTGATTTATGTCCAACCCCTTAAAATTGAATCAAGCCTTCTTTTTATAGAGTGAGAAATGAAAGTAAGGATAGAAATGATAAAATGAAAAGTGAGAGTGAGGTGGTGAGGTGTGTCGCGTTTTATTTTGTTGCCTGACTTTGGAATGTCGTTTCAGATAAATGAGGATAGCATGGGGAGTGAGTTGGCAGGCTAGTGTTTGGTGTTGTGACAAATCTCATGCATTTTCATGAAATCTTGGTTGATAGCATGAATACATATTTTTCCTATCATATCTCCCACCATAGGACATGAAATGCAACAAAGTTTAAAACAAAAATGGAGAGGGCATAACATACTCCAACTTGATGTTCAAAATTTTTCAAAACAAAGCTTGAATCAATGATATAATTGGCTATGAAAGCATGCTCGTGAACTCCTTAATGAAATGTCAAGCCTGACTGGGCAGTCCATGCGCGCGACATGCCTTGTGCTAGGCAAAAAAAAATCAGCTTGCATGGTACCTACTTCCCATGATTATATCTCAAAATGTAGGAGTTATTTTGAAAAACTTCCTGAAGCAAAGTTGTTCATAACACATAGACCTTGATCTTTGATGTTGGAGATTTTTCAAAATAATCAAAATTTCAAGGATAAAAATAGTAGTGAAGACATTCCCATGAACTATTTGATGGAATGCTTGGCTTGGCGCGCACGTGGCTGCGCAAAATGCCATCTCTAGGCTCCAAATCCTAAACATCATATCTCTCTCTACACTTGACCATTTGAGATGATTCTTAAACCAAAAATGAAGAGCATACTTCAAACTCTAACTTTGATGTTTCCAAATTTTTGATTTGATCCCAAAAGGACATTCAAAATTAACCATGAAGAAATCCGATTTTTGTGCATATTTGGGAAATTTCACTAAGTGTCCAAAAACTTCCAAGCTCCGTAAATTTTTCTCCTTTCACTTTTTGTACTTGAGGTCTCTAGTACAAAGTTGTAGAATTTTGTATCCTATTTCCAAGCATGTAAAGTTTGTGCATTTTTAATAAAAATTGAGAAAGTTATGACCAATCAAAGTTCAGCACTATGAACACTTAGAAAAAATCCAAATTTTCAAATAACTTCCTTGACAAGTTATCTCCAATTCACATTTCATCTTGATTTTATGCCACCATTGACCATGAAACATGAAAATATGGACATTGAATTTATAGTTGACCAAAAGTCCCCTTGGTCAACAGTTGACTTTGGTTGACTTCTGGCAAAATGACCAATTTACCCCTTTTTGTCAATTGAGCCTTTCCAAACTAAAATTGATGATCAAATTTCCAATCATAGATGCTCATGAACATGTAGAGAAACATGGAATCAAGTATTGCCCAAAAATTCATAGATTTCTTAATTAAATTCCAAACCCTAGTTTTGATCCTCTGTGCTAGATGATGGTAAGATACATGTAATTGTGCCATTACCTGCAAGATGACATTCAAAGAGACATATATACGTATTTTGATATTAGTCAAAAGAATATATGTGCAAGATATACAATCCAAGATGCCTGGTGATCCCTCATGGACAAACCTAAAGATAGGATGAAGTAGGAGAAGTACCCAAACCCTAATGTGTGATTTTGTTGCATTGTGATGGTATGAGATGATAGAGGAATCTTAGGGGGGGAAATTGGGGTACAACACAGTGTAGCAATTATCCGTTATGATAGAAACCTTGATCATGTATTTGGCGTACATAACATGTTAACATCATTTTTGTAACACACGTGTTCTTTCAATTTCCAAGGAACCGTGCTTGTGAGCCTTAGGTTGTGCTTTTCCATCTCTTACTTACAAAGGAATCAAAGCATGGGGGTTCTTTGGAAATGATCGAACATTGAATTGCATCCACTCATGCATATTCATGCATTTATAACAGGTACTCAAAGTTGGGGATTCTTATTCAGACCTTGCATTCTCTTCAGAGTTTCATACTTGAATTCTTATCGTTACGTGTTCAGAGGTTAATATGGAACAACTCCGTGGAGGATTGACTAAGATGAAGATTTAGATGAGACTTTTTGTGTTGTACATGCAAGTCATGACCCGTGGTCGATAACTCTTAAAGGAGGAAGATAACCAGTTGAAGACTCAGTTGAGTCGGGTTATAGAAATTCGAAAGATTGTGTCAGCAAAAGAAAGTGATCTTATACTTGTTGGTGCAACATAAGCTGTCATTCCTCCCCATCATGTGGGCTCTCTTTAAAATCATGAATAACTTTGTGGGTCTCTTCCACAAATTTGTGTTCCCGGATTTTCTCGTCATCAGCCAATGCTTGTTCCCCATATGCATCCAGAAAAAAACTTATAAATAAGGACAAAAAAAGCCTGATAAACATGTTGATACAATCCCAATGCATTACATCCAGTCATTTCCTTGTATGTTGGAAACTCAATTGTTAAAGATCTATTATTTGGTTCTTCCTCCCGCAAAACTCTCTCCTAATTTTGATGCAAATACTAGATGTATCTCCTATTCTTAGGTGCCTGGTTATGATATTGAAGACTGTAAGGGGTTGAAGTATAAAGTACAGCACCTGTCTAGCGTCTTTTCCAAAGTTTAATTCCTATTTGGGAAACTATTTCATACTCTTTCTCACCTACTGGATGTTTCTTCTTTGTGATAGAAGACGAATTGTATTGCTTCTTTGTAGTATAAGATACTTGGTGATGTGGTTTATACAAATTCACTTAGTAAAGCATTCATCCTTTATTTTTAGAGAATATTTTGTGAATATCATCCTGGGGCATTTGGTCATTCGGTTGAAGACGGTATGTCATCCAGAAACAAGGTCTAAGACTAGATCAATTAAGAGATTGTTTTGTTTACACCAGGTCAGAATGGGAGTCTCTTGCCCATTTAAGCATCAAGTCTGCTGAAAGTCATCAGAATCAAGAAGTTCACATGGAGTCAAGTCTCCTCTACAATGGCAATCATTGGCCTCTTTACTGCATTTTCATTTGTAATCTTATTTGTTTCTTCAAACATTGTGTGTATGTAGAAACTTGCCTATTTTTAAATGAAAATAATAATGTAATGAGTATGTTTTTCTTGAAGTAATCCATTTGTTTTCACTCATCCATTCGTTATCACTCATAAAATGATTTGTTTGCATATTGATACCAGTTTCACCAAGTGTTTTGCTTAGGAAAAGATTATAGGGAGTATGAATGTGATATGGTGGCAGAACCGGACTGGTTTTAGGAAAATGCTGGTTCGCGTTTTGCGTTTGTGTTTGCAAAATGTCGTGGTAAGCAAGAGTTGCCACCGACTTTTATTTTATCCAACTGGAAAGGAAAAAAGCACAGAAAAATTCCTTTTTCGAGATTTTGAGTACGGGGGGTAGATTATAGAACGGGAAGGTATTAGCACCCTTTCTATCCGTAGTTTTCTACGGGCTCTTAGGTACTTGCTCATCATTTAAAAATTGCTTGTGTATGTGTTTGTTTTGAAAAGTTTTTGTTTTACTTCGTTTTAACCCTTGTATCAGTCCTCAAGAGTGTTACGAAATGTTTTTGAAAACTTTGTTTGAAAAGAGTGTAAGTGTGGAAAAAAGTTTGATTTTGAGCAAGTAGATACTAGCATCTACCTACTCGAAAAAAGAATGTTTTTGTTCTTGTTTCCTTTAGACAGCGCTATCCCACTATTAATGAGTAGGTAGAACCGTCGTTGGAGTTTGTAAGGGTCAATTTGAAAGGGACGTACGATCACTAAAGCAATGTTAGGACGTCTTAGTAATAACCCTAGTGTCTTAAGATCATATTCGAGACAACATTTCTGAGGCAACCTTTATGAGGTAAACATTTCCGAATGGGACATTTGATCTTTGTGTAGACAAGAGAGAAACCACTAAAACACCCTATACTTAATGATCGTTTACCGAAGGCAACCGAAGAGAGAGTATACCCTAGGAGTGCGCATGTGCGAGTGATTTGATTTCAGTAATTATCTTTGCACATTTAGGGTTTGCTAACCATTTTAAAATTTACATACATTCTTGTCATGCAATCCTATTATCATACATCTAACAGTTAATATTTGCGAAAATTAAAATGTGAGAAATAAAACTATGCTATTACAAGGCTTCGGGGAGGGGGATTAATTACATAGCCAAAAACCCGTAAAAACGGTAAATAAAAGCAAAGTCCTAATTAAACTATTACATCCCATGAGTAGTTACATTAATATTGTAAAAATAAATAAACGCGCGCAATGAAACAAGAACGACGAAAAATTAGGGTTTTGACCCCGTCTAACCTAATTAGAAGAAAAATCATTTTTTGGTTGTTTTTTTATTATTTTAAGAAAATAAGAATTTAACTAAATATGATACAAACCTAATTACTAATTTAATTTAATTAAGAAAAAGAATTAATTTTGACCTAAAATCGCCCTAAAATTAAATTAAACTAATTAAATTAATTTTTGATAAAAAGTAAATCCTAAATCTAATTTGATGAAAATTGATTTTATAAGTTTTTTTGATAAAAAAGAATTAATTTTGTGAGAAAATAAATTAAATAAAATAAATAAAAGAAATAAAATATAAAAAGAAAAAGAAAGAATATGGGCCTTGTGATCAGCAAACAGGGGGTGTTCATAGCAATTATGGGCTCAAAAACCTTGGTCCATGTTGACCCTCCTGGTTCCAATGTTGCAAGTTGACCAAGGTGCATCATGGATCTTCACATGCCAAGCGTTAGATTGGATTGGTTGGACATCTGGCTGGCTGATCCTTGAGGACTTATGGTGGACATCCTAGAAGCCTGTGCATGGGAACATGTATAGAAAAATAATATTGAAGACCAAGGGGACCCGGGGATCGAACCCAGGCCCTTTAGCCTTTTATCTCTCCCACTGACCAGCTGAGTTGGCATATCTTGTTGTACAAATAAAAACAAGCAATTATTATATTGGAAAAGTAAATCAACTCATACAGAAATGCGCGAATTTTGAATGGGCAAATGGGGCGTTGCCACGCCACCTTCTTCTTCCCCTCTCCGTTGGTAAAAGTCAAGGACTTTTACCTACAGACATAAATCTGTAGCTATAACCCCTGCAATTTTCCAAAATCTCATACACGTACCATAAATGAAATCTAATGCCATAGACCAATTCGTCTTGGCCTTGTGAACATCATGGTACCTTTCTTTTGGGCCAATTTTACCTGTACAAGAAAATCCCAAAACGAAACAAGAAAACCTAACAATGGTGGATCTCTGTACGGTTAGCAAAAATGCAATTAATTGTTACCATTAGCTTGCAAATGCTTCAAGGATTCAGAATATATAAATAATTCATGCTACAAATGCCAAAATAATGATATTGGATTTCAAAAAGGGAGGGATATCGTGAAGCACTTACCTCGCATTTCTGGGCACGAAAACACTTGCTTTTGATTGGTATAGACTCTTTGTACACCCAGGAAGCGAATGAGATAGCTTGGGAGGCTTGAGAATGCCTGGAAGTATGAAAACAAATTACTACTTTTCTTGAGTTTTTCCAAGTTTGTTCTTCACTCTACACGCCTCCAACCCTTATGCATTTGGTCTGCAAAAGTTCTATATATGTCCTTGAGTGAATTAGGTTTACAAGTTTGCTCTAAATCTTTTTCAATTATGGTCATTGATCAAGATTTGATTCTCATTCAAATCTTTCTAAAACAAGCCAAAAACCAATCATTTTGTGTACAAACATGCCTTGCACGATTTGATTCCCTTGCTAGCTATATAAGAGACCTGAAATATGCACAAAATCTCAAGGTTTAAATGATTTTGATATTTTCATGATTTTATTTTGATTTAATTTGATTTAAATGAAATAAAAAGAAAAATAAATGCCAAAAATAAAATAAAGGCAAGTGGGAAGGATCATGGGTCGTGGACCATGTTACAAACTCAAGACAAGTACAAAAAGTTGGGCCCATTTGACAAAAATTTCAATTTGAGGCACTTTTGACTTTTGGCTATTTTGCAAAAAAGGTCAACTTCACCAATGCATAACTTCCTCAATTTCGACCCTAGAGATGTGTTCTTGGACTTTTTAGAAAGCTTGAGATGTCCTCTAAGCAACCCTTTTGTTCTCATATCAATTGAGTGTTCCATATTCATGTATGAAGCTTTGACAAAAAAGGTGTTTTTGTTGACTTTTCAAAATGACCTATAATGTCCAAATTCATAACTTCTTGTGAGTGCATATTTTGAACTTGGGAGATGAATATGGATTGTAGGGAATTGAATCCTATTCAAAATGGGATTTGGATGGGTCATTTCTAATAAAGTATGAGAAAGTTATGCTTGGTCAAAGTTGGGTTGACTTTTTCTACAAAACCCTAATTTAGCAACTTTTGGGTTTTGATGAATTGTGAGCAATCCTTGAGGAATCATGATAAACCCTTGATAAAATGATGAAGGATGCTTCAAAATTAGGATGTTGACCAAAAATATTGAAGTTTTACTGTATGTGGGCAACAATTGATTTTTGCCCTAGCACAGTCGATTTTCAGGCCTTTGAGCAATTGACTGAGCAAACTTCCTCTGCAAGGCTTGAAACTTGACATGGATGATCTTAAGAACATATTAGGACAATGGTGAGAATTTGGGATCCCTTGGACTCAAGTATCTTGATGCAACATGAAACCCTAATTTGAGGTAGACTGCCTTAGGAGAGAGTTTGTCTGGTCAACCCTTGGACTTCCTTGAGCAATTTTGAAGACCTTACTTGAAATGTGTTGAGAAATATGGGATGGAAAATTTTAGGGTACAACAATGACGATAATTAAAAATGTAAAAATCTCTAGTTGGTATGCTTTTTAGTAAGACCATGCTGACGATGTACATGCATTGTTTTAAATTCCTAAACATTGAATATATATAAGGGAGTGAAACCCTTGTTAACCCCTTTGAGCCTTGAAGTATGAGTTTCTTTCCTATTCAGAAGAGAAAAAACCTCATTTTTAACCCTGGGGAAGGGTAGTGTTCAGCTAATCTGATAGAGCGTTCAAATCTCATTAGGAGTGAAAAATGTAGAAATAAAAACCACGGTGGTTATTCCTCATATCAAGAGGTCGAGAAAAATAAAAAGATGACAAAACCAGAATCGTTATCCCTTACGAACCAAGGAATGAGGCAGTCACAATATTCCCAAAAATTCAAAAATGACTCGAGATCACACGATTTGTTAAAAAAAGAGAATAAATTAAAAGAAAAGAAAGAAAGCCCTCTAAGTCAAAAACTTGAAAACAAGCGACTTGGGCAAAAATTAGAGCATCCCGCTGGACTTCAAAATTAAAATTCAAAAGAACTTGTCCAGGAAAAAGGTAGGGAAAGCAAAAAAAAAATGAAAAATGAAAAGCCTAAAAGGCGAGAAAGGATTATGAATAAAAATCCTCATCAAAAAACAAAACCGTGTGATCAGACACCAAAATAAAGCTGGGTGACTGTCATGTCCAAACAAAAACATTGTGGATTCCTCAAACGTTTCAAACTCATCTTGAGAGACGAGTTCTCGTATCGAGTTAGCTAAACTTAGAACTAGAGAAAATCATGGAGAATGGGTGGGTACCAAATAATTTTGAGCCTTAAATCTTTTTTTCTAAAAAACTATGAACCAGACCATGTTACAACCCTTAAAAGTCCTAACTGAAGCAGGGGTTAATTCGAAAGCATACTTGCAACGAGATAGCGTTTAACTGACTCCTAAGTTGCATGCTAAATATTTCTGTTGGTATCATATGCTTTTCTTATCATTCTTAAAAATAAAAAAAATTAAGTGTCACACTCTAGAAATGATTCGTTCACAAGATGTTGCAATGTCATTTTCCGTATAAAAACTTCAAGACTCGCATATGTGTTGCGTTAGAATTATCATTCTCATAATAAACATTTTTATACATGCAAAACAATTGCTTGACATCAAGGTAGTTTACATAATAAGCATCAGTGAAGAGCTCAAGCTTTTCAAAGAAGAGAGGCTTGAATACTCTGTTGAAATAAAAGATAGATGTCTCAAGAGAAGTAATATGATATCCAGGGGAATGTTTTCCAGAATTCCATTAAGAGAAAGAAGTTTGGTGCTTTACAATCTGATTACCCTAAGGGGCATGTTTTCCAGAGACTCTGATGAATATGAACATTGTGATACTTTACAATCTGAGTACCGTTAAAGGAGATAAAGTTTGCATATTCAGCCAATCTGGGCAGACTTTCTAGTGACTATGTTGAATAAAAGAAGACCAGTTTGAGAAACGATTGAAAGAAGATTGTGTTGAAGTTTTGAATACCCAGAAGTCTTTCTTAAGCAATGGTGTATCACTTTCGGTTGGTCCTAGGGGATAGATTGCTTCGAGTATCTGTTTAAGCACGAAGCAGTTCAAGTTGAGAAGTACGGTTGTGTACTAGCCTAATTTCAGGACGAAAGTCAACCACCCTAAGGTTATATTGTCATCTAAGACTCAGTGAACTTATCATTCCTCTGTGAGCATGAGGCGAGGAAAGGGTTTTCCAAGACTCTGTTGAGAAGGGGTAGGTGTTTCAATGGTAGTACTTCATTGAGCAAAAGAAAAAGTATTAGAATTCGATTACCCTAAGGGGAAGAAGTGTGTGAATACTTCGTCGAGTGAGAATTTCACCGACCTGGGGCAATCAAGTCGAGATTCGATCTCTCAAAGTTTCACCAATATGGGGCAATGAAGTCAAGATTCAATCTCTCAATGTTTCACAAATCTAGGGAAATCATATCGAGATTCGATCTCTCAAAGTTTTGCCAACCTGGGGCAGTACGTTAAGATTCGAAGAATCTCTCAAAGCATCGAGTAATTAGGGTATGTTACCCAAACAACGTTAAAGCAACTTCCAAGATTGGTTAGTCAGGGGAAGTGTTCTGAAGTCCTCTTGAGACAAATTCTTTCAAAGGTCAATCAATCTGAAGCAGTTATGTTGAGATTCAACAAATCTCTACATGAGTCAGAGAATTCTTCAAAGCTTGAGTACATTGGGGGAGATTATCTTAAGATGATAAGATAAAATGTTTCTACAAGGACCTTCTCAAGAATATCTCCTTCTTAACCTTTACCTGGGGCACGTTTTGTGGTTTGATTTGTAGCATCTATCGTTCACTCGCAGGTATGTGATACACCTGCATGGAAGTAAGGGGCATCTTCGAATAAAATGCGTTTGGTTGAAAGTCCATAAGGTGATCCCCGGTACAGCCATTACTTTATGAGAAGTTATCTTAAGAGCTCTCCATTCCCAAAGTGGAATGTCTATTATGGGATATGGTGCTAAGATCCCTTTCCCCTGTTTAGTATGTTATCCCTAGTGTAGTATGCATTTCCCCTATGAAGTTGATCCCTCCCTTGTGAAGATTCACTTATCTAGTGCAATATGCAGTTTCCCCGGTGTGGTCTGTATTTTCTTTGTGAAATCTATTTCTCCTCAGTACGATCCATATTTCCCCGGTGAAGCATATATTTCCTCAGTGAAGTCAGCATCTCCTTAGAGAAGTTTGTACACCTCCAGTGCAGTTTGTATTACCTTGTGAGGTTTGTATCTCCCATGTGAGGTTTGCATGTTTTTAAAGTATCTGATAAGAATGATATCCCTCGACCAGCGAGGAACTTTTTAGATACCCTTGTGAAGTGGATTACTTTCCCGGTGGAGGATGCACGAGCATGTTTTTCCCCATTAAAGTGTACACCCGATTAAACTTCGGGAAGTTCTTCTCCCCAGTGAAGTTGGTGTTGGTGAGTACCTTGCAAAGTTTGTTGCTTCAGTGCAGTCTGCATGGGCGAGAGTGTTTATAAGAGTTCTCCTGTTCCCCAGTAATATGAGATTTAATATCAGTTTCCCAACGGAAGTTGGATGTTGCGGGTCTTCCATGTCTAAGAAGTTTGTCCTCCCTAAGTAAAGTATTTTCTCCAGGAAGTTTTAAGTTTTCTTCTCCATAGTGGATTACGATACAGATAACCTTCGGCCGGAAAGATCTAATGGGTAAAAATTTCATAACAAAATGTTGTGATTCCCTAGGGCGATTTGTACCGGCGAGATTTCTTCTGAGAATTCTCTCGCTCCCCGGTGAATCTACCGATGGATGTTCTCAGATTAGATTTTGCTGATAAATGGTCATTTGTGAAGTAGGGACTTTCACAAGTTGAGGAATCTCCCTCATTCCCCAGTAAGTCGTGATTGAGAAGTTCTTTGCTCCCTAGTGAGTCGTCACTCACCTACCAAGCAAAATTTGGAACTTTCTTTGTCAAGATCTTTCATATTTCTCCAGTTGAAACATATGGATGTAATGTGTTTCAGAAAGTCATTCCTCCAGCAAAAGTGGTAGTTTGTTCCTCATAAACTTGATGTTTATGGTTATCCCTCAGTAGCATCCAATCTTTAGTGACGTCCTTGCTCATAATGCGCAGTTTTTCTTCTCTCCAGTGAAGTTTGCAATTTATTTTTGCAAGACCTATCAGAATATTGTTTGTGGTTACCGCTTATTCCAATGTATTATTCCCTAGTGAAGCATCTAAACATGCATCATTACATTACATCTACTCAAATGTGTAGTATTTCTATTTGTGTCAGAAAATTACTCCATAAATATTTCAAACATCCATTGAATTATAAGCCAATGGTTATTGCCTTAATCCCCAGTAGATTCACCAATCCCCGTGAGTTTATCCATATGACTGCCCTTAACCAGTTTCCTTAAACTTTTGTTCTTGCTCTTAGCAAGTGGTGACAGTTACCTTACCCTTTTTCACTGAGTGGTCACTCGTTGTTTGGTTTGTGACCTAGTATTTCATGGCGTGTCATTCCTGGGTCTGATGGTCATCAGTTCCTCTTTAGGTTAAATGGTTACTTGTCACCTATCTCATTTCCAATAATCTGTGGTATCTACAAAAAGAATCCAATCATGTATTGAAGTATAATTCGATGTTGTTTCCTTCATTCCCAATGAATTAACTCAGTTTATTGATATCCCCAGAGTCTAGTGGTTGCTAGTCCTCTTAGATCGAGTGGTTACTCATTTTCTTGGTTGCAATCTGGTTTTTCCCTAGCACAACACCTCTTAAGCCTAGTAGTTACTAGTCTTTTTAGGTATAGTGGTTACTAGTCGTCCCCATATTATTAGAGTCTGGTGGTTACTAGTCTTCTTGGATTGAGTGGTCACTCATTGGCATCCCTAAATCTGGTGGTAACTAGTATTCTCAAGTCTAGTTGTTACTAGTCCTACCCCCAATATATTGGAGCCTAGTGGTTACTAGTCTTGCAGATCGAGTGGTTACTCGTTGGTTTTGTCTATTCTAGGTTTCCCCTGGTGCGACATTCTTAAACCTAGTGGTTACTAGGTCTATCTTGAGTTAAGTGTTTACTTGTCTTGTTTATCTCCTACATTCCTTGGTTAGATTCAGTGGTTAGTGGTTCTCCTTGGTTCGAGACTATTAGGTGGTTACATCTCTTTAGTTCTGATGGTTATCAGTACCTCTTTAGGTCAATTGGTTACCTGTCACCTTATTCATAGTACAATGTTATAGTATTCTTTAGAGGCTAGTGGTTACTAGTTTCTTTTGAGTCGAGTGGTTACTTGTCTCTTTGTCTCTTACATTCCTTGATTAACTTAAGTGGTTATTGAATCTCCTAAATCGAGGCTGGTAGGTGGTTACCTAATCGTAGGTCTAGTGGTAACTAGTCCCTCCTAAGGAGAGTGGTTACTCCTTGATTCATTTATGATCCAGTTACTCCATGACACATTGTTTCATAATACTCCCAAGTTCCAGTGGTTACTTGCTACCCTCATTCTATCCCCCAACGTTGGTCGAGTGGTTACTCGCTACCCTCATTGTATCCCCCGGTGTTTAGTCAATGTTCTGATGGTTTGGTTCGGTGGTTACTGTCCCATTTACGATTGAGACCATTTTTCTGGTATTTCTCCTTTCATATCCAATAAGTCATTAGTGTTGTTGAGTCTAGTGGTTACTTGTTCTCTTAGGTCGAGTTAAATAGTCATTGGTCTGGATTTCTTCAAATTCATTGTCTGTTGGCGTCCTTTGATATGGGTTAGTGTTTATTTGTTCTTACTTGCATGCAAATCCAGTTTCTTTTGGTTCAATACAACAAAGCTACCAAAATACGGTTACCCGTGTAGATGCACATTGCTCTAATTCAGAACGTAAATTTTTGAGTTCATATTTGTATTCAATCCCCTTCCACCTTATCGCTTGAAAGGCTGATGCCAATCTTTCTCTGAGTTTAAGACGATTGAATAGGGGCATCTGTTATACCCCAAAATTTACCCTCTTCATTTTAACCTATTTGGCATATATTTCATTACCATATGCATGCAACATAGCATTGGTTTTGTGGTTACGAGATCAAGGTATTTTTCTCAAGCTTCGTCGGGTTACCAAAGACATTTATTTCATCATTCGATGCATCCAGAGCCTTCTCCAGGCTATTCAATCATTGTATAATCAAGTCAACATCATGCCAAGTTACCGTGTGTTCCAACGCGCCTTGAGCGGCAGAGAAAATTAAGTGTTTCACTCAGTCCGGAATAGCTTGAGTTAAAAGTCTGTTTGTTACGCTGGGTTTCAGAAATTTATAAATTTTGGTTTGAAGAAGATTTTTCAGTGGTTCTTAGGACATTAGAACCTTCTTGGCCTTCTTTATTTGTTTTCTGCTCAGACCAAAGGCCAATTTTCTAAGTAAGATCGCTGAAGATTTAAATAAGTAGAGTTTTGGGTTTTGCTGGTCAATTGTGGCTCAGATGTTCGAAAATTTGTAACTTTCATTTAACTCAACATTTTTAATGTTTCTTTCTCCATAAAATCCGTCTTGATATCTTCTCCAATTCACGTGTTTAGGCTGGGAGATAACTCTTTGAAGAAGGTCTCTGAATGTGTAAATACGTTGAAAATACACGGTGGAAAATACAGTGAAAAAGTGTGCTGAACTATTATTTTTCAGACGTTTGAAAATTCATAACGTTGGCCCTGTTCGACATTTTGGATTGGCTCTTTGGGCGTAAATTTCGTGTTTATGTCCCTCATATTTTGTATGTTCGGGTCGAGGGCCAATTATGTTCCGAAGATCTCTGAAATCGCAAATTACCAGAGAACTTTTACAGCAAAATTGGAGCTCTGGTTCACTGCTTCTCGATATTGTAAAAATCATAACTCTCTCGATTTTTATCGTATCGGGGTGGTTTTTGAAGCATGAGATTAAAAATTTTGGTAGCTACAACTTTGATTCAGGTTCCAAGTTCGAACGGTACTCCGAAGGCTTCGGTTATTTTTCGTTTCTCAAATTGACCGGTAAAATAAGTTGTGCTGAGATTTTTCCTATTCAGGTTCTCGCCACTCAAAAATTCATAACTTGCTCGATTTTTATCGTATTGCGTCCTTTCTTTCGTCACGGCTTCACAAATTTCGTCATCTACGATTTTGTTGTTGGTCTCGTGTCGAGATTCCACACCGATTATCATTGAGTTCATGGATTTGGCATTCAATTGCATTTGCTGACACTGAAAATTCAGTTTTGTGAAGAAATTGATTGGGCTTTCTTTCGGCCCAAACCAAGGCCCAATTGTCAAGACTTTTCAATCTCCTCTCTATTTCGAACACACTCAATTCATTTTTTAAATTTGGACTCAAACCACTCACAAATTTCTCTCTACTATCTCAAAGATCAAACTCATATTCCTCTCAAATTTCTTCAAGAACATTCAAAGAAAAACTCAATATCCAAAAATCAAAAATTTCCAAAACCTTCTTCTCCTCTCTCCCTCCGCCATGATC
Source organism: Vicia faba (assembly GCA_948472305.1). Classification (NCBI taxonomy): domain Eukaryota; kingdom Viridiplantae; phylum Streptophyta; class Magnoliopsida; order Fabales; family Fabaceae; genus Vicia; species Vicia faba. Next base: position 953,328,278 of record OX451737.1, read on the forward strand.
ACCACCAGTCTTCCCTGTGACTTTTGTCGACCGCCATTAAGCCCTCTGTTAATCGCCATGATGTCGTCCTCTCCCTCCCTCCTTCGTGTCGTTGCTCCCTCCCTCGCGATTTTCTGACGCCAATTGCATCCTGCATGCTCCAATCACAACTCCATCCAGCTTTATCTTCGTCTCCGATTCACATTTCGGTAAGCCTTGAATCTTTAATTGATTAATTTCTTGTGATTAATTGATTTTAGGATAAGAGTTCATAAGTTGATTGATAATTGAAGTGAAATTAATTGAATTCTTGAGTTTGATTTTTGTTCATGTGAATTGAATTTGATTGTGAGTTGAGATATTAATATAATTCTTGAAATTTTGAATCATGAAGGGATGTGAAATAGGATAAAGCTTAATTGAATTTTGATTTTGTTCATGAATTCTTTAATCTAAGAATTTAATTTAATTATTGATTGTGTCGAAATCTGAAATTGGATAGTTAATCGATGAATTCGTGAAAACCTTTAGATTTAATTCAGTTACATTTTATTAATGTCGAATTATTGCGGATTGTGTTGATTTTAGATTCTTGTTGAGGAGTAATGTCGAATTCAAGAATTGACATAATTCTTGAGTCAAATTGAATGGTAATTCAATTTTTTCGACATTAAATTTTCAATTCAAGTAATTATGTCAACACTTGAATTTTACCGTTTATGATCGGAAAGGCATGGTATCAATACAGATTTAAGTCATTACAATTGTTTGAGACTTTTAAGATACGATTTATGAGTCGATACTCATTTTTTAAACTAATTTTTGATATTCATCAACTCATGAATAGTGCTTCCCAGAATATTCAAATGTATTGTAATCTAGGATTTATTTGTTGTTCCATGCGCAAGTAACATGGTTTTGATTATTTTAAGCTACCGGTGTTGAGTTTTACCGTTTAAAATTCAAGTTTAAAAACCATTTTGAAAATTAATGTGGTGTTGTTCAAAAATTAATTTCTCATGTACATATCAATTTTGTTTTAATTTGATGATTATTTGTATATAATTGATCATTTAATGAGCATTGTTGACGAGTTTTGGTGATTCCAACACCATTTTCCAGCTTCTTTTATGTTGTTACATAGTGCTGCCCCAGAATCAAAAGCATATAAAACATTGATTTAATTTATGTCTGGTAGATAATTAGTCTTTGTTTAAATTTTGGGTAATATCGGTATCAATTGAGGTTGATTTTAAATCGACATTTTTTGCATTTCATGAAAAGATATGTGGCTGTCCGAAATATCATTTTTGCATGTGCACTTGAGTTTAATTTTTGAATAATATATTGTTGAGTTTAATTAATTAACTGGTTGATATCGGTACCAATTTCAGTTCATTTTAATTCGACTTTGGTTGAGATTTTGTGTGTTATGCCATGGCTTCCCCGTTTTGGTAAACACTTGTACACATTGATTTAATTCATGCTTGTTACATATTTGAGCTTGTTAGCATGATTGTGTGATGTTGATACCATGGTTGGTTATTTTTATACCGAGTTTTTGTGCTATGTTATATGATACGACAATACTGCCCGATTTTTGATGTTAAGGTTCCAATGCATATTTGGATTCCATTTCTTCATCATTCATCCTAAATTTAGGTAGTGATGTAAATGCATAGTTTCGATTGTGTTTCCTTGTTATTTCTAATGTGTTTGTTTCTTGTGCAAGGTACTTTGAGATGGCTTTCAATCCTTTAATTAGCACTTGATTATACGATTGAAAGGCAATTTATGCCATTTATATGTGGTTTGAACTTGCATCCGATACGCTTGGCTATTGTTCTCATTCCATGAGATGATATATTTTTTTATCACTTGTCTGGATCGATATCTTGTGCAGGTGTACAATTTGTTATTCTGATATGTACGACATACATTCCGTATTACATATCATTGTATATTGTTGTTGCTTGTGTGGATTGATATTTTGCAGATGTATAGTTTGGGATTCAAATGTGTACGACACACGTTCTGTATTACATATCATTGTACATTGTTGTTGCTTGTCTGGATTGATATCTTATATCGGTGTACTATTTGGTACTCGGGTGTGTATGTCACACATTCCATATTATATATTGTTGTATATTGTTATTGCTTCTCTAGATCGATATCTTGTGCAGGTGTACTAATTGATATTCGGATGTGTTCGATACATATTATGTATTGTTATTTATTTTCACATTAGTGCTTTAATGCATATTTCGCGTGCCGGATTTCTTATTTGATTTTGTCGTTGATGCTAGCTTGCGTGAAGTATTTCAGGTTTCTTACACTCGTGAGCTTTTTTACGGATTGTTATCCATTTGGTATATTTCTTGTCTATTTACATTCTACATTTACCGCTTTTCTGATGCCATGAGAAGTAGGAATAGAGATGCATGATTATTTACCGCTTTCCTTGCCATGAGAAGTAGGACTAGATATGCATGTTCTTAGAGTCCCTTTGTGGCAAATCTGGTTTATTTAAAGACCTTGTTTAAGGCAATTCCTATGTGCGCTTGTTTTTTAACAATTCAGTATGTTTACATTTGTGCTAAAGACCTCGATGTAGGTGTCCCATTCTCATTCCCTATTTATAATTCCTCAAAAGAAGGCAAGTGGAAAAGGGTCCACAATCCACCCCCACAATTTCTAATCCCCAGGTCATTCTTAGCTCACGTTGTACATCGATGCTATCGAAGTGTGCTGCTCTTGTATCGAGTCGATCAAGTGGAGAAGGGTTCGTAATCAACCCCCACTTTTTGTCTCAAGCTTGCGTTGGTTAACATTTGATGCTTCTTAGTGATCTCATTATTATCTTCTATCTCCTACCTCGATCCTTGATATCTTGGTCAGGGTTTTAGTCGCTTTTGACAATTCACTTTTTGTTCTTCTCTTGCCTCGACTATTCAATATCTTGGTTAAGAGTCAATTCCCCCTCTCTTTACTTCTTGCCTTGGTAATACGATACTTTGGTTAAGATTTTCTTTCATTACCCCTTCTTTCCTAGATGATAAGATATTTATGGTCAGGATCTTCTCCCATCCTTCCTTGACGATGCGATATCCTGGTTAGGTGTCCCATTCCCCTATCCTTCCTTGGTGATTTGATATCATGGCTAGGTGTTATACCCTCTCCTTTATCCTGCCTCGACGAAACAATGTCATGATTAGGTGTGTGCTAGTTGAGTGAGTGGATACTCCTTAAGCGTTGTCTGCTTGAATTCTTGGTTTGATTAAGTTCTTGATTGCTATGTGTTTCTCTATCTTGTTTGATCACATATTCCTCATAGGATTCTTAGTTGTTTCTTGGTAAATATCCAACTAACTAGACCCCAGGATGGTTATCCATGCATGCTAACACTAGGTAGATGTTTCCCTTTTGTTAATCCCAACTCTATGACCATTATTGTATGATAACATTAGGGATAGAACTAGGATATTTTCCCTTAGTTTTTTTCTCCCCTTTTGAATGTTTGCATTAAAACTAAAACCTTTTTTTGAAACTCATAAAACACTTAATAATGGAAGATGTGAATCATGCAGTTGCGTCATATGGGGTAAAGCAAATCGGTTTAGACTAACACTTTATTTATTCCTTGTCCGGGCTTTATTACGGGTCAAATTGCAAATCCTTTTTCAAGGTAAAAAAAACATCAACTAATTCAAGTTATTTTCTCCTTTGGGCCTTTCTTCGAACTTTCAAAACGATGTGTTAATTCTGCTTCACGTAATACAACGCATAACTCCCTAAAGGTCGGGTTGCACTATGTATACTTGTTGGAGTTGCGAATGTAGAATTATCCGCCTTCTAGAATTTTTATTTTGAAAGTACCTTTTGGTAGAAGCGGGTTAGTTCCTTTCTACTACAAATGCGTGAGTCTCCAAAGGTCGAGCAGCAGTAGAATGCGAAACTAAATATCGTTCAATTGAAAAACATAAAACAAATGGAAACTAGTGAGCCGAACTACGACACTCTAATTCCTTAAAGGGATACATAGGAACTTTGTCGCAGGTCCTAATCAAGCATAACTTTGTAAAATCTTCCTTCTTTTCCTCGTATTTTCTTTGCATGCATTTCCTTCAGCTTTAAACCTTATACTTAGTTTTGACACACCCTTTATATTAGACAAAAAGAGTGGATCCCGTGGAGTACCACAGAGGTGAGGGGTGCTAATACCTTTCCCTTGCGTAATCAACTCCCTTACTCATATCTCTCAGTCGTTTAATCGTGATTTAGCCCCCTCAAGTTTACTCGGTGTTCACCTTTCCTCTCTGTAGGATAAAAAACGTTCTATGGTGACTTCATTGATTTCTAATGATTTCAGTCGGTTGTTGCAGTGTGTCATCAACAGATATAGGCTCTATGAGGGACACCAAACCCAGAAGCGTCTCTTTAGGAGGTTTAAATGAGGATCGTGTTCTGACTAGTTCAGTATTGTCACCCAGAATCAATTCTTTAGAATGTGAAGATCTTTGTCTATGCTTCTTTAAAGGAGTATGAGCTTCAATAGCTTTTGGTTGAACAATTTTAGATTCCTTTGCCTCAGATTATTTAGCAACATATTCTTTACATTCAGAGCATGAATATGTAATCTCCAGATCTACAAACTTCCCAACTAGCTTTGACTTTTTAGGGTCAAGTATATCATCAAATATAACGTGAATTAATTCCTCAACAATTAGTGTTTCAGTGGTTTATACTTTATAGCTTTTGAGCGTTCAAAGAATCCTAACATTACACATTTTGTGCCTTAGAATCAAACTTGTTAAGATTGTCCTTAGTGTTCAGAATAAACCAATCACATCCAAAAGGATGAAAATATGAAATGTCTCATTTTCTGTTCATCCGTTGTTCATAAAGAGTCTTACCCACAATATGTCTTATAGAGATCATGTTCTGAATGTAGCATATTGAGTTAACTACCTCAACCCATAAGTGGTTAGTCATGATTGTCTCATTAATCATGGTTCTGGCCATTTCTTGCAAAGTCATATTCTTCCACTCTGCAACTCCATTTTACTGTGGAGTTATATGGAAAGAGAAATCATGGGAAATTCCATTTTGCCTGAAAGAGTTTTTCAAAATGATTATTTTTAAATCCACCACCATGATCACTTCTGGTTGTAATAATTTTAAGACTCTTCTCATTTTGCACTAGTGAGCAGAAGGTAAAGAATACAGAATGTGACTCATCCTTGTGTCTTAAGAGCTTAACCCATGTCCATTCTTGCTTTTCTGACATGCTTCACAAAGAGAATTTGAAGAGAACTTCAAATTTAGAAGACCTGTGACTAAATTAAGCTTATTCAGCTGAGAAATTCTTCTCATGCTAACATGGCCTAATCGTCTATGCCAGATCCATTGATCTTTATAAAAGATGTGATGCATTTCATATTTTTATTTTTAAGATCAGAAAGTTTGATCTTATAAATGTTGTTCTTCCTCTTGCCATTGAAAATAATGGAGCCTTCTTTCTGTCTAACAGCTTTACGGGACTTTTGATCAAATATTATATCATAACCATTGTCACTTAATTGACTTATGGACAATAAATTATATATTAATCCATCAACAAGTAAAGCATTAGTAATAGAAGAGAGAGAACCATTACTAATTTTTCAAATCCTATGATTTCCCCTTTCTAATCACCTCTGAAACCTTAAAGCCACTAGGATTTAGTTCCAGACTTTGGAACACATGCCTTCTTCCTGTCATGTGTCGCAGAAACATAGAGTCTAGGTACCATGAGTGGTGTTTTAACTTGGTTGCTAAGGAGATCTCTTCAGATTCTGACTCAAATTCTAATTTTGATTGACCTTTCTCATCAAAAACTTTTATGCTTACCATCAGCACCACATTTGCTTGCTCTTCCTCAGAGCCATATTCTAAAGAATCAGAATCATCCCAAGTATCCGTCGGTTATTTCTTCTTCCCTCTAGAGACTTTCTTCTTTGGCTTTTCTTTTCTAAGCTTGGGACATTCATTTTTGTAGTGACCTAGCTCCTTGCATTCAAAACACATAATGTATTTTCTAGCACCCGACTTCTTTTATCCAGAAGTATATTTGAAAAAACCACCAGTCCTTCTTGATAGTCTGAACTTCCCTTGTCTTTTCTACCATAGTTGGTTAAACCTTCTGGAGAGAAGAGATAACTCATCTTCTTCTTCATAATCTTCTTCAGATTCTTCTTCCTCTTTAGCTTGAATGGATTTAGTCTTTTCAAATTTTACCATAGATTTCAAAGCCACATATTTTCCTTTCCTTTGAGGCCCATCCTATTTAAGCTCTATCTCATGACTTCTCAACAAACTAACAAGTTCCTCAAGAAAGGTATTGTTCAGATCTTTAGACAGTTTCAGCACAGTTACCATAGTCCTCCATCTCTTGGGTAAGCTTTTGATAATATTCTTAGCATGATCTGCACTAGAGTAACCTTTATTCATAATCGTCAGTCTTGCAACTAGAGTCTGAAACCTTGAGAACATGTTCTCAACTGTTTCATCATCATCCATTTTGAAGGATTGATACTTTTGTATCAAGGAAAGCACCTTGGTTTCTTTCACTTCATCATTTCCTTCATGAGTTATCTTCAAAGAATCAAATATAGACTTAGTTGTGTCTCTATTTGTGATCTTATGATACTCAATTTATGATATAACATTCAAAAGAATGGTTCTAGCTTTGTGATGATTTCTGTAATCTTTCCTTTATTGTCCAATCATCACTCTTCTTTCTAACTTGTTACCACTAGCATCAACAAGATGTTTGTATACATCAATTACCATATCCCATAGATCTATCTCATGGCCAAGAAAGAAACTTTTAATTCTGCCTTTCCAATAATCAAACTTTTCTCGATCAGAAACTAGAGTTTTGCACTATAGTGATCTCTTTCATTAACAATGGGTGCAGCAGGTGGAAGGACTCCTACCATTGTATTTCAAAAAAAATATGGATCTTTATCTGACACAGTGAAGTGTTTGATAAGCAATCAATACCAGAACCAGAGCTCTGATTCCAATTTAAGGTTAAGGAAACACAAGAAAGGAGGGTTTGAATTGGGTTTCTAGAATTAAACGTTTTCACTACTCAAAACAAAGAACAAATAACTTAGAATAAAAATAATGAACACAATATTTATATCCTTGTTCACTGTTAACAAATCTACCTCCAGTCCACCCGCCAAGGTGATTTTGCCTTCTCACAAGTGAACGTGTGAAGAAAACTCAAGAAAGGGGGGTTTGAATTGGGTTGTCCTTTCCTGAATAACTTTCGCTAATAAGCATTATTCGTTGAATAATGCTTCTGAGTGTTACTTCTAAGTAATTCTTCTAATTAAGTTAAGAAAACATAAACTCTAAAGCATAATAAAAAGTAAAGAACACACGATATATCCTGGTTCACTTGAGAAACACCCAAGCTAGTCCTGTCCATCCTTACAAGGTGATTTCGCCTTGAACTCAAGGACTTAATCCATTATAACCACTCTGATTACAATCGCACGGGCAACCGTCAGTGACTAACATCCAATGACGTGTTTAGGAATCCAAACTGGATATAACGTTCATTGACCCAACAAAATCTGATCTTCAAAATCTCCTATCAGGATTTCCTTTCAATGATATCCATCAGTGATTCAGAAGGTTGACCTTCACTCAGTCCCCTTTGAGATATGAGTATCATTGACCCAATAGAATCCACTACCAGGATTTCATCTATGATGACTGAAACCAAAGTCTTCTTGAGAATTTTGACTCAACCGAGTCTCTCAAGGAATCATCAAATAACTATTTCATTTATATTTGTTTATAATAATATGCTTCTACACAAGATGGATGTAAAAAAAATTAAGTACATCAGAAGAACCCAATACACACTAAAAATATTACAATGTATTGTAGCTTGATGTGTGGTCTTCTTTTCTCCAAGTAACTTCTTCTCATACAACATCTCAAAGCACTTGAATTACTGAAGTCTTCTTCTTCATAAGCTTCTGAAAGTTTTGTTGATCTTGATGTAGTAAAGAGAAGAAATTCCTCATCTTAATTCACCTTAGAACATTTTGGACATCAGCCCTTTTTCAATTTTCTTCTATGATCACTTTAGTACACAACATTTAGGTTATGTATTTGTAGTTAAAGCTTTCATGATCATCTTCATTATCTTCTGCGGTTTAGCAATCTTTGTGCAGCATATGAAATTAAGCACATTGTGAATCAACGATTTCATTGTACTCATTATCAACATGATTGAAGAATAATTTTGATAAAAAATTTTCTTGTTGTTGTTATAGTGGTTGATCGCTTTTTGGTTGTGTTCCAATAATGAATGCTTTCATTTTTAACATTGAACACCAAAACCTCGCGACTTGCAACTTGCATCTATTAGCAACCAACCACAGTTAAACATACAATTATTTTCTATATAGTCAAGCAAAATATAGTTATTGGCTATTTAAAAAGGAGTCTTTACAAATAGTACTACTACGTCCTTATCGCTTCCATAATTCAAGCTAGTGGACAGTTGGGAAATAAGGCTTTTCGTACTTTTACCATTGTACCATGTTAGCGTTATATTCTTTTCTTTTGTACTTCAGAGGATTCTGAAAGCATGAGTTTAGAAGCGGGAACATAACATAAGGACTTCGGAACTTCAAGTCTTCAGAGTCTTCAGAACTACGTCTTCAGAGTCTTCAAAACTTGGTCGTGAGAACTCGTTGTAGAGAACCTTGGATCATAAGAGCTTCAAGTATTCAGAGTCTTAAGAGCTGCATCTTCATAATCTTTAGCACTTGGTCTTAAGAACCTTTGATCATAAGAGCTTCAAGTCTTCATAATCTTCAGAACTTCCATCTTTAGAATCTTTAACACTTGGTCTTGAGAATCCTTTTAAGAACCTTGTTATTAGAAGCACAAGTTTTTAGCATCTGGACTTCAGTAGAAACTTTGTCTTCAGATCTTTTAACTTTGTCTTCTTAAAATAGTTATCTTTTAGAAACTAAGTTTTTAGCATCTGGACTTCAGTAGAAACTTTGTCTTTAGATCTTCTAACTTTGTTTCTTTGGAACACACTGTCTTTAGAAACTTGAGTCATTAGGATCTGGACTTTAGTAGAAACTTGAGTCTTCATATCTTCAGACTGTTTCCTTAGAACACTTTGTCTTTAGAAGCTTGAGTCTTTAGCATTTGGACGTAAGTAAAAACTTTTGTCTTCAAATCTTCTAACTGGTCTCTTTAGACAAATACAAGAGCTTGCACTTTAGAGCCTTCTGGAGTGTCTTGCTACTATTCAACAGAACATGTGTAACGTAGAAGCAGAATTAATTATCTTCTAATGTCTTGGCCACACCAACCATCGGAAGCAGAACCTGTTTGTTAAGTACTCAACAATAACAAACATTAGAGTATCAAAATTGTTCATGAAAACATATTCATTTTTTATCATCAAAACTCAGAGATAATATTGCATAACCAAATCTTGTTCTTACAATAAGGACTTAATCCACTATAACCAGATTGATTACAACCACAAAGACTTACTTTCAATCTCTTCTTGAGAAATTATGACTATTCCCTAGTCTATCAAGGAATAACAACTCAAAAGTTGGGATACAAAAGTGTGTTACAAGACTGCTTATATGAAAGGAGATTTACACAAATTGAAATACAAATATTAACACAAAAGTGTTTGAGAGCAAGTGTATGAACAAAAGTTCCTTGCTTGATGCTTTTATTTTTATCAAAGTATTGCAATGTTACGTTCAAATTCTTGTGAATATTGTTTTAAAAGTTCTTGTAAGAATTGTTGACATTCCATTTTTCCAAGGCTTCTTTATATAAGAATACAAAAGATCCTTTGGAAGGTAGAAGAGGAATTCCAGAAATTCCAGCTATATTAATGCATAACGGCTTGCAGGAATGGTACACCAGTACTGTCCTTTGTCCAAAAAATCAGTATAGTGGAAGGAATATTTGATCTTGTATTATGTACTATTTACTCTCATACAACCTTTTTGAGCTTATCATCTAATATTTAGAGACTTCAGAATGCGTGTTGATAGAGCATGTTTAGAAGGATCAAAAATTGTATGAGAGTCTTAAAAATCTTGTTGTTAATTCTCTATTTTATGATTGGCATTTATTTTGGTAAAACAAATTTGGTAACAACATTTTAAGTAGGACGTTCTAACTTGCAGAATCATTTGACATCGTGACTATGTACAGCTGGACTTTTGGAATTTGTTTGTTTGTTATGTATCTTGAATATTTTGGGAATATTATGCTACCCTATGTGGCTTCTAAGATAGAGGAAACTGAAATTCTATTTGAATTTAGAAGACTAATGTGTTTCTCTAAATTTAGAAGACTAATGTGTTTCTCATAATTATAGCAGCTTCCTAGCTGTGTTTTAAAGTCCAAATCCAGTCTAGAAAAAGGTTATATATAGAAGACTCTAAACCTAAAGAAGATACGAGCCATATATGTAAAAGTGTATATTATTAGGGCTACATATGTTCATTGTTCATTGTAAGCCACTCTTGTATTATTTGATGCTTGAGTTGGAGTGTTAGTTGAGTTGTAATTGTGAATCACTTATAAGCTTTTAAGCAATAGTGAATTATGTTTATTGGAGTGTGTCTCCTTCTTGATAGTCTTGCTTTTTTATCACAGGTTGTGTGACTGAAGAGAAGTGAGAGGGATCTCATACCTAGGTGTGTCTTAGGTAGAAGTATAACATGGGTAGTGACTAAGTGAGAAGTTTTAAACGAGGGAGTTTAGCTTTGAATTGATACTATTTAGTAGACTTCCTTTCTGGCTTGGTAGCCCCCAAATGTAGGTTTTGTTGTACACTGAACTGGGTTAACAATTTTGTGTGTTCCTTTAGTTTTTTGCACTATTTTATTATAATACCTTGTCTTTTGTGCATGCTCAAAGATCAGTTTCTCGACATCTCTTGGGACATCTGAGATCTGAATACCAAAATTTCAATTGGTATCAGAGCAGGCATCCTGCTCTGACTCTGAGTGACATTTGGGGAAGATACTTTCTGGTTTTGTTAACAAGGAAGAAGGATGTGTGATCTCTCCTAGCCATTACTGATAGGATCACGAGTATTGAAAAATAGGTTGTTAGCTTCTGACTCTAGCATAACTACCTCAGATGATTGTCTGATTATTGGTGTCTCATATAATGTTCTAAAATTATGGCTGAAGGTTGGTGGGGATGTTTTTGATTTGTGTTCCGCTGCATATGTATCTGATGTAAAACCTCTGGTAGTTCTTTGTGTCTCTGGTGTTGAGGATTCAGGAAGATCTATTCTTGGAATATCATTAGGGGAAGAGCATTTTGATCTGGTTTCCTCCAAAGGTTTGTCCTATGATGTTGTGTTTCTTGGGAGATAGCTTCAATCGGCATTTTAAAGTTGCCAAAGATACTTGAGGTCTTTCTCAAGTCCACTCATAAAGGCACTTCTAAATCTGTTTGGTGAAAATAATGGTCTTAATGTCTTGATATATTACATATGCATGGGTATTCCTAGTTCTTGGCTTAATTAGGAAAGTGATCTTGATTTTTTTATTATTGGTGTGGCTGGAAGATGGACTTCTATTGAAAAATCAAAAGGTCATATATTTCTTATCTCATGGCTTAAGTGAATGAATAAGTATCTACACTCTAGGGATAAGATGACTATTATGAAGAAGGAAAAGAGAATGAGATGTAGTCAAGGTGTTTCTCTAGAGGGTATGTTGTACCCCAAAATTTTCCCTCTCATTCTTCAAGGCCTTTCTCACAAGGATTCTCAAGGTTCAAGCTTGCACAAGTACTTTGGAATTTTCCAGTACCAAAATTAAAAGGAGACCGTCAAAAAGGGAGAAAACAGATAAAAATAACATTTTGACAAATTTGGAGGAAAACAGGTCTCCTTTGACTCAGCACCCTTCGACTGACTCTTGGCCTCCTTTGAATGCAACTTGGGTACACCCTTCGTTTGGATTGGAAACCTCCTTCGAAAGCAACTTGGGTACACCCTTCGTTTGGATTGGAAACCTCCTTCGAATGCAACTTGGGTACATCCTTCGTTTGGATTGGAAACCTCCTTCGAATGCAACTTGGGTACATCCTTCGTTTGGATTTGAAATCTCCTTCGAATCCACTTGCACCAAGGGCCTCTTGCAGACTTTTCCTCTCACAAGTTTCGTTTGAGCCAAGAGATATCTTCATACAAGATTTGACTAAGTTCTTCCTTCCCTTGAAGGAACACCCTTCAACTCAGAAGTCAGGAACTTCCCTCACGCTAAAAGGCAATGACTCCCTTTATGTTTGTTTCGATCCACATGCTTCGATTAGGAAACATTGCTTCCTTCGAACACAGTCTTTCGATTGGCTAATATGTTTGTTTCGATCCAAGTTTCGACAAGGCATTAGCTTCCTTCGAGTAAGCTTGTTTCGACCACAAGCTTCGACTGAGGTAAAGGCTTCCTTCGAACAAGTACGCTTTGATCTCATTCTTGCATTTGACTCAAGACCAAATCTCGTTTGCCAGGCTATGTGGCGTCCAAATATTTACATAGTCAGAAGCTTGTACAAGGGTTTTAAACTTTGTCTTTTAGATACTACTACTATTGGTTAAAGGCTACATGCTCTTTCCTTTCATAGAGAGTACTTTAGTCACAAAATCAGCTTTCAACTTGATTTTGGTCTGAGCACAAGCAACATCAGAAGCATAAGTCACATCTTCTGCACTCCAACTGCCAAGAGTCCCCCCATATGTACTTTCACGTTACATTATTTTATCATTTATTTGCAAGGCTGGCTTTGGACAACATGTCCATTCTTTCTCTATAAATAGAGGAACATTTACAAAGCTAGAGGAGGATCTTTGGACCAGAGTAACGAATCCCCCAAATTTTCTCAAACACAACAAAACTCTCAAGTTCATCAACACTTGAGAAATCAAAACCCAGAATCCCAAACACTCACCTCTTTCGATTCTGAAGAACACCCCACACATAGAAGTTTGTTCAAACTCAAAGACAACCTTCTGTGACAACTCTTCGAACCAAAAGCAAACCCCCTGTGACTACTCTTCAAATTCCAGAAACGTCCAGGTAGCAGTTCAAGTTCGAATCCCACATCCATTCAAGGCCTGAAGCAAGGTAAGTTATTCTTACCTTTGAACTTTTCGTTTCATGGCATAGTAATTTTCCCTTTCGTTTGAAACATGTACATACCATTGTTCCTTCGTTTCCACCCTTTTTTAACATATTTTTTAGAACTAAGCCTTTCGTTTTGCTTTCTGTTTACCTGAACTTGCTTTAACTATTAAATTATTTACAAGACAAATACTAGCATGGCCTCAGGCCATGTTGCCATTTAATGCTTGAAATGAAAGAAACAGGAAACAGGAAATAGGAAACGAATCTTCTGTCTTCTACCCCCTTTCTCCAGGCCCAATCGAAGGAGACAGAAAGGCAGATTGCATCTTATACTGGTTCCAGGCCCAGTCGAAAGGCACAACATGTTGTCTTGCTGGTCCCAATCGAAAGGCACAACATGCTGACCGTGAGGCCTCAGTCGAAATTCATGCCTTCACCCTTTTCAGGCCAAATCTAAGAGAGCCAGAAAGTGCAGAATCGAAGAGTTCTTCTGCCTGAATCGAAAGACCCTCATTTTTCTTGCTTTTATTTTATTTTTACCTTTACATTTCTATGCACTTCAATATGGTTGTAATAGTGTAGGATTTATTTTTTGCACTTTTTGTTACTTTTGTACAAATGCTAGTAACTAGGTGTGTATGGCAAGATAAAACCAACAAGTAGACAACCTAAAAATCAAAGACTAAATGCATGCAAATCAAACACATTTTTCACACATGCACCCCTTAGGGTATCTCCACTTGGTTGCCTAAACAAATGGCCATGTTATGCATTTCAAGTACTTTGTCAAAACAAGAACAATCAAAATGATCATAGTCCCTCGATGACGCTATCGGAGTTGCCTAAACAAAATGATCAAGTCCCTTAAGGAAAAATTGCCAAAGATACTTGACTTTATTGCTATCATGGTCTATACGATGACCCGCGCCCGTCCCGTTCAACATCCTAACGCAAGGTTGTTCATCAAACACAATGGTGAAACAACATTGTTAAAAGGGTTAAAACATAAGAAAAATCTTTGAGTAAAATAGGGTAGACAACTCTTAGTTACTTGATCAAAAATCTTGCAAAACATCCTTGCCATTTTTCAAACACACTTCACAAACACAACTTCAAAAAAAATTTCCAAACAACTTTCAAAACATTGAATTATCTTTTCAAAAAGACTCACACCTTTGTATATATTCAAACAAGAATCATTACAAAGGTTGCCTAGACAAGGCATCTTTTTCAAAACATTTTCAAAACCACACACACAAAGCACCATTTCAAACAAATGAAAAGCAAAGGCAAGTGATCTAAAACAAGTAACTAAGAGCCCATGGATAAACATGGATAGAAAGGGTGCTAATACCTTCCCTTTCTAAAATCTACTCCCCGAACCCAAGAAAATATCTCAAAGGTCTTTCCTGTGCTTTTTGACCTTTCCTTAGGATAAAATAAAAAGTCGGTGGTGACTCTTGCTAAACCGAAACATTTGCAAACACAAACGCAAAATCCAAGTCAGTTCTCCCACCGTATCACAGGGTACATCATCAAATAGCTGCAAAACCTAAAGGAACTTGGTTTAATGAGATTTTATGTCCTATTCAAGGGAATGTCCTGGTGGTTAGATACATGTGTTTGTGTGCCTTTCGCCTATAAGAAAAGGCATCTTCAGTGAAAGGTTTTCATCCTTTTATTGAAGGTGATTAAGGTATGTTTTCATTTATTAGGATAAGTAATGGGTTCAGAACCAAGCTCAATTATGTGTTCATTGGAAAGGGAACTGATATTCCACTTGATGTTGAAACACCACATCAGCAATGTATGTTGTGCAGAATCTTGTTAGTTGAATGAGTGAACGCCTTGAACAAAGGAATGGCATATAATATGTTCTGAGTGTTAAACTGTTGTGTGTTGATCACATATAATTGAAACCTTCTCCAGATTAAACTTGAAGAGACATTCGGGTTGTGTGTCTAAGAAGTTTTTATCCAAGAAACATGTCTTATATTAGCGTGTTGATGAAGATATTATCAACATATTGATTATTCATTGGGTTATTTTATTTCTGATCCAAGTGAATAGGAGTACAAAATATGAGCTCTAATTTACAGTGGATATTTTTTAAAGGCATCTCAACCAAATTATGTATATATGGATGTCAAGTTCAAATTTTGAGGACATTCTCTCTAACATTTGGACAATTCTTTTAATCAAAAGGAGCTAGATGTGTGTGAGCTTGCTTGTGGCTACTCTGATGGAGTTGAAGAAGGGGGCTTCAAGCCAAAATTGATCAAGATGGTTGGATGGTGTTTCTCATAAGAAGGATGGAGGTTGTTTAATCAAACTTGATATCATTATCAAGTCTATGAGAACATGGAACTCTTGTTCTGTTTTAGTTGAAAAGGCATCCATGGTAGGATGATTTATGTAACTATAAAGAATTGATCTCTAAGGCTGTATCAGGCAGATTTGATGGATAATGGAGTCATTGGTGTCAATCAAATATCTTAAAGTTTGTTATCTCCGAAGGAATTATGTATAATAGAGTTGTATCATCTTGAGATAAGTTAATGTTCATTTGAGAGATTAACTCACGGGTGTGTATGGGAATCTAAAGTCCATCTCAAATTGTGTGAATCATTTAGTGGTTGATACTAAAAGTAATTATCAACTAACAGATGTCTGAATATTTTCTTTGGAGTTTCATCTAAACTGCTTGGGATGAGTATTCCAGAATTTTGTCTAGTGTAAGAAAGAGTTTGTAGTTCAAGTCTTATTGTGAACCAAAGGATCATAGTTCTTGAGAAAGGAACTATGATTGATCTTTTTTGAAGAAGGTGTGTTATGTGTTTATACTCAAGGGAGGTTCTCCTTAAGCTTAGTATCCAGTTATGTGGTGTTGGAACATTAGTTCTTACACGGACTAAAGTTATGTACCTAAAGGAAGTCCGTGCATTATGGAGGCTTGGAGAAGTGAAGATTGAATAGCTAAATGGAAGTTGATCCTGCTTAGAAGTCAGTACATCTCTTGATGATTGAAGCTAGTTAGTATCTGCAAGAGGAAATCGTCTCCTTAGGTATTCTATAATGTCTATTGACTCTATATTACTAGACAGGATGTCTGAACATTATGCTTCACAAAGTGTGAGTGTGTTTCTATTTGTCCTAATGTCATGTCACATGTTTTGACATGTTAACTAACATTGTGATAGGATTGTACTACTGCTAATGGGAGAATAGTTATTGTGGTTGCCTATTGGATGCAACTATTTAAGGGAATAATAGTGGTGTGTCATGAATGTTGGTGCTTCTACTGCTGCTACTACCGATATGGTATTTGTGTGCATGATGTCTTATCAGATATTTTGACATCTTTCCTGGAGTATTTTGTGGAAAACTTTGTGCAACTGTTTTCTATTTGTGAGGTTGTTTTATCTTCTTCTGCATGTGCCTTTGATGTGTGAACTTAGATAGTTCATACTAGTTTGGTATTTTGGATTTTTTTGGTGATTTGGGTTTTCCATTAGGGGGAGTACTAGTTATGAGTGACAGGGGGAGAAATGGTCTTGTATGAAGTTATTGAGTACTATTATAGCACTGAGCTCTTGTGTGTAATAACTGGCTAGGTGGCATGGGGAGTGTGT
Source organism: Vicia faba (assembly GCA_948472305.1). NCBI lineage: Eukaryota > Viridiplantae > Streptophyta > Magnoliopsida > Fabales > Fabaceae > Vicia > Vicia faba. The sequence goes on from OX451737.1 coordinate 953,345,094, forward strand.
GATACAGTGGGAGAACTGACTTGGTTGTTTTGCGTTTGATCGCAAATGTTTCAGTTAGCAAGATTCACCATCGACTTTTCTTTTATCCAAAGGGAAAGGCTGAAAAGAACAGGAAAGACCTTTGAGATGTTTTCTAGAGTTCGGGGAAAGATTATGAAAAGGGAAGGTATTAGCACCCTTTTCATCCATGGTTTTCCATGGGCTCTTAGTTACTTGCTAGATCACTTGCTTTTGTTTGAAAATATGCTTTGTGTGGTTTTTGAAAGTATTTTGTAAAGATGCCATTGTTTAGGAAAACTTTGTAATGATTCTTGTTCGTAAGAATGTATACAAAGTGTTTGATCTTTTGAAAATGTTTTCAAGTTTGAAAGATGTTTTTTGAAAGTGTTGGTGTTTGCTTTGAAAATAGCAAGGATGTTTTTTTTTTGAAATTGAGCAAGTAACTAGGAACATTCTACCTACTCAAAAGTCTTTCATATTCATTTCCTCTTTCCTTTGACATTGTCATCTTACCATTGATTTGGTAAGTAACCTTATCTTTGGATGTAAAAGGGACGGGCGTGGGTTTTATCTTTCCATACAAACCCTAATTACTAACATTTATATGAAAGAGATAAATTGCGGAAAGTAAAATTACTACGCTATTACATCACTTGGGGATGGGGGACATAAATTTACAACTCGGGATGACAAGTAAAGTAAACCCTAATTACTATTACAAGGCTTTGACAATTACATAATTTATAATTCAAAAATAGTAAAATATGCAAGAAGATGTAAAGTGAGAGAAATTGTTTTTTAGGGTTTTTTATAGAAAAGGTTTTTTAATTAATTTTATTGAAGAAAAACCTATGTCTAAATTAACTAAAAAAACTAATTGTTTGGAAAAAAAAATTTTGAGGTTTCATTTGAAAACAAAGGTTTGATAGTGTTAGGTCATTTCCAAGCAAAGCAATATGTCCAAAATAAATTAAAGAATCTCAAAAATCAAGAAAATTGGTGCCTGAGCTGACACGGGCCGTGTTAGTGGACACGGGAACCCGTGTCAGGACCTGTCCATGACTTTTCTGCATTTTTTGGTTCCAGCCAATCTGACACGGCCGGTCACGTGACACGGGCGCCCGTCGCAGCCCCTGTCCATCTTTTTTCTGCTCGTGTATGCACCAATAACATTGACACGGGCCGTGTCGTGTGACATGAGCACTCGTGTCAGCCTCTGTCCCTGCATTTTACTATGTTTTTCAACCCAACTAAGTTGACACGGTATGTGTCGTGTGACACGGGAACCCGTGTCAGTCTCTAGTCTGGCTTTTTTTTTCTTTGATCTGTCTTGTTATATCTTTTGAGCGCAAAAGAAAATGATGTATGAATAATGATATCATAGTTTGAGAAAGATTACCTCTCGAAGCGAAAGCTTTAGAACATGTACAGATGTTTTCGGGTGCAAAGTAGTGATTGATCGAGCTCCTTTGAACCTTCTTGAAGTAGCTCCAACCTTCTTATTGTGCTGAAAATGGTTGAACTGCTCGAACCGAGTCAAGTTGCAATGTATATTTTTTGAGTTTAGAAGATGGTGGTAATGATGTTACAGAAGTTATTCTTATGTTTGAAAAACTTCTATATGGTATATATGAAGTGTTTGGATGGTTTATTTGGAGAAAACTTGCAAGGTATGAGATTCAAAGATTTGGACTTAAAAGCTCAAAAATGGAGGTTTTGTGTACAAATCTGGTTTTTGACTGCAAAAATGATTTTGAGTGTTAGTTTCCCCTCCTATTTTTATGGCCCCTTTCTCTTGTGATTGGCCTCTCTGTTTATAGATAAGGTTTGAGACTTGAACAAACTCAGATTTTGGATCACATGTTATGGCTAGGTTAGATTGTACATGAAGCAAGCTTGAAGAACATGTTTCCAATGCTTGTACCAAGCTATATAAAGTGGTTGATCACTTTAAACATATTTGTTCTGACTTGTAGAAGTTGAGTGTGATTAGAACAACAAATTAGAGGCTCAATAAATTGACTTTATGATTAAAGTGAACTTTGCAAGAATGGCAATGGTGCCTTTGTGCCAAAAATGGAAAGATGCAATGGACAATACTTGAACCACTTGGATAATGGTTTAATAAATTATGTAAACATCTGATTATGGATATATTTGCAAGTCAAGAGGACTGCAAAGTGAATATTATGCAGCATGGCTAAGATTTTGGTTCCTTGTTCATCACAAATCTGCCTTGTAAATCAAGAATGAATGTCCAACTTCAGATCCTTGAATCTCCTAGCTAAAATATGATAAATTCACACTCTTGGATGTTTTGGAAAGCTTGAAACAACCTCTACAACTTTCATGTTTACCACTTTTGCTAAATCAAACTGGAACTTGATGAAAATTGGCAAAGAAGTTGGGATAAAAACCTGACCAAAGCTGTTGAAAATTTCTCTAAGTGTTTATTCAAAAATGCCATGACTTCATGAATTAATAACTAGAGATCCAAGAATTTTTAGAAGGAGTTGTGTAAAGAAATGTTATAGATATCATGGAGATCCACAACTTTCATGTTTAAAGTTTATTTAGAATCATCTTGCATCATGGTGAAAAATTTGCTCAAAGTTGTGAAAAAATATGAAGTTTCCAACACTTAGAAAATTTTCTAAGTTTGAAAACTTCGACTTTTCAAAGTGAAATCTTGACTTTTTTTATTTATTGATTAATAAGTTTCATATTTTGAGAGGTTTTGATGAATTGTGATTTTTGACACTTTATTTTGACCAAAAAGAGAAAGTTTGACTTTTCAGTATACAGTTGACTTTTTGATCAGTTGACTGAAATTCAACTATTAATCCAATTGATCTTGAAAAATGTTTTGAGTTATACCATTAGGTAAAAATGATGAAATTGAGATCTTGAGATCATGCTTCAAACCAATTGACCATTTTCTAGGTTAAAATTCAGAAATTGCCCCTTCTTAGTCAAAACCCTAATTTTGACCATTTTGCCATTTTGATGATCTGATCAAATTTCTTGGGGAATTATGGTCCAAACTTGATCAAATTATATATATGAGTTTATAATGTTGATTTGGATCAAAAATTATGAAGTTTGACTGTAAATTGGCCATAGTTGACTTTTTCCCCAATACAGTTGATTTTTAGGTCGACTGCTCAATTGACTGAGCAAAAGTGTGATCCAAGGCTTGAAACTTGACATGAGTAATCTTGGGGGTCCATAATGATCCATGAAAGTCATATGAAGCATTGAAAGTTCAATTATCCTTTTGCAATCTCAAACCCTATTGTGATACGGTGGCAGAACCGACTATTTTTACTGGTTTGCGTTTTGCGTCTTTTGTTCGCAAAATGTCGCAGTAAGCAAGAGTCGCCACCGACTATTATTTCATCAAATCATGGAAAAGGAAAAAGAATAGAAAAAACATTTTTTCGAGATATTCTGAGTACGGGGGGTAGATTATAGAAAGGGAAGGTGTTAGCACCCTTTCTATCCATGGTTTTCCATGGGCTCTTAGGTACTTGCTCATTTTTCAAAATTGCTTGTGTGTGATTGTTTTGAAAATGTTTTACTTCATGATAACCCTTGTATCAGTCCTCAAGGATGTGACGAAGTTTGTTTTGAAAATTGTTTTTGAAAGGTGTTTGTGTGAAAAGTTTTATTTTGAGCAAGTACCTACTAGCATCTACCTACTCGAAAAAAGATTGTTTTTGTTCTATTTCCTTTAGATAGCGATATCCCCCTATTAAGGAGTAGGTAGCACCGTTGTTGGAGTTTGTAAGGGACATTCGAAAGGGACAAGTACAATCACTAAAGCAATAGTTAGAAAACCTTAGTGGTAATCCTAGAGTCTTAAGATCCTTTCGAGGAAACACTTCTGAGGCAACATTTCTGAGGCAAGATTCGAATGGGACGTTTGATCTTTTAGACTGGAGGGCAACCACTAAAATCTCATATTCTTAACGATTGTTTACCGAAGGCAACCGAAGTGAGGTAAACCCTAGGAGTGAACATGCGCGAGTGATTTGTTTCAGTTATTTAGTCTTTGCACATTAGGGTTTTCTAACTGTTTTAATTTTTCATGCATTCTTGCCATTCAATGCTATTAATACATCTAACAGATAATAATTTGCTGAAAGCAAAAGCGAAAATAAACCTAACTATTACATGGCTTTGACAGTTACATAATTTGCCTTGACGGGAAATAAAAGTATGGAATTTAAAACCATAATTAAAACTATTACAACCTTGAAACAGTTACAATAATAATGTCAAAAATAATAACAAGCGCGCGGCAAATTAAATGCGAGAGAAATTAGGGTTTTGACCCTTGACTAAATCTAATATCAGTTGATTAAAGAAAACATCATTTTTTTTCATTTTTGTTATTTAAGAAAATAAGTAATAATTGAAATAAATAAAAAAAGAACCTAATTACTAATTAACTTTAATTAAGAAAAATAATTAAGTTAACCTATTTTTTTGTGTTTTTGTTTGACAAAAAGAAAATAATTACATCAAGAATTTAACCTAGTTTTCTAATTGATTTTTATTATAAAAATAAGTTAAAGTTACCCTAAATTAAATTAAGCTAATTAATTGAAAATTAAATTTGATAATAAAAACTAATCCTAAATTTGTGAATTCTTGATTTTGGGATTTTTATGAAAAAGGTGGATTTTAAAAATAAAATAAATAAATAAATTGCAAAGAATAAGAAAAAATAAGAAAAATAAAAAAGTTTAGGAATGGGCCTGTGTTGAATAGTAATGCTGGGGGTGTTAATCTGAATCCCTTGGCCCATTAAGCTTCCAAACCCAGTCAACTTTGGGATCTGGTGTAGCGTTGACCTTGCATGTGTACCATGGGCCTTCATTGGAGAAGCGTGAGATCTAGCCAGTTGGGCATCCAATGAATGTACATTGAGCGTGTATGGAAGGCATGTGAGGGAAGATTACACTGGATTCTCCTGAAACAATTAAGAAAATAACAAAATGCACACGCCTTCCATCCAAAACGCGCAAAATTTGAATGGACTAATCACGCTTTGACACGCATCATCTTCTTCCTTGGACCGTTGTCTTAGGTAAAATAGTTTTACCTACAGACGTTCGTTCATGGCTATAACCCTGTCTATTTTAAAAATCCTGTACATGCAATATAAATTCAATTGGTGACCATGAATCAACTGGGCTTGAAGCCCTAATCATCATGGTACACAATATGAGAGCCAATTGTTCCTGCATTGAAAACCCCTAAAACAAACTTGTAAACCCTAGTAATGGCATACTGGGATTCCTACGTTGTAAATGCAATTAAATGATGCCAATAGCTTGCAAACAAGATGATGAACAAGAATGTATGATCAAAACATGCTAATTTAGCCAAAATCAAGGAAATCAGAATCGAGTTTTTGGGCAAACCGTGGTTGATGGTGGGCACGATTCCTAGCATTTTGAAGCCTGGGGATAGTTGGAATAGCTTCCTGGGATGTCCTAGAATAGATTGGAATGTTTAAATCTTCGTGAGGATGGTTCTAGAGTGGATTTTGATCTCACACTTTTCTTTGAAATTTTGCAGTTTTGTTCTGCCTCTTTTCACGACTCTCCCCCTGTTCTTGCCTTGGATATGTTTAATATATATCATAGAGTAAATTAGGATTGTAAAAACAAATCACATCTTTGAAAGTTTTAAAGATTTAATTTGATTTTTATGGCATATGTAAACTTTCTATATTGAGCCAAATTATGCCTTTCTTGTACCAATCAACCTTGATTCGAATTGATCATAATACCCTTGCATTATCTGATTGAAATCATGTCCAAAAATCAGATCACAAGATATCTTTTCATTATTCATCAATTATTTGATTTAATTAAAATTTTAATTAACAAAAAATCAAAATAAATTGAAAAGTGAAGCAAATAACATGAGGTTGGATATTTGGGTCGTGGATCATATTATAAATGAGGTGCAAGCATAAAAAGTTTGGCCCATTTCTCCCTCTTTTCTTTTTGGTAAGTTTGAAACAGTTCTTTTTGAATTGTAGGGGGCATTTGATGGTTCCCCTGGTATTTTCCCACTCTTTATTCCAGTCTCAATTCTTTCTCCGATAGTCACTAAATCTACAAATCCTGAAGATATAATTCCAACCATCTTCTCATAATATAGCCCTTGCAAGGTTCCCATGAACATATCGACTAACTCCTTTTCCAAAAGCAGTGGTTGCACTAGGGATTCCATCTCCCTCCATCTCTAAGCGTATTATTTAAAGGACTCTTCTTTCTTCTGGGATAGATTCTAGAGTTGCATGCGGGTAGGCGCCATGTCTAGGTTATATTTGTAATTCTTTAAGAAAGCATTAGCAAGATCTGCCCAGGTTTGTATGTGAACTCACTCCAATTGCATATACCATTCTAAAGATGCCCCGCTTAAGCTGTCTTGAAAATAGTGAACCATTAGCTTTTGATCATGGGCATGCATCTTCCTACAATACATGCACAAATGATTTCTTGGACAATTGATCTCTTTGTATTTTTCAAAGTCAAGCACTTTGATCTTTGGTGGAATTACTACAATAAGAACTAGGCCCATTTCGAGAGAATCTACTTTGAAGGCATCAAAACCCTCCACAGCTTTCAACCTTTCTTCCAGAGCCTTATAATGATTCATCACCAGTGGATTATCGATAGCATAAGTAACAGTTGTCTTTAAGGGTGCCTGATTGACATCCTCTAGGTTGTGGTCTCCATACTGCAGGTCTAAGTAGTGGTCTGCATTGTTGATTGGAATTTGTAAGGTATGTGATGCCCCTGCTTTTGATGGCGGTGGGAAAAACCCTTTGGTCTAAGCTTCTCTTGTTTCTTGTTGGGCCATGGAGGACTTTTGGGGTCCTGTCTCTATCTCTTTTCTTAGTTGGTGACTGCTCGATGCACCAATCGTTTGATCTACTTCTTCAAAAGCTACCTTGGGAATTTGATCTTGTCTGCCAATGATGTTCTTTAGAGTTAGGAGAACTTGACTCAGATCTCCTTTCATGGAAATCACATCACCCTTTACTTGGTCGAGATCCTCTTTGAATGCAACTTGATTCTCCTCGATTTGTTCCATTTCTTTTTGTTGATAGGCCCTTGTTTGATAGGAGGCCAAGGAGGTGGTGATCTTTTTCTACCAATGGTTTAACTGGAGAGATTTTAAAAAACATGAGCTTGGGTATGAAATGCAAGTGTTTGCGAATGCATGTATGTGAATGAATATGTATGAATACGAAAGGGGTTAAATTTCTTATTCACTTGGGTATATATTTGTTTTCTTACTTCTTCTTTTTTATTTGGTGAATATCTTAAAAATAGATACACAAACGAGATACGGAAACAAAATGCCTTTATTGAAAGTAACATGATTCAGATATTGAAATATATTACAATCTTAAACCAAAACTTATTTGCATGAAATTAAGCAAAGGGAAACAAATCTTCTAGGTGCGCTTGCGGATGTCTACTCTGAAACCATCGACCATTGCTTGACAAAGCTTTAGAAAGTCTTCAACATCCTTAGGATCAAGGGTATCCCCATAGTAGCGAGTGAACATCTTCAGAGCTCTTCCGTATAATTTCCCTTCTATGGCTTTGATTTCAGACATATTTGGCTTAATTGCGTTGATGCAGACAAGTTGTTTCCCTTCGGTATCCATTTTCAAAGATAATCACCAAAATCTTGATCTTATTATTTTTGTTTTTTACCCTGGGAATAAGATAAATAAAAGAAACAGATGATGAATATATGAAATGTATGAATGCATAGATGTATAGTTTAGTGACGGGATTTTGTGATAGGTACCCTTATAAGGTAGGCTATTAACTTTGACCTACGGTTAGTCTACCCTCCCAAAAGGTGGTTTCCTTAAGGGTATCATGAATAACACCAGAGGGAAAAGGCACGAGGGCCTCCCTTAGGTAGAGCCTCTTTATGGACCGAGACTTTCGTCTCAAAGTCGTGAAAGGGCTCGTCATGAGATTTTGGTTAAGGTCGTTACAAAGACTCATGGGTGGCATTCCAAAGTCCTACTCGTCAAGAGGATATCTCTCGATAAGTATTCCTTTTGTGGAATTCTGTTGACTCTAGGCGAAGTCATCACATAAACTCGGAGGGATGATGTATCCCCTAAGCTAATAGACGGGCCTTTTTTCTAATGGTTATTTGAGATTTTTTTTTTTTTGAAAAAGTCCCGCCCCGCAGTAAATATACAATGAAAAAAATATATACAAGAATAAATAAAAGAAGTAAATAAATAAATGCAATAAATAAATAAATAAATGCAATAAATAAATAAATAAGATAAAAACCCAAAATAAACCTAAAATCTAGGGTTGAGTCCCCAGTAGAGTCGCCAACTATTGCGACTGGTTTTTAAATGAGAGTCGCCACTACTAGTTTTCATCCTAAGGAAGGGAATCTAATAGAAAACCCTAATTTGTAAAGACAGAGATTCTAAGATTCAGACTTCATTAGACGAAAGGAAGGTGTTAGGCACCTTTCATCTACCTTATTCTTAAGGATACTAGGTTTTAGGTTTAGGTTTCGGGTTAAACAGAGTTTTAAATTTTAATAGGGGAACTCGCCACGATTTTAGTTGTATGCCTACGTATCCTCTTATGAGGAATCAGAGTCCCAATTCGTAGTTCGTATGGGTTTGTGTTTTTTAGGGGTTGCAAAAGTATTTTGAATTGCCTCGCATTTTGACCGAGTGTAGAGATTACGGAATTTTGGACTAAATGCACGATTAGTCAAAATATATTTGAAACCCTTTAGCAAAAATGTTTGTTTAGATTAGTTTATTGCGAAAAAGAATTTAGTATTTGTTACGTATTTTTTTATAATATTAATTGCAAAATTTCTTAATTAATGCATGATTAGAAAATATTTTAATGCAATATATAAAAAATAATACATGAGTTTTTACATTAAATAGTTATTTTAAATGTGATAATATTAAATAATATATATATAAAAATAAAAATTAATATTAATAATAATAATAATTATTATTATTATTATTATTATAGAAATAAATAATAATAATAATACTAATAATAAAATAATAAGAAAAATAATAATAATAGGAATAATACAAAACATAAAAAAAAAAAAATGTTGAAATTAATCAAAGGGGGTACGTTTTTTAACTAAGTAGTAAAAATATGGGGGTGTGAAAAGTCAGGGTGGGGGTAAATTATTGTTCTTGTTTCAGTAAAATGAGCAGGAGGGGTGTGGGAAAAGTGATTGGGTTTAGGCCCACTGTGCGCTTGGAAAGGGCCAAAACATTCGTATCCGCGAGGGAGTATGGTCATACGGTGGACTTGGCCTTACGGTCGTCCAACCACGATCAAACGGATGAAAATAAGACGCGCGTGTTATTATGATGAACGCACACCTATTGAATAATACGGTATCATAAGTTTAGTTTTACATTGTTACAATCCAATTTTTTGTTTTACAGTTTTTTTCTTCTTCTTTCTCTCAACCCAGCCTTTATAAACCCTAGCACCCAAACCCACTACCGCGGCAGCACTGAAACCAAAACATTCTTCATTGTAACCCTACCCACAAGATCAAACCCAACAACCCCAAATCAATATTTTAACAAAAAGAGAGCTAAGCTATTTTACCCCTTTCGCGTTTTTCTGTTCTGATTTCAGAGATTTTGTTACTAATCTCTCCTCTTCTTCAATTTTGCAGGTCTCGGAGATGGTGCCGATGGTGGTGAAGGTGGAGTGTTGATAATCGGCGTTTAGGGTTTCAGATATTGAAACCCTAATCGGTCATTTCTTCATCTTTAACAAGTTGCGAGGTGTTCTTCTTCTTCTGTGTTCTTCAAATTCTTCCCCGTTAATTTCTTTTTTATCGTTTCTGTGTTCAAGTCCTTCGCAATTCTGTTCTTCCCCCCTTTTCTATATTCTTAGTCTGGTATTTATATGATTACAATTAGGGCTTTGTTGTTACGAATTTTTATTAGATTTAGGGATTAGAGATTCAATGTTTATTGTAATTGATTAAGCTGGATCTGTAATATATGATTCGGTTTAGATTTGTTTGTAATCTGTATTGAAGATTTGTAATATTTGCGATTTGGTTTTGCAGTAACTTGATTCTCTATTTTTTTATGTTAAGTTGTAATAAAGATTTGATCTAGTATTGAGATTTGTTCTACTGTAATGTATTTCTGGGCTTGGACTGTTGTTGTATATCTTTTATAATTTGAGATTTGATTTGGTAAATAAAATAGGAACAACGTTTGATTTAAACAGTACTAGTTAATGATGAAAAATGTGCACATATTTTGGTCAATTGATACAATAATTGTTTCCTTTTTTACATGGGCCTACCATTGATTATTACTTACTGCTCAGCTTGTCTTCAATTAAATTTGGACTTTGCATTGTAAGTTTTCGGTCCAGCTTGCGTTTTTTCAATACACATTGGGCCTATCTTCCTAATCAACTTTCATCCAACAAATCTTTTTTCCATAACAACCATTCTTAATAAATAAAAATTAATGTAATGAAAACATTATTATAATAAATAAATAAAAAATTCTTCAATAATAGAAGAGATATTTTTTAGTAAGATAAAAATAACAAACAGTTTTTAATAAAATAATGCTTTTTTCCTATAGTAACACGTGAAATGGGCTGTGACTAAAGAAAACTCAATGGGTTGGTAACCTTATAACTATACCCACCCCCCCTTGCTATTTGAAAACAAGAAATGGAAATGGGCCAACTGAAATATAAGGGGCTTCATATTTGTAATTTCACCTTTTCTTTTTACTAACAAAACTTTTATTACAATTAAGAACTTAATAAGTTTTCCTAAAATAATTCTCCACATTCGAATCTCATGGGCCATTGGCCAACATGCTTCATAAATGGGTTTATGGGTACATGGGTCTTTCTGATTTAGAAAGCCCCACTCTCCTGAATTAAAATACACCCTCTGGTTGTCTTGGATTTAAGAATGAGCCATCAAATATTGCTAGACCATCCTTAATTAAAACATTTCTTTCTTTCATTTTAAATCTTGAAAATACGATCATAGAGGTAGGGAAAATTTAGGGTACGACACCTTGAATTGAGCCATTTGTTTCTATTATTTTTATACAGAGTTGGACTGTCTCCCAAATGGACAACTCCAGAAATTTAACAGAGTCTTTTACTAGTATGTTACCAACTCTTCCAACACCATATTGATTTTGCTCACTTTCAGTCACATATTTTAGGTTGTTATGAAGTTGTACCTTATGGAAGATTCTACATAAGTTATGCACTCTTAGATTGGATGCTTTTTCAAGAAATGTTATGAATTACTTAACCCTTGTTAGACTTTCTTAATATATGTAAGTGTTTGTTGGCATCAATTTTGGTAAAACAATGACTTGATAATGTTTTGATAAATGTCTTGACATTTGAAGAAAACTGTTTTGAATGATGTCAAAGAAGATGTCTTGACATCTGCCTCCTGAGATGAACGCAACTCATATCAGTTTAAGTTTTTTGTTTCATGTTTTCATGCGCACCATAATTCAGGATTTATGACTCATAGCTTGCGAAAAGTATGGAGTAATATTTTTCTATTTGAATTATCCTTATGGATTATATCTTGTCTTGTTTTCATGGAAATATTCAAAACATTGGAATATTTGTTTTTCAGCCCAAGCCCATTGTTGTGCCTTTATAAGGACTTGCTTCTTTATTCATTAAACTATAACTTTTAAAGAAGAATACTTTCTTTCTGTTTTAGAAGTCTAAGTCTTTTAATTGTCATACACTCTAGTATTGATTTAATACTTGAGTTGTTATTTGAGTTATTAATTGTGGATCATTCATAAGCTTTTAAGTATTAAATGATTGAAGTCTTTAAAACATAATATTTCTGTTGTTCTTCACTGTTAGTGATTGAAGGGATTTGAGGAGGGTCTCATACCTAGGTGTGCCTTAGGTAGAAGTATAGCACGGGTAGGGATTAAGTGATTAGATCATAAACTGGTTGTCTACTGAGGATCTATGAATTGATACTATTTAGTGGACTTGTCCCTGGCTTGGCATCCCCCAGAGTAGGTGTTGTTGTACACTGAACTGGGTTAACAATCCCTTGTGTTTTTACTATTTTTACTTTTGTTGCATTTTCCATTAGCCTCGGATATTTGTGTCGTGGAATCTCCTTCAACATCTCATATCTGATACTAGAATTTCAATTGGTATCAGAGCAGGCATCCTGCTCAATATCTGGGTGAGATCCAAGGAAGATGATTTCTGGTACTATGAACAAGGAAGGAGGATTTATGAACATACCACCCATTATGGATGGAAGTAATTATGACTATTGGAAACCATGTATGGTGGCCTTCTTAAAGTCTCTAGACATCAGAGCTTGGAAAGCTATTTTAAAAGGATGGAAACACCCTATCAAATTAGGAGAAAATGGAGAACCTACTTATGAGTTAAAACCAGAAGAAGATTGGTCTAAATAATAAGATGAAATTGCTCTTGGAAATTCTAAAGCCTTGAATTCTATATTCAATGGAATTGACAAGAACATTTTCAGATTAGTGAACACATGTGAAGTAGCTAAAGATGCATAGGGAATTCTTCAATCTACCCATGAAGGCACATCCAAAGTTAAGATGTTAAGACTTCAGTTGCTCACCATAAAATTTGAGAATTTTAGAAATAAGGATGATGAAAGTATTAATGAATTCCATATGAACATTCTTGTGATTGCTAATGCACTCAGTGCTTTAGGAGAGAAAATACCTGAAGACAAATTGGTGAGAAAGATGCTCAGGTATTTTCCCAAGAGATTTGATATGAAAGTGACTGCTATAGAAGAAGCTCAAGACATTGACAAAATGAAAGTGGATGAACTTGTTGGATCCCTTACGACATTTTAATTAAGCATCAATGAAAGATCTAAAAAGAAGAACAAAAGCTTAGCTTTTGTATCAAATACTGAAGAAGAAGAAGAAGAAGAAGATTGTGATCTGGATACAGATGAAGGAATATCAAATGCCCTAGTTATGCTTGGAAGACAGTTTAACAAAGTGATAAAAAGAATGGATAGGAACCCAAGATCAAATGTCAAGAACATCTCATCTGACATCCATAAGTCAAATGAGTTTGGAAGAAAAAGGGCTGAAGAAAAATCCACTCAAGGGAAGAGAATACAATGTCATGAATGTGAAGGCTTTGGTCACATTAGAGATAAATTCCCTACATATCTTAAGAAACAGAAGAAGAATCTATTTGTTACTTGGTCTGAAGAGGACTCAGAGAGTGATCTTGAAGAATCTGCCAAGTATGTTAAAGCATTTACAGGAAAATTTGTCTCTGATGAAGAGTCTAGTGATGGGGAACTAACCTTTGATGAGTTAGAGGCTTCATATAAAGAATTATGTCTCAGAAGTGCAGAAGTGTGCCTAGAAGGGGAGAAACAGAAAGCACTCATAACCCAGCTAAAGGCAGAAAGAAAAGAGCATTTGAAAACTATCTCTAATCTGGAAAGTGAAGTGACTTCTCTGAATTCAAATCTTGATAGAGTGTTAAAATCTCTCAAGATGCTGAATAATGGGTCTGACACATTAGATGAAATTATTCAAGCAGGAAGAGTGACAGGAGACAAAAGTGGCCTAAGGTTTAATGAGCAAAAGGAACCAAAATCAGAATAACCTTCATTAGATTCCACTCATTCCAAGTATAAACCAAGGATGTCGAATCAAGTGTCTAAACATCATGGCAAGAAAGGACATCATGGAAAGAAAAATTTTAATCACACCAGAGAGAATTCCCAGCCCGGGATATGTCATCATTGTGGAAGGCTTGGTCATATAAGGCCTTTCTTTTTCAAGTTGTATGGATATCCTAAAATTACTCATTTTTCCCAAAACTGATCAGATTCCCCAAAATAGCAAAAAGAAGAAACAATGGGTTCACAAGTCTAATGTTGCTAGTTTCATAGCTCATACCTTTCTCAGAGTATCAACCAAAGATGAGTGGTACTTTGACAGTGGTTGTTCTAGACACATGTCAGGTGTCAAGAATCTATTGACAGATATCAAATCTCATTCCACCAGTTATGTGACTTTTGGTGATGGAGCCAAAGGTGAAACAAAAGGAGTTAGCAAGCTGGAATGTTTAGGAGTCTCCAAGCTTGATGATGTGTTACTTGTTAAAGGGTTAACAACTAACCTAATAAGTGTAAGCCAATTATGTGATCAAGGATTCAAAGTTAACTTTACTAAGGAAGAATGTCTTGTTTGCAATAAAAATAATGAAGTTATTATGAAAGGAATTAGATCTAAAGACAATTGTTACTTATGGGTTCCCCAAGAGTTGAACTTATCCTCAACATGTGTTTTAGCCAAATAAAATGAAGTTAAACCATGGCATCAAAAATTGGGACACTTGCATCTGAAAGGAATGAAAATAATTATATCTGAAGAAGTTGTGAGAGGGATTCCTAAGCTCAAGATAGAAGAAGTAAGAGTATATGGTGACTTCCAGATTGGAAAGCAAACTAAGATATCACATCAGAAGATCCAACATCTTACTATATCAAAAGTTTTGGAACTTCTTCACATGGACTTGATGGGGCCTGTTGTACCCCAAAATTTTCCCTCTCATGTTTCCCAAGGTTTTTTCTATTATATGGGTGGTTACAAACACTTGCCTAAAGAAAATGAAATTCTTGAATGTTAGCAAAGTGTCTTTCGATTGGCAGTTCAACAATGTCCTTCGATTAGCAACTGAACAGGGTATTTCGATTAGCATCTGAGCAAGCTTTGATTGAGTGTTGAACTTCCTTCGACGCGGGCCTGATTGACAAGTTTCAATTTGGTGTTGGGCCTCCTTCGATCAAGTTCAGTTCACAAGGCTTCGACTGCGCATTGGCTGTTTCAGGCTTGCCTTCGATTCACAAGGCAAGAACTTCCTATGCACCTGCTTTGACTCACAAATTAGTAGTCCCCTATAGACAAGCTTTGAGTGGACATCTAAAGACCCATTTAAGCAAGCTTTGGTACACAAGTATCATTCCAGAAGGGCCTTCTATATGCTTGCCTTCAACACATAAGGCACAGACCCCCTCTTCAACTTGCCTTCAATGCACTAGGCAAATGCTCCCTCTGTGTGTGCCTTCAATGCACTAGGAAAATACTCCATATGTGTGTGCCTTCATTGCACTAGGAAAATACTCCCTATGTGCATGCCATCAGCGTATAAAGCAAGAACCCTCTACAAGTTTGTTTCGATTCACCGGCAGTGAACTCCTGCATACCAGCTTCGATTAGGCGTTGAGTATCCTTCGATCAAGCTTAGTTCATAAAGCTTCCACTGGGCAAAAGGCCCCTTCAGCTTGTCATCAGTACACGTATGCCTCTTCATGCTTGTCTTTGGTCTACTAGGGGAAAAAATTTCCTCGTGCTTGCTTTGGTTTCACAAAGCAAAGGCCCATCAGCTTTCCTTCGATCTACAAGGCAAAAGTCCCCTTTTACTGGTCTTCGATTCATAAGACAAAGGGTTGCCTCATACATGCTTCGATTCACAAGGAAAAGGCTCCTTTTCAGCTTGCCTTCGGCATACAAGACCAAGACTTCTTCAGATTTGCTTTCAATCCACTTGGAAAAAATATCCCTTCGACCCACAAGGCAAATACCTCCTTCATGTTAGAACAAAGTTTGAATCTACTACCCTATGTTTAAGTTTTGATGATAACAAAATGAAATGATATATTATTTATATGATTCATGTATAAACTATTTGCTGCCTAAATTACTACGTTCTGATTTGCAGATACTCTGATAGGTATAAGCAAGATCACACCTAATCAGCATCAGAAATTTGGTTCTTGACATCAGCATCAGAAGTTGCTATATCAAAATACCAGAATCAGAAGATTAACTCACGTGTATGCTGAAGCCTGATGAACAGAACTGCGCTCAACACTCTGATAAATAAAACAACAGTTCATCAGCAGTTAAGTAGAGTCAGAATGAGCCAAGCCAGAACATGCATTAAGTAAGCAACGATATTGTGCATTGAAAGCAAATTATTACCAACGGCCTCATTCCAGACAAGATCTGCTTGATAAGGAAAGTTTGTTATTAGCATTGAATCAAGAATATTGCTCCAACGTTCAACAATCTCAGTGCTATATAAACAAGACTATGAAGATTGAATTGGCTAATGCTCTCCAACTCTTTACACGCCTAAAAGTTGATCATAATCTTCCTTCTCTCAGTTTGCTAAATGCTACATATCCTCTTACTCAATTATTGTTTAGCAATCTAGTTTCTAAGCTTAAAGTTGTGTATACATCACAGTTGTGATACAGTTTTGTAGAAAACATTCACACACTTAGATTTATCTTCTTTGTAAGAAAGTGTTTCCTTGACAAACCAGGTTGTGGTTTGCATCAAGAAGGCTTTAGCAGTTGTTAAAGCAGTTTGTAATATTCAGTTGAATATAGTGGATTAAGACCTCGTTGGAGAGAGGCGAAATCACCTTGACGGGTGGACTGGAGTAGTTTGAGATCAAACGAACCAGGATAAAAATATCTTGTTCATTGCATTGATTTTCAGTTTTACAATTCAACCCCCCCCCCCCCCTTCTTGTGTTTTTTCACTTCTTCAATTGGTATCAGAGCGCCTGGTTCTGAGCTAAAACACTTAACCGTGTCAGTACAAGATCCAGCGTCAGAAAAACACAATGGCAGGAAACTATTCTCACACCAGCAATGACAACCATGAGGACAGAGACAGATTCAGCGGCAAACCTCCAGTCTTTGATGGAGAAAACTTTGATTACTGGAAAGACAGAATTGAAAGCTTCTTTCTGGCACATGATGATGATCTGTGGGATATGGTGACAGATGGATACACGCACCCTGTGAATGCAAGCGGTCAGAAGATTGATAGAAAAACAATGTCTGACCAACAAAAGCGTGACTTCAAGAATCACCACAAGGCCAGAACCATCCTCCTCAGCGCCATCTCTTATACTGAATATGAAAAGATCTCAAACAGAGACACATCAAAGAACATTTTTGACTCTCTCAGAATGACGCATGAGGGCAACGTTCAGGTCAAAGAAACTAAAGCTCTGGCGCTCATTTAGAAGTATGAGGCGTTCAAAATGGAAGAATCTGAATCCATTGAAACAATGTTCTCAAGATTCCAGATTCTGGTAGCTGGTCTCAAAGTTCTGGACAAAGGATACTCCACTGCTGACCATGTCAAGAAAATCATCAGAAATTTACCCAAGCAGTGGAGACCAATGGTTACAGCTCGGAAGCTAGCTAAAGATCTCAACAAAATCACTCTGGAGGAACTTATCAGCTCCCTCAGAAGTCATGAGATAGAGCTAGAAGCTGACGAACCTCAGAAGCAAGGTAAGCCTTTAGCATTAAAATCTAACAAAAAATCTGAGTCTAAAGTTTTGCAGGCAGTTGAAGAAACATCTGATGGATCCTCATCAGAAGAAGACGAACTCTCCCTCCTCTCCAAAAGAGTAAATCAACTGTGGAAGCAAAGACAAAGGAAGTTCAGGAATCCCAGAAGATCTGATCAGAACGAGTCTTCTTCCATATACAGAAGGACAGATTCTTCCTCTGGATACAGAAGATCTGAAGGCTCCTCTAGTAGCAAAAAGCCAAACACCAAGGACATCATCTGCTATGAGTGCAATGAGCAAGGACACTACAAGAGTGACTGCCCAAAGCTTCAGAGGGAAAAGCCTAAAAAGAAGTTTGGAAGAGAGAAGAAGAAAAGTCTCATGGCTACATGGGATGACTCTGACTCGTCTGAAGCTGACTCGGAATCAGATGATGAGAGAGCCAACATAGCTCTCATGGCTAATATTTCAGAAGATAGTGAAGCTTCTGAATCAGACTCTGAATCAGACACTGAAGAGGTATTTCCTAACTTTGCTGTTAATTTTACCAAGGCTGAACTTGCTGAAAGCCTTAATGAGATTCTGGAAAGGTATCAGCAAATTAGAGTTAAATTCAGAGACCTGAAAAGGAATCTTGAATCTGACTCTAATAAGACTGAGAGTCTCAAATTGGAGAATTCTGAGCTGAGAAATAAGATTTCAAAATTAGAAAATACTTTACAAAACTCTCAGAAGGAACCAATTTCTGAAACTCCCAGCAACGCTGATGAGATCATCAAGGAGTATGATCACAGTTTCCAGAAGTTCCTTGCTAAAAGCATAGATAGAAGCAAAATGGCTTCAATGATCTATGGAGTTAGCAGAAACGGCAGGAAAGGAATAGGATACCAAGGTAAGGTTCCTACACCAAAGAATGTCATGGACTTAACTATTAAATTCACTCCTCTGAATTCACATTTTGTGTATGGTCACACACATGATATTAAATACACTAGCAGTAAGCACTCTGTGAAACCAAAATTCAACCAGAGTTTTGGTAAAACTAACAAATCAGGACCCAAGAAAATCTGGGTACCTAAGGATAAAATAATACATGTTGCAGATATCTTTAGCAGCAAGTCAGAAACACCAGTCATGGTACCTGGACTCTGGCTGCTCGCGACACATGACGGGAAGAAGGCATATGTTCCAAAGCCTGGAACTTAAGCCTGGAGGCCACGTTGGCTTTAGAGGCAATCAGAGGGGAAAGATAATTGACTCTGGAACTGTAGGTAATGGAAATCTTCCCTCTATCAATAATGTTCTGCCAGTAGATGGATTAATGCATAATCTGTTATCCATAAGTCAATTAAGTGATAACGGTTATGATATAATCTTTAATCAAAAATCATGTAAAGCTGTTAGTCAGAAAGATGGGATTATCCTGTTTAATGGTAAGAGGAAAAACAACATTTACAAAATCAAACTTTCTGAACTAAAGAGTCAGAATGTAAAGTGCCTTCTGTCTGTTAACAACGAGCAGTGGATCTGGCACAGAAGATTGGGGCATGTTAGTATGAGAAGAATATCTCAGATTAACAAACTCAATCTGGTCAGAGGACTTCCTAATTTGAAATTCAATTCAGATGCTCTGTGTGAAGCATGTCAGAAAGGCAAGTTTGCAAAACCTTCTTTTAAATCTAAAAATGTTGTTTCTACCTCTAAGCCATTAGAACTTCTGCACATTGACTTATTTGGACCAGTTAAAACTGCTTCAGTCAGTGGCAAGAAGTATGGGTTAGTAATCGTAGATGACTATAGCAGATGGACATGGGTAAAGTTCTTAAGACACAAGGACGAGTCACACTCTGTGTTTGTTTCCTTCTGTAACCAATTTCAGAATGAAAAGGATCTTAGAATCGTTAAAGTCAGAAGTGATCATGGTGGAGAATTTGAAAACAAAGATTTTGAGTCATTCTTTAATGACAGAGGCATTCTGCATGATTTCTCTTGTCCTAGAACTCCCCAACAAAACGGAGTTGTAGAACGAAAGAACAGAACATTGCAAGAAATGGCCAGAACCATGATCAATGAGACAAACGTTGCTAAGATCTTCCGGGCAGAGGCAATAAACACAGCGTGCTACATTCAGAATAGAATCTCAATAAGACCTATTCTGGAAAAGACTCCATATGAATTGTGGAAGAACAGAAAGCCCAACATTTCATATTTTCATCCATTTGGATGTACTTGCTTTATGTTAAATACAGAGAATTATGTGAACAAGTTTGACTCTAAAACACAGAAGTGTATTATGTTAGGATACTCTGAACGCTCAAGAGGGTACAGAGTATACAATACAGAAACACAGATTGTGGAAGAATCAATCAGTGTTCGTTTTGATGATAAGCTTGCTCTGAAAAGTCAAAGCAGAATGAAGTTTTTGCAGGTTCTGAAGACAAGTCATCAGAAGCTCTCAACACAGACACTCCTTCAACGTCTGAAAGGAGCACTGCTAGCAATCCTACAACAGTTGTTGATCAACCTCCGAAGAGATTACCCAGAAGCAGCTTGGATCATCCAGAAGAGACTATCTTAGGAAGAAAGGAAGATCCAATCAGAACAAGAGCAAGCTTCAGAAACTCTGAAGAAACTCTCATGGGACTTGTGTCTCTGATTGAACCTTCTTCTATTGATGAAGCACTTCTGGATAATGACTGGATTCTGGCAATGCAAGAAGAGCTGAATCAATTCACCAGAAATGACGTATGGGATCTCGTTCCCAGACCAAAAGGATTCAACGTCATTGGAACAAGATGGGTGTTCATAAATAAGCTAAATGAACAAGGTGAAGTCATCAGAAACAAGGCACGACTGGTTGCACAAGGTTATAGTCAGCAAGAGGGGATAGACTATACAGAAACCTTTGCCCCAGTCGCTAGGTTAGAATCTATCAGACTTTTAATTTCATTTGCTGTTAATAGAGGCATCACTCTGTATCAGATGGATGTCAAAAGTGCATTCTTAAATGGTTATATAGAAGAAGAGGTTTATGTGCACCAACCCCCTGGTTTTGAAAATACAAAACATCCAGAACATGTTTTCAAACTAAAGAAGTCACTATATGGTCTGAAACAAGCTCCCAGAGCTTGGTATGAATGGCTAAGTAACTTTCTGTTAGAAAATGAATTCACCAGAGGGAAGGTGGACACTACCTTATTCTGTAAATCAGTTAAGAATGACATCTTAGTCTGTCAAATATACGTTGATGATATTATTTTTGGTTCTACTAATCCTTCTCTTGGAAGAAAATTTGCTAAGTGTATGCAGGCAGAATTTGAGATGAGCCTCATGGGGGAACTGAAATTCTTTCTAGGAATTCAGATCAATCAAACTCCAGAGGGAACTTACATTCATCAGAGCAAATACATCAGAGATCTTCTGAAGAAATTTGACCTCTCAGAATGTAAGCCATCAAAGATTCCAATGCATCCCACGTGCATTCTGGAAAGAGAAGAGGTAAGCAAAAATGTAGAACAGAAAGTCTACAGAGGTATGATTGGTTCTCTCCTCTATCTGACAGCTTCAAGACCTGATATATTATTCAGTGTTTGTATTTGTGCTAGATTCCAATCAGATCCTAGAGAATCTCACTTAACAGTTGTTAAGCGAATTTTCAAGTATCTGAAAGGTACTACTAATCTGGGTTTGTTTTATAGAAAATCTAGTGATTACAGTTTAGTAGGCTACTGCGATGCTGACTTTGCTGGAGACAGAGTGGAGCGTAAAAGTACTTCTGGAAGCTGCCAGTTTCTGGGAGAAAATCTGATCTCTTGGTCCAGCAAAAGGCAATCAACAATTGCGCTATCAACAGCAGAAGCTGAGTACATAGCAGCAGCAGGATGTAGCACACAAATGCTCTGGATGAAAAGTCAGCTTGAAGACTTCCAGATTTTTGAGAGTAACATTCTTATACTCTGTGATAATACTTCTGCTATTTGCTTAAGTAAGAATCCCATTTTACATTCTAGAGCTAAGCATATAGAAATAAAACATCACTTCATTAGGGACTATATTCAGAAAGGAATTTTGAATTTAAAATTTATAGATACAGACCATCAATGGGCTGATATCTTCACTAAACCCATTTCTGAAGATAGGTTTAATTTCATTCTGAAACATCTCAGCATGAAAATCTTCCCAGAGTGAAAATGTTTTAATTCCATATATTTATCTTCAGAATGTATCTGTTTTTCTGTGAACTTCTGATCAATCTCTTTTCAGAAAGATAGAACATGCAGATTGTATCAGATGCAAGTCTAAAGATCTGAGAGTCTAAGCTCAAAGACAGACGTGCTGATCACTACATCAAACAAGTGTCATCCAATCATCAGCAAATCTCTGAAGCAGAACGCGTGCACGCTTCTGAGAAGGCAAAACGCTGATTGGGTGCATTGAGACACATGTCTGGTAACCGTTTTTAAGTATCTTTCTCAAATCCCCCAAAATTAGCAAGCATTTAATAAAAGTAATCATGCTTTTAAAACGTAATCATGATTTTATTTCTCTCTCTTAAAAACGTTTACAATTTCAAAATATTTTGAACCCTATTTAAACATGTTAACCTCTCATTTTCATCTTTTACAGTTTCTCACTATTTCTCAAGCATTCTCTGCATTTTTCTGTGTTCATCTCTCTCAAACCCTTTTTCTCAGCTTTTCGTCTCAAAATCTTTTAGTGTGAACATGGCAACCTCCAGCAGTGCTTCTGCAGGTTCTCAAAAGAAAGCATCATCTGAACAGTATCAAGTGCCATTCAGAACACTCCTCACTCCTGTGAAGAATCTTGAAGTGTTATCTGAATTGATCATTGATTTTGGAAGCTTGAAGCAAAACGGTTTTGACCTAACAGAAGAAGTTAGGGCACAGAAATGGGAAAGGTATTTTGACAGGTTGGTTGGACCAACATTCCCTATGTTAGTGAAGGAGTTCTGGATTCATGCGACGGCTTCAACGCATCAAGTCACCTCCTACATCATGGGGAAGAAGATTGTGATCACTGAGGATCACATAGCAAGGTTAATAGGCTACAGTGGCGGTGGCGTCCGCTGTATTGATATGGATGATAGATGTGCTGACGTAGGCGTCATAGCTGAAAGGATTTTCACCCATGGGGTGCCCAGCAGCAAGATCAAAGATCTGAAGGATCATCATAGAGTTTGGGCGAAGATAATTCTGGGGTGCTTCAACCATAGGAAGCCAACTAGTTCCTCTGATTACATAAATGTGGATCAACAGTTTCTGATCTACTTTATTAATCAGAAGGTAAAAATCAACTTGGCTCATCTTCTGTTCAACCACCTCAGAACAAGCGTGAAGGAAACCAGGGAAGAAGAAAGAACAAAGAGGGATTGGATACCCTTTGGAAGGTTGATATCAGATATTCTGACAGAGAATAGGCTGATAGAGCATCTGATAGAAGCTCAAGAGTTAAGCACCATTGAACCAACAGTTGGGAAGCCTCTAAACGCGAAGAACCTGAAGAAAATGAAGTTGATAGAGAATATCAAAAAGGAACCCAGCGCTACTCCTATTGCTGATATCACCAGCAGAAGAGTTCCACTGAGTGACTTTCCTTTATTCTCTGAGATAGAATCCAAGCCAGTGGTAGTTCTCAGATATATGGACGCGTGTAAAGCTGATGGTACATATCCAAATCTGAAGATCAAAGATCTGCACCAACCTCAACCAGAAGTGACTCTGAAGAAGACGAAGAAAAGGAAGGCACCTTCAGAAGGATCATCCCAGCAGACACCCAAGAAAAGAGGTAATTTATCTGCTGCTTCTGTTTTAAATTCTTCTACTATTCCAGCATCTATTCCACCTCCAACCTCTCATAGAATCTCAATCCCCATCCCAACAATAGATGAAACTGAACTAGAAGATGACCCTTCTGAGGCACTACAACTTGGAAGACCCAGAACCAAACATCCCAAACCAACAATATCAACAACATCAGCAATTGACAAAGTGATGTCTGACATTGATCAACACACTTCTGATCACTCCTCCAATCCAAACTCTGAACCACAAATTGTCCCTCCTCCACAACCAGAACAACAGCAATCTGCTGAAGAACCAGAACAACAACCTCTCTCATCCATTCCAGAAGAACCTCTCATCCCTGAACAACCAGAAATTCCAACAACTTCTCCACAACCAGCAATTTCGTCTCCCTCTCCTCAACCAGAAATTCATCCACCATCACCTCAACCTGAGTTTCATCACTCTGAAACTCCTTCTCCTCCACCTTCTGAACCTCATTCACCTCAACCATCACCTCTGGCAATCCAGCTGCCATGTGGAACAACAGTCACAATGGCCCAGCTGCCATCCTCATCAGAATCTACACCACCAAACACTCCCAAAACACCAAACAGTCCAATCATAATTTCTGATTCTCCCACTCCATCTCCAAAACAAACAGCTGCCAAGCAAACCACCGAAAACCCCAGCAGGACCTTCATAGACTTAACAATCTTTAACCGTCTTGCTGATCTGAAACATAAAATAGCCATCCTAAAACCAAAACAACCAGATGTTGGCTCTGGTATTATGAATTTTGAAACAGGTATGCAGCAGTGGATTGCTTCTCTGAAGCAAGTCTGTCCTGGAATTATTGACCCAGCTGCCTCTGACCAGCTCTGGTCACAATTCAGAATTTGGGTACGTGCTGAAGCCCTTAAGTTGCAGGATATCAACTATGAGCAGGCACAACAGAACTTCAGCAAGCTGCTGAAGGAAGTTGAAAGTCAGCTGCCTCAGGAAGCCGTGCTCCCTCTGGATAGTGAGCCTTGGTCTGAGAAACATCTAGCTTCAAAGGTGCAACCAGAAGAAGACAAGACCATTCAAGCTGAAGCAAGTCAAGCAGAAGATGTTGCAGAAAGCTCTCAGAAGCTTCCTGCTTCTGATGTTTCTCAAGCTGCCTTGGACAGGCAGACTCTGGAAGAGCTGAAGCTGAATGACATGCGTCTACAGCAGAGGATGGATGAAAACGACCAGAAGATGAAAGAAAGAATGGATGTGCAGGATAGCAAGATTGACACTGTTGTCAGCATGGTACACAAGCAGAATGAGACTGCTAATCAGATCAAAGCCATGCTGGAGAACCTGTTCACACGCTTTCCTCCCCAACCTTAGTTTTTTCATTCATGTCATTTTCATGTTTTCCTTGATTATCTAATGTACTGCTTTAATATGTTTTGTCTGATTCTGAACCTTTTAATATGACAAGTTTTTCTGATCTTAATTGTTTTAGCACATCACCTACACTTTTTGATTGCTGATAAAAAGGGGGAGAACAAGAATGATATTTTAAACAATAACGGATTACTAAGACAGAAATTCTCGAACATTCTAACTCTGTTATACTTGAATATGTTTTCTGTTTTGCTTAAGTCTACAGGTACAAGAAAGCACCATGATACCCTGAAGAATAAAGCTCTGAAACTCTGACCCGCTCTGATACTCTGACCCAAAGCAAAGCTCTGACAAGAAAAGCTCTGACACACTGATCTGAAGCTCTGCTCTGATATGCTGATCTAAAGCTTCTGATAGTCAAAGACTCTGATACTTTGATGTTCAAAGAAAGGCAAAAAGATCTGATTCTGAAGAACTCTTGGAATCAAAAAGGGAAGCAATAAACTCAGGGGGGAGTATCTCTCAACTCTTATCCCTTATCCTTGATAACCTCTTACTCTGATACATCTCTCTGATACCTTTTCACGTTATTTTCAATTAAAAATATCCAGTTTTTGTCATCATCAAAAAGGGGGAGATTGTTAGAACAAAGTTTGAATCTACTACCCTATGTTTAAGTTTTGATGATAACAAAATGAAATGATATATTATTTATATGATTCATGTATGAACTATTTGCTGCCTAAATTACTATGTTCTGATTTGCAGATACTCTGATAGGTATAAGCAAGATCACACCTAATCAGCATCAAAAATTTGGTTCTTGACATCAGCATCAGAAGTTGCTATATCAGAATACCAGAATCAGAAGATTAACTCACGTGTATGCTGAAGCCTGATGAACAGAACTGCGCTCAACACTCTGATAAATAAAACAACAGTTCATCAGCAGTTAAGCAGAGTCAGAATGAGCCAAGCCAGAACATGCATTAAGTAAGCAACGGTACTGTGCATTGAAAGCAAATTATTACCAACGGCCTCATTCCAGACAAGATCTGCTCGATAAGGAAAGTTTGTTATTAGCATTGAATCAAGAATATTGCTCCAACATTCAACAATCTTAGTGCTATATAAACAAGACTATGAAGATTGAATTGGCTAATGCTCTCCAACTCTTTACACGCCTAAAAGCTGATCATAATCTTCCTTCTCTCAGTTTGCTAAACGCTACATATCCTCTTACTCAATTATTGTTTAGCAATCTAGTTTCTAAGCTTAAAGTTGTGTATACATCACAGTTGTGATACAGTTTTGTAGAAAACATTCACACACTTAGATTTATCTTCTTTGTAAGAAAGTGTTTCCTTGACAAACCGGGTTGTGGTTTGCATCAAGAAGGCTTTAGCAGTTGTTAAAGCAGTTTGTAATATTCAGTTGAATATAGTGGATTAAGACCTCGTTGGAGAGAGGCGAAATCACCTTGATGGGTGGACTGGAGTAGTTTGAGATCAAACGAACCAGGATAAAAATATCTTGTTCATTGCATTGATTTTCAGTTTTACAATTCAACCCCCCCCCCCTTCTTGTGTTTTTTCACTTCTTCACTTCATGCCTGAATTGATTCACTACGCGATGGCCTCTTTTACGCTTGCTTTGACCTACCTCGTGCTAGCATCCACAAGGCATGGGCTGCCTTTGTGCCAACTTTGACTGGACAATGGTCCCTGTTATACGGTAGCAGAACCCACTATTAATACTGGTGTGCATTTTTTGTTTGTAAATGTCACGGTAAGCAAGAGTCGCCACCGACTTTTCTTTTATCTAACAAGGGTGAAAAGAACAGAAAAAGACCTTTTTCGAGATTTTTTGAGTAAGGGGGTAGATTATAGAAAGGGAAGGTGTTAGCACCCTTTCCATCTGTGGTTTTCCACGGGCTCTTAGGTACTTGCTCATTTTTTTAAAATTGTTTTCGTGTTTTCGTGTTTTGAAAGGTTTTTGTTTGCTTTATGATAACTCTTGTATCAGTCCTCAAGAGTGTGATAAAGCGTTTTTGAAAAGAAGTTTGAAAATTGTGCTAGTGTAAAAAGGAATCAGATTTGAGCAAGTACTTAAGAACTATCTACCTACTCGAAAAATGCGTCATTTTCCTCCTTTCCTTTAGATAGTGCTATCCTACTATTAGTGAGTAGGTAGCCCTATCGTTGGATGTTGACGGACTATCGAAAGGGCTGCTCATGGTCATTGAAGGAAACATGTACAGATACCTTAGCATTTTGAAGGGACTGTCATCATGTAGGCAACATCGAGGGACAAGATCATTTCTCGTAGGCAACTCGAGGGACATTTAGGGACTATGATCTCTATGATGACTTTAAACTGAGGGTCTTTGCTAAGATATCCCTACGTTCGAGGGACATGACCATTTCTGAAGGCAACCAAAGTGAGGCTATACCCTAGGGGTACAAGTGTGAGAAATGTGTTCAATTTAGTTATATTTATCATGAAATTAGTGACCTAATGATTAATTGATTAATTCTTGTCACGCACGCCTAATTTACTAACAATTTATATACAAGCATATAAGAAATATAAAGGCGAGAAATAAAGTTCCTACAGCTATTACAAGGCTTTGGTGTAGTTACATGAATAATGAACGAAAAGTAAAATGCGGAAATTAAAAAACCTAATTAAACTATTACAAACCGGGCACAGTTACATAATAAAAAATAATCGTATGAAAAATAATAACGCGCAAAAATTAAGACTGGCCTATGTTTGAAACCCTAAAAGTCTAATTGTCTATTAAAAATATTTTTTGGTATCTTATGAAAGAAAATTAGAAATTTAACCTAATTTCTAACTAATTTTAAATTAAAGAAAAAAAGTTAAAATTAAATTAAATTAATTTGAAAAAATTAACTTTTTTCCTTAAAAAAACTCTAAATCTTATTTTTTTGATGATTTTATGATTTTATGATTTTTTTTAGAAAAAATGAATAAATAAAAAATATAAACTAAATAAAAAAGAATAAAGAAATTAAGAAATGGGCTTGGGTGTGAGAAAGCAAAACTGAGGGGTGTTCGTTTGAAACTATCCAGGCCCAAATTGCTAGCCCAGACTCCTGCGCATGGTTCAGTGGTATCGTTCCCTTGAGGGTCTATCATGAACGCTCAGATCTAGAGTGTTGGATCTGATGTTATGATGATCTGATGGTGATGATCTAATGACACATGGTATACGCGCTTGCCCCTAGAACACTAGATCTGCAGGAAACCTGTTAGAAAAATAAAACGCCTGACCTAGGTATCGAACCCAGATCCTCCCATTTACAGCGTATTGCCTTTACCATATGTGCCAGTTATTCATTCATGTATATAATAACAAAAAAAATAATATAATATAAAAACAAGGAAATGGTTGAGTCAGCAAGACACGCGGGCGCTTGTAGGGTCCATGATATTTGAACGATCCAACCAGAAGAAGCCATTATGCCACACAGGGTCACCGACTGGTCAAACCACCTCAGACGGTGGCTCCAGTCATCATCTTCGGCTAGCCAAAAACATAACCTGCAAAATAGGGAGATTTGAAGCCTGAAATTTTACCTACCCCCTAAAACCTAGGCTGCGAGTTCAACCATGGCCTTAGTTTGGTCTACAGATGTCTCCATCTCTGAGACCGAAGCTCACACATTTTCAAACCCTAACAATGGCAAGCTTTGATTTTGGAACTGAAACTCACATGAAGCACGTTAAAATATTTACAATGATCAATATGAACACATATATGCACGCATAACTCATTTATATTTTGTAATAGGAGGATTTGAATTGAAGAAATCATATCAAATCGGTGATGCTTGAAGGAGGGATCTTGGGCACGATTTGGCTTGGCTAACGAATGAGGATGACTCCTGGGACCTTCAGGAGGAAACTAGGATGCTTGGTTTGAATGGAGAAGGCTTGGATCGCTTGGTACAATGTTCACTTTTTCTTTGAAATTTTGGAAATAATTTTTAGACTTGTGGAGGCAGCTTTCACGTGTGTATTAGGTCTGGGCTTGTTGTGTATATGTAGTAAATCTCATTAGGTCAACAATTGTAGAAAAAATCCAATGCTTTGATGAGAAATATCTTCTTTCCAATTATTTTATTTTTAGCTTGTTTTGGAAAAAATACAATCTTTCCTCCCTCCACGATTTTCCTCTGATTTTCTAGCATATCTTACTCCTTATTTGCTGAGAAAAAGATTCTCCAATCATATCTTACATAATTTCCCTTATTTCTTTATTTAATTTTGACTTTTAATGAATACAAAATCAAAATAAATAATAAAAATAATTAAATAATGTATGAGTGAGCTCAGGGGTCGTGGGCCATGATGGAAACAAGTTTCAAGCATGAAAACATGGGCCCATTTGGAAAAAAATTCAAGTTAGGTCAATATTGGCTTCATGCACATTTCCAAAAATTGGTCAACTTTAGCAATGCATGTCTCTCATTTTTAACCCTAAGAGGGTGTTATTTGGCTTTTTGGAGAGATTAGTATGTCCTATAAACAACCTTTTTGGTTTCAATTCAATTGGATCTTCCATGTTCATGTAGGGAGCTTTGACCCAGAAGGTATTTTTGTTGACTTTTTGAAAGGACCTATAATGTCTGAGCTTGTATCTTTCCAATGGTGCATTCTTGAACTTGAGGGTTGAAGAGAAGTTGTAGGGAATTGGATTATCTTCAAAATGATCCTTGGTGGAAAATTATGTGATAAAGTATGAGAAAGTTATTCCTGGTCAAAGTTTGGTTGACTTTACCTATAGAAACCCTAATTTGCCATTTTTGACTTTTGATGAGTTGGGAGTATTTCTTGAGGAATCATGATCAATCCTTGATAAAATGATGGATATCACTTCATAATGTTGATGTTGACCAAAAAAATTTGAAGTTTGACTGTATATAGGCCACAATTGACTTTTGACCTAGTACAGTGGATTTTCGGGCATTTGAGCAGTTGACTGAGAAAACTTGTTGTGTAAGGCATGAAATTTGGCATGGATGGTCTTGAGGACATATTGGGAAAATGGAGAACATTTGGGATCCTTGGGACTCACACATCTTGCTTAAAGTTTAAACCCTAGTTGAGGTTCATTGCCTTTAGGAGGAGAATTTGTCTGGTCAATTCTTAGTCATCCTAGGGCAAGTTAGGGGCCTCAATGGGCATGTGTTGAGTAAAATGAGAGGGAAAATATTGGGGTACAACAGTCCCCTTTGAAATAGTTTTACACACTTCAACACACATTTTAGTCCCTTCGAAGGTGCATTCATGAGGTCCCTTCGAAGAAGCATTCATTGGTCCATTCGAAGGACATATGGTTATTGAATACAAGCTTGTCCTATGATGGATCTTGGTCCTGCATGTGGCCAGGCTCAGGCCTCTTATGCAATAGCATTCAAAGGTGGTGACAAAGAAGGTTTTCAATTGGCCAGATTGAAGTTTTTTTTTGAGTTATTTGAATCAAACAGTTATGTCCCTCGAAACAGGGACGCTTTAGCAAAGACCCGTAAATTAAAAGATCATAGTCCCTCGATGACCCTACGGTTGCCTTTTGGTAAATGATCTAGTCCCTTGAACAAAATTGCTAAAGCGTCTTCATCTGTTGCCTTTATGACTGTACGTCCCTTCAAATGTCCCTCATACATCAAATGATAGGGTTACCTACTCACTAATAGTAGGATAGCATTTTCTAAAGGATAGGAGGAAAAGAACGACCTTTTCGAGTACAAGTAGATAGTTGTTAGATGCTTGCTCAAATAAAACAAACTTTTTTCACACTTACATTTTTCAAAATCAACTTTCAAAAACATTTGCTTTGTCAACACTTTTGAGTACTGATACAAGAGTTAACGCAAAGCGAATCGTCGCACTAAGGCATTTCAAAACATTTTTCAAACACACAAAGCACAAAGTAATTTTAAAATGAGATAAGAATCTAAGATCCCATAGAAAACTACGGATTGAGATGGTTCTAACACCTTCCCTCTCCATAATCTACCCCCTTACTCCGAAAATTCTCGAAAAGGTCTTTTTCTGTTCTTTTCACCCTTTCCTTAATTTAGATGAAAGAAAAGTCGGTGGCGACTCTTGCTTACCGCAACATTTGTGAACACAAACGCAAAACCAGTATTAACAATCGGTTCTGCCACTATACCACAGAACTGGTGAATCTGCTGGGGACAAATAAAAAGTGGGGTTACCTTAGAGATAGTTTATTTTTAAACTGCTTGGTGTGATTTGTATGCTTTACCTTTTGGGATTATTTGGGTTGTTACTATAGATCCTATACCCTCATTTTGGGTACCTTTTAGGTAAGTAGAAATAGATCGTGGAGACTATGCAGGGTATACCGACACGGTTGAAGCGATAGCTAAGTTGATGTGACACTTTGGTTGGTACCGATATCCCTTGAGTAGTCTGGGAGAATACGGGGCCGCTGCATGGTGTCATGAAGCATCAAATGACCTTAGAACCTTTAATTGAACAACTTGGCCATTAGGAAGTAGTGAGATAGCTGTCTTTGGTGTATTCCTAAGTCAGTTGATACTCGATTCTACACTCGTTGAGATTTGACTCCCGAGTTTTGTTTGGAGGCAAGTCAGTTGTCGATCGGAACAAAACTTGTGGGAAAAATCGGTGATATTGATATTCCCTAGAACCTGGTTACTATTAATAGGACAGGTTGAGCCCACTAAACTTCAAGAGGGTTCTTACCTATGGAACTCATGCAAGCCTTAACCTAAGGCTATTTATGTGACTTGCTTGCTTTCATTATCTAACAAACTTGAACTCATTGCAGGGCTTTTGTTTGTATTCCTTGCAGGTCTTTGTTTGTATACATTATCCAATAACCTGGATTTCTAGCAAGACATATTTGTCTTCATCACCTTACATTTTTGTTTGACGCATAGCATACACATCATAGCATCATACCATAGCATTTCCTTAACCATTTCAAGGATCTCAAGGGCTTGTGATGCAGGTTATGATAAAGCAGACGTCTAGCAAGGGGCAAGGGAATTTATTTTCCTCTAGCCAATATCGTCAAAAGATAAAAACATGATAACTTGAGTCAAGGGGTATGTGTAGCGGTAGAAATGTTCAAGACTAAGCCATTGGATTGACTAGACTTTATACAAATAAAAATAAAAATCGCCACCGTGCTTTATTGTTTTCAAAGGAATGGGAAAAGAGCGAATAACCCAAAAAAGGGGGAAAGATTCAAGGTAAGGGGGTGGTTATGAAAAGGGAAGGTATTAGCACCCTAAACATCTACGGTACTCCGCAGGAACCTCTTTGTAAAATCTGTATATTTTGGCTATATAAAAATGTGTTGTATATAAAATGGATAGTGGAGGTGAGAAAAGAAGTATTTTTTTATGATTTTTGCACCCGCTGCGGTTGCGAACCTTTAGTGCCTACGTACCACCTTTTGTGTAATAGGGGATCAAGGTACACGTAGTTCCTCTTTTAAAACACAAGTGTGTTGGTTGATTTTAAGAGATAAGACATCATCGTCATTGTCCGTGTGGAAAACATACTTACTACCCACAATCATGAGAAAGGATAATTTGCAGCATCTCAAAGTGGAGGATAATGGCTTGGATTTTAAAATCAACAATGCCTCACTCAACACCCAAGTGGAAAATATCTCACTTCACTACATATTGTAGAAGTATAGTTGTTTGCATCACTACAAGGATTGACAAGAGTCTAATCTTTTGAGAAAAATTTAAAGATAAAAGCGAAAGTGGCAAAAATGGTTTGGAATGAGATTAATTGACTTTTAGTCTTCTCACAAAAAATGTCAATGTATTATTAAATTGATTGAAGTTTATTGATGAAAATGTTTTGAAAATGCATGGACATAAGTCCAAGTTTATTATGAAAGTGTTTCAAGTTTAGAAACAAGAAGAGTTTAAAAAGGAGGGAGAAGATTTTTGAAATTAAAGAAGATGGGATGAGAAGAAGAGACTATCCTAGAGCATAAGGTAAAAGCTAAGGATAAGGACCATTTAACCAACAAGAAGCCAAAACATGATATTATGAGCCAAGATAGAATTCCCATTCTTTGGATTGAAACTAAGCAAGCAAAGATACTAGACCTCTTCAAATGCATTAAGTCTTCACAAAAATTGGGCAGAGTAACGGCTGTATGCGGGTGAATTCCATATTACAAACAAAGAATGTAATCACATAAACCTGCACACAAAAACAAACAAGCAACCCAATGTCTTGAGGTAAACCTCAAGAGCTCCAAACAAAATAATCAGATGAGATCACAAGATATCCAAGATAGGCCAACGTTTCTAATCCTAAGTCCAAGAAAAAGTCCACTGCTCCATCATGCCAAGGATAGTAACCACATAGTCCAAGCACCATTAAGAGTTTTTTAGGGTTTAAGTTGGTTATTAAGTATCTTAGGAAAAGGAAAAAGAAAAGCTCAAGTGAGCAAAGTAAAAATGACAAGAAAATAAATGCTCAAATGAGCAAAGATGAAAATGGCATGAAATGTAAAATGCTAAAAACATAAATAGTGCATAAAGCATAAAAGAACAAAAGCATAAAATAAAACAAGTCAATAATTAGTGGTTAGTTGGATTACCATCTTGAAACTTGCATTTGGAACTCATTAGAGGATTGGTAGAACCAAAGCCTCCACACAACAAGTTGCATTTTCTTTTTGTCAAGTATATCATCCATTTGGAATTCTCATAAGTACCATTTAATGATCAACGATGTTTAAGTGATCCGCGTTGACCAAAGGTGTTATAGATCCATTAGAGGATTTGTAGAACCAAAGCCTCCACACAATGAATCTCAAGGTTATTAGATCAAAGAGATCAAATTAACATACTTAGGCTTGAAATCATAAGATTGGGCCATGAATGATCATTTATTCGAATCGGGACAAAATTTAGCGCAATTTTAAGCAATTGTAAGTGGACTTATATAGAAGTCGCACCTATTTTGAGGCCGGTTAATATCAATCTATGCACCATTTGTTTTGATACATGATATAGAGATCATGCTCCAAAAACATTTAGTGCAATAAGAAGGGGATGAGATGAAGAGGAATTAGGGTAAAAAGAAAAACCATATTTGAATTAATATTTAATCAAACTATTATTAAAATCATTCATCCATTTTTTGTGGAGTCCAACTCAACACCATGGATCCAATGATGTTAATAAATCCATGATC
Organism: Vicia faba; assembly: GCA_948472305.1. Taxonomy (NCBI): domain Eukaryota; kingdom Viridiplantae; phylum Streptophyta; class Magnoliopsida; order Fabales; family Fabaceae; genus Vicia; species Vicia faba. The sequence goes on from OX451737.1 coordinate 953,378,980, forward strand.
AAAAAATCAACCCAAGACAGCCATAAAATATTCACAAACTGATATAACATTTAATATATATATTAAAGGATAAAAATGTTTTAAAAAAACTAGAAAATAATGACGAAAATATCAATTATGTTTAAATTATTCAAGAAATGAAAAATTAAGCCACAGAAAAATCAGAAATGAATCCAAATATTTTTATAAAAAATTTAGTAATTTTTAAAAGTCAGAAACTAATTTTAAACCATTTAAAATTGCTAAAACAAACATAAAATGGATCAAAAATAGTAAACCTCAACATAAAATTTCATAAAATTTTCAGAAAGTCAAAATTATGCAAAATAATATTTATGAATTTTTTTAAGAATTAAAAAATGTTAGAAAGTATTTTTTTAAGTAATTAAAAGAAATCAAATAATACAAAAAATGTAAAAAATACCAAATTTTAAAATAATAATGCAAAAAAATATTCATGAGATCAGAAATAAATCAAAGTATTTTTTGTGAATTTTTTCATTATTTTTGGATAAAAAATAAAAAAGTTATGAATTTTTGAAAATTTATTCAAATAAAATATAAAATCAGAAAGTAAAATAAAACCAAAAATATGTGGACCATCAGATAAAAGTCAAAACGCGTTAGTAAGCTAATCCATTGGACCAGACGCGTTGTGCTTGATATGGACCTTAGTGAAACAAGCATGTAATCCGAAAAAGGGCAACCAATGAAATTAAAACGCTTGGCACGCTATCATTGGTTGAGATAATACATGTCATCATCTTCAACCTCCAGACACCCTGTAATGGGGATTTTGTGAGATCCTTCAAATGGAAAAATTAGGATCCCTGACTAGCATCATTGAACTCGTCTCTTCAAGACGATTCTAACATAACCATCGCGCCAAATTTATGTAAAGTATGGAAAGAGATATGAATCAAAATACAGAAAAATAGCGAGCACCTTCAATTTGAGATTTCTCTTTCAATTCTCAATGAATTTAAAAATTGTAAGCAGCATTAGAATCAGACAAAAGAGTAGAACAGATTAGTGCTTGATTTGAATCCAATTGGTGGATAATTCTACCTTTTCGAAGTTCAAGTAAGAAGCTCTAAAACTGGACTTTTGTAGCTTGGATTATGGGTTGTTTTGATTGGTTTAAGTGCTGGAGAGTTTGTATGAAGTTTAAGGATGATGAATGCGCAAAGAATTTTGGAAAAGGAAGCTTAAATTTCAAAAACTGAATTCAACAAAAGTGGGTTCGTGTGAAGTTTTGGCAGGGTGTTCTTGGCTCTCTAAGCTTGGGAAATTGAATGGGGGATGACCCTCTATTTATAGGGAAGTGAATAGGAATGAAAATTTGAAGAAACAAGGAAGTTTGGAGGGAAATTGAGTAAGGGTCGAGCACGAGTGAAGTGTGACTTCATTTCCATCAAAACTCAACTAAACCTTGTGTTTTGGGGTGCTAATCACTTATGGCAAGTTTTCTAATCAAGTTTAAATCAAAAACACGCACAAATCTTGTGTTTAGAAGTCACATTATGGATTTCAAATTTCTAACTTTGTGCAAAATTAAGTTTCAAACAACCAAATTCAAATCTATGGCATTTCCGCCTCAAAGGGTCTTAGGGCATGATTCTTGATGCTTTGGAAAGATGAGGTTACAAGCTTTGCAATGGAAAAAGAATGGAATCAAATGGATGCTTGAGCTGAAAGTTACATGGTGTCAAAGTTGAAGAAAAAGAGTTGACTTTCCATACTTAGAAAAAATTTCAAACTCTTCTTTAAAAATGACCTATAATCTCTTGCATCCAAACATGGCCTTCCACTTAGAATTTGCTCTTGACCAAAAAATATGGAATGAAGTAGACCTCTTGAATGACATTTGTCAATTTGAACCACTCAAAATCTCCAAAAATTGAGCAAGTAATGACTTGTTGAAGTTGACCAAAAATCATGAAATGACCTATAATCTCTTGCATTCTTAAGGAAACTTCCATCCATTTTCTTACTTTGCACATAAAATACGGCATGAAGTAAACATCCTTAGGGTAATCATGGAAAAGGAATGGGCTCAAGGTGATAAAAATTGACCAAGTTATGATCATTTGAAATCACATTATGAAAAATGAGGGATTCATCAAGATGACTTGTAATCTTTCTTCTTCACTAAGTTCCTTCCAAATGAAAACTCCTTGGAACTTTTAAAGTGATTTGTTGGTAACTATTTGAAGAGAAGAATGTTTTTGGAGTCACTCAAAAATACCAAAATATGAGCAAGATATGCCCCTCTGAAATCCAAAACCCTAGCTTCTAGATCAAGAGAATGCTTGGTGGAACTTTGCCAAGTTTGAACAAACTTTTTGTGCCAATATTATTCCTTTGTGAATAGAATTTGTTGAGGATGATGATGAGGACTCATGGCCATAAAAACTACTTCCATACCAACTTCAAAACAACTTCAATGGTGAGGTTTGGATCTCTCAAGCTTTTGACTAGGGCATGGAAATAAACTCATGATCCCATGATGCAACTTGCTAAACCTCAATGCCTTTACCTACATTATTAACAAGTAAGAAAACCCAATATTGTATTTTGTTAATTTAGAGAGAAAATCAAAGCAAAATATCCATGATCACCAAAGAAAACAATTCAAGGTGCTTGGTAACTACTCAGAGATCAAAGCTAGAGCTAGGGAGAAGGACCAAAAACCCTAATGTGATTTGTTGTGATTGAAACAATATGGTATGATGAAGGGATCTTAGGGGCAAAAATTGGGGTACAACAACTGCCCTTATTTAAGTTTCTTCTATCCGGAGATACGAAGGTTAAAAATCTTCGTGTCGACGTGATCGAAGACACTTAAATATAAAACAAACCCTGTTTTTGGCCCTAAGATGCCATGCAAACATTTATGCATATGAATGGAACAAAAGAGACGCAAAGTAGCATTGGGGATGCAACATGAAATGTAGAAAAGAAAGAGCAATCCCACCAGGAAAATAAATCATTGGTAAACCACAAGAAAAGAATCAGAGAGGAGGATAACAAGCATCGACGTTCACTGTTGATGTACTACCAACATTCACTTAATGGTAGAAAGAGAAAACATATCATATCACCGTCGTTCACTGGCGATGAACTATCAACGTTCACTGAAGATAGAAAAAAGATTAAAAAAAACACCGACATTCACTGCCGATATACTACCAACGTTCACTGAAGGTAGAAAGAGAAATTATATCATATCACTTCCGTTCACTGACGATGAACTATCAACATTCACTGAAGATAGCAAAAAGATAAAAAAAACACTGACGTTCACTGCCGATGTACTACCAACATTCACTGAAGGTAGAAAGAGAAAATATATCATATCACCACCGTTCACTGACGATTAACTATCAACGTTCACTGAAGATAGAAAAAAGATAACAAATACCGATGTTCACTGCTGATGTACTACCAACATCCACTGAAGGTAGAAAGAGAAAATATATCATATCACTGTCGTTCACTGACGATGAACTATCAACGTTCACTGAAGATAGCAAAAAGATAACAAACACCAACGTTCACTGCCGATGTACTACCAACGTTCGCTGAAGGTAGAAAGAGAAAATATATCATATCACCGCCGTTCACTGACGATGAACTATCAACGTTCACTGAAGATAGCAAAAAGGTAACAAACACCGACGTTCACTACTAATGTACTACCAACATTCACTGAAGTTAGAAAGAGAAAATATATCATATCACCGCCATTCACTGACGATGAACTATCAACATTCACTGACGATGAACTATCAACGTTCACTGGAGATAGCAAAAAGATAACAAACACCGACGTTCACTGCCGATGTACTACCAACGTTCACTGAAGGTAGAAAGAGAAAGTATATCATATCATCGTCGTTCACTAACGATGAACTATCAACATTCACTGAAGATATAAAAAAGATAACAAACATTGACGTTCATTGCCGATGTACTACCAACATCCACTGAAGGTAGAAAGAGAAAATATATCATATCACCACCGTTCACTGACGATGAACTATCAACGTTCACTGAAGATAGAAAAATGATAACAAACACCGACGTTCACTGCCGATGTACTACCAACATTCACTGAAGGTAGAAAGAGAAAATATATCATATCACCTTCGTTCACTAACGATGAACTATCAACGTTCACTGAAGATAGCAAAAAGATAACAAACACCGACATTCATTGCTGATGTACTACCAACGTTCACTGAAGGTAGAAAGAGAAAATATATCATATCACTGCCGTTCACTAACGATGAACTATCAATGTTCACTGAAGATATCAAAAAGATAACAAACACCGACGTTCACTGTCGATGTACTACCAACGTTCACTGAAGGTAGAAAGAGAAAATATATCATATCACCATCATTCATTGACGATAAACTATCAACGTTCACTGAAGATAGCAAAAAGATAACAAACACCGACGTTCACTACCGATGTACTACCAACATTCACTAAAGGTAGAAACAGAAAATATATCATATCACCTCCTTTCACTGACGATGAACTATCAACGTTCACTGAAGATAGCAAAAAGATAACAAACACCGACGTTCACTGCCGATGTACTACCAACATTCACTGACGGTAGAAAGAGAAAATATATCAAGTTTCCCCAAGATTCTTGTGTTTTGCCAAGAACGGGTCTCAACTTCTTATTCAACCAAGGAAATCTGCCTGGAAAGGGTAATACGTAATCTATCTCAAATAAAGAGACTCATACTCATTGTCAAAGGGGATTTACAAAGAGAAATGACTTTCTGGGAATAGCAATATGACTTCCCGGGGACATGCCACGATATTCCTGCTGAGGAGATAAAGTCTTCCTGTGCTAAATAAATGCACAAACCAAAACCCAAAGTTTTCAGAAAACCATAAATCCAAATCAGCAATAAACTAGAGCAAGACGGCCAATGCAGACTCATCCTTTGAGAAATAAACTCAAGAGGGACAACCAAATTCAACTAAGCAAAGAGCGTTGTAGGAAAAGTCAGAACAATATATCAATGAACGATGATTTTTAGTGATGCATGATGTATGTATGAATGTATGAGTTATATCGTGCATATGCTGGTAAAAGGATACATGATCAGTACAAACAAACAAAACCGCCTCCGGTACTAACAACATTGGGCTAAGCTTCGACCAGAAATATTAATCCAAGAAAGGTAAAAGAAACCACGGAAATAAAACGTATTGCTTGTCCTAACTTCACTGAGGAGAAACATAATCCGGATGTAGCCAAATCAAACAAATATCAGGATAGAACATCTTTCTTCCGGTTTTATCAGAGAAAACAGTTTTCCAAAAACAACATGCCTACTGGAGATTGCGAGCCCAGCCTCAAATAAAGCAGAATGACGTTGACACAACCAAACCTCATTGGGAGATTCAAGCCTACCTCCCTGGAGAAAACTTTCATCACAAATACTCATTCCAAACAAGAGATGCCCTGGGATAACCTTCTTGGGAAATCAAGAAGTCAATATTAATGCCAAAACTTTCATCATATGAGGGAAAACGTGCTGGGGAATCTGAGACGGAGACTTCTGACCATGCAAACCCAAAATCAAAAGCGAACCAAGACTTGACTGGGGGTAATGGTATCACAAACCCAATAATGTACTTTGCATCCACTGATATCGTCTTTAACTATCTGAGAAACACACAAAGATTGCACACCTACCAGCAAAATGACATGAGAAAACTTTCATGAAGGGAGTAAATCTTCTTAAAACAACTGGAGTTTGTTCATTCTTGGGATCACCATTCTTGTTGTCATTGTTTCATCACAAATCCCAAAGTAAATTGAATTGTAAAGATCTCTTTTTTTGAAAAATCAATTTTGCTTTTTAATCTTTTAGCTTTAACAGTTATTATCAGTAATAAATGGAGTCTTTGCAAGCTAAATAAAAATAAGAACACAAAGAATTGGGAAAAAGCTCGAATTTCATTAATAGAATGGTAGTCTGCGAATGGCGAGACTCCATGGATGATTACAAAGTTTGGGAAATGGTAATACATAATGGAAAAGATATATTGAGATACAATGACCATTATCCCCCCTAACAACTTTTGAAATCCTGAGCAGCAGCTTTTGTTGAAGTATGGTAAGGATCCGAGAAGACTATTGCTTCAACGATCAAGTCTTGTCTGACGTAGTTACTTGCCAAGAAAGTCCATAAATTTTTCCTAAGCTGCCCTTGCGGGTTTTCAACTTAGCGGGAAATTTATTCTGTTTATGTCTCTAATTTTTGCCTAGACCTCCCTTTCGGGTTTTCGGCCTACCGAGACGCTCTTTTATGCCTAAGCTGCCCTTTCGGGTTTTCAACTTAGCGAGTTGTTCTTTTATTTGTTTAGGAAAAGTATTTCTTGACTGCGTCAGCATTCATGAGACGTGGGAACACCTCGCCATACATAGTTTCAAGAATTAATGCACCACCAGAGAAGGATTTCTTGACAACATACGGGCCTTCAAAATTGGGAGTCCACTTTCCCCTAGAATCAGTGTTGAAAGACATGATCTTCCTGAGCACGAGGTTGCCTTCTCTGAATTCACGAGGTTTGACCTTTTTGTCAAATGCTTTCTTCATTCTTTTCTGATATAATTGCCCATGACATAAAGTTGTCATTCTCTTCTCTTCAATCAAATTCAATTGGTCAAACCTGTTCTTAACCCATTCAGCCTCTGTCAATTTGGTTTCCATTATCACACGCAACGAGGGAATCTCTACCTCGACAGGGAGTACAGCTTCCATTCATACACTAGAGAAAACGGGGTTGCTCCTGTTGAAGTACGGACAGATGTTCGATATCCATGTAGAGTAAAAGGGAGAATTTCATGCCAATCCTTATAAGTAACAACCATTTTCAGGATAATCTTCTTGATATTTTTATTAGCAGCTTCAACATCCGCATTCATCTTTGGCCTGTATGGAGATCAATGGTGATGGACAATCTTGAATTCTTTGCACAGTTCACTCATCATCTTGTTGTTCAAACTCTAGCCATTGTTAGTAATGATTCTTCTCGGCACACCATATCAGCATATAAGATTATTTTAGATGAAACACACAACCACCTGTTTGGTAACATTGGCATACGAAGCAGCTTCTACCCATTTGGTAAAGTAGTCAATTGCTACCAAGATGAAACGGTGTCCATTCGAAGCTTTGGGTTCTATCATCCCGATCATGTCAATACCCCACATAGAGAAATGCCATGGGGAAGAAATCACATTGAGAAGTGTCGGAGGTACATGGATCTTATCTGCGTAAATCTGGCATTTACGACACTTTTTTGCAAATTTGTAACAATCAGATTCCATTGTCAACCAATAATAACCTACCCTTAGCATCCTTTTAGCCATTGAATGTCCATTAGCTCGAGTTCCAAATGAACCTTCATGGATCTCATGCATTAACATGTCTGCTTCGTGTCTATCCACGCATCTGAGCAAGACCATGTCAAAATTCCTCTTGTATAACACATTTTCACTGAGGAAGAAACTGCTTACCAATCTTCTCAAGGTCTTTCTATCTTTCTTTGACGCACCAACGGGTATTCCTGAGTCTGAAGAAAATGCTTGATATCATAATACTAAGGTTTTTCATCTTCTACATCCTCTGTTGCAAACACATGAGCGAGCCTATCTAGCCGTCGAACTGTAATTCGGGGTATATCATTCCAAGCATTTACTTGGTACATGGAAGCCAGAGTTGCCAGAGCATCTGCCATTTTATTTTCATCCCTAGGAATGTGATGGAATTCAACTTTATTGAAGAAGGTAGTAATCTTCTAGCATAATCTTTGTAAGGGATCAAGCCAGGGTGACGAGTGTCCCATTCTCCTTTAATCTTATTTATTACCAAGGCTGAATCGCCATAAACATCTAGAATCTTGATTCTGAGATCAATAGCTTCTTCAATACCCATGATGCAAGCCTCATATTTTGCCATATTATTAGTGCAATCAAATGTTAACCTTGTAGTAAAAGGAATGTGCGATCCATGAGGAGTAACAATCACAGCACCAATTCCTTTACCATAAGCATTCACAGCTCCATCAAATACCATACTCCAACAAGATTCAGGGTTGGGGCCCTCCTCAGGCAATGGTTCATCACAGTCTTTCACTTTCAAGAACATCACATCTTCATTGGGGAATTCATATTCTGCAGACTGATGATCTTCCACCGGTTGATGAGCAAGGTAATCTTCCAACACACTACTTTTGATAGCCTTTTGAGTGCGGTACTCAATATCATATTCAGATAACAACATCTGCCAGCGAGAAATTCTCCCAGTAAGAGTAGGCTTTTCAAAAATATACTTGATTGGATCTATTTTGGAGATCAACCAAGTAGTATGATTCAACATATACTGCCGCAAACGCTTTGCCGCCCAGGCCAAAGCACAACATGTTTTCTCTGGCATGGAATACCGCGACTCATAATCAGTGAACTTTTTGCTGAGATAATAAATGGCAAACTCTTTCTTTCCTGTTTCATCCTGTTGTCCCAGAATACAACCCATGGATTTATCTAACACCATTAGATACATAATCAACGGTCTTCCTTCTACGGGAGGGAGCAAGATAGGAGGTTCGAGCAGATACTCTTTAATACTTTCAAATGCCCTTTGGAAGTCATCCGTCCACACACAACCTTGATCTTTCTTTAACAGCTTAAAGATCGGTTCACACGTTGCAGTCATGTGGGAGATAAATCTGGAGATATAATTCAAACGCCCGAGGAAACCCCTGACTTGCTTTTTAGTTCTTGGTGCTGGCATTTCTTGAATTGCTTTGACTTTGTCAGGGTCAACTTCAATTCCTTTCTGGATAACAATAAAACCCAATAATTTCCCTGATCTAACTCCGAAGGTGCATTTATTTGGATTTAAGCGGAGACGATACTTCCTCAAACACTGGAACAACTTCAACAAATCTTCTATATGCCATTCTTCAGTTTGGGATTTGGAAATCATATTATCAATGTATACTTCGATTTCTTTGTGCATCAGATCATGGAATAGGGTTGTCATAGCCCTCTGGTACGTTGCACCAGTGTTCTTCAACCCGAAGGGCACCACTCTATAACAGAATGTTCCCCAGGGTGTGATAAACATTGTTTTTTCCATCTCCTCTAGAGCCATTCTTATTTGATTATATTCGGAAAATCCGTCCATGAACGAGAATACCTTGAATTTTGTTGTGCTATCCACTAACATGTCAATGTGAGGCAATGGAAAATCATCTTTTGGACTAGCTTTATTTAGATCTCTGTAATCTACGCACATGCGGACTTTTCCGTGTTTTTTCGGTACTGGGACAATATTGGAGATCCATTGAGGATACACTGATGTCACATGGAAACCAGCATTAATCTGCTTTAGGACCTCTCTTTGATCTTTACTGACATATCTGGATGTGTTCTTCTCAACTTTTGTTTAACTGGCGGACACTCTGGCTTCAACGGCAAATGATGCTCGACAATGTCTGTATCTAGACCAGGCTTATCTTAATAAGACCAAGCAAAAATATCCACATATTCTTTCAACAGCTCAATCAACCCACTCTTTACATCAGGATGCAACGATGCTCCAATCTTGACTTCCTTCGGATCTTCTTCTGAACCGTGAGACCTCTTCTGGAATTTCATCATAATCTTCTTCTTCAGCCCCAAACACAGGACAATCAAATTTGGGAGAGGGTGCAGGGTCATTGTGTTCAACGGGTTTTTTAATTAATCTGCACATACGATTTATGATTGTTTTTAGAAACTGACACATATAACAAGTGATCGTGCAGATTAATTTTCAGTTGTTATTTATTTTGAAATGGTTTTTTTTTATTATTACCATTTCCCAAGAAAAAGGCATAAAATAAAAGACATAATTTTGGAAGCAAAGACAACTTTTATTAATGATCTTAACAATTATAGCAAACAGATAAGCCCTACAACATTAATACTTCCACCTTGGGCAGAGTGAAAGATTTTCAAAAGAAAGAAGAAGATTTAACAAAACAAATTACTTTGAAATATGTATGCAAGAAGGAATATCAATGGTGACCCAGTTCTGAACTCGGACTCAATGCGTCACATAATTCGGTACTTCTTGCTCTGCTTCATCCTCTTCAACAGCATTAATTTCAGAACCAATTGGATGGAGGTAACCTCCGCTACAAAAAAAATCATGATAACTGTTCACAGAAGACTTTAACTTCAAACTTTCGCCTTTGCCATTCCTCGAAGAGAAACCCAAATCAGTTATGTTCTTGTTCACAGTTGGATCCACAAGTCGTCCCCATACTGCATTATGACCATTGCGTACAACCTGTTGCACGTCCTTCAGTGAAACCATGGAATTCTCATTCTTCCTTATGTTGTCAATGGATAGGGCTTGGAACTGGGTTCCAATAGCAGCCTCATCCGCTTCTACAATACTGAAAGAGGATAGATGGGATATCAACAACGCCTGCTCCCCATTTATGATCACTACCTTCCCTTCACGCACAAATTTTAGCTTATGATGCAGAGTTGAGGTGACAGCCCCTACTTCGTGTATCCATGGTCGTCCTAGCAAGCAACTATACGCGAGAATAGTATCCATTACCTGGAAAGTTATCAAGAACAAGTGTGGTCCTATATGGATGGGTAAGTCCACCTCACCGATGAAAGATTTCCTCGACCCATTGAAAGCCTTCACAATGATGTCACTCAGGCGCATAGATGTTCCCTGATACTTTAACTTCATGAGAGTACTTCTCGGTATAACATTCAATGCGGATCCATTATCAATTAGCACATTGGATAGAGAATCGTTCTTGCAGTTCATAGATATGTGGAGGGCCAGGTTGTGATTCCTCCCTTCATCTGGTAACTCATCATTGCAGAAACTTAAGTTGTTACATGATGTAATGTTTCCAATTATGTTGCTGAATTGATCTAACGGCATGTCATTCTCTACAAAAGCTTGGTTTAGTACTCTCATCAGTGATTCTCTATGAGTGGAGGAATTCATCAATAAAGTTAGGATGGATATCTTTGAAGGAGTCTGCAATAGCTGGTCCACAATTTTGTAGTCGCTCATTTTAATTATCTTCAAGATATAATCCACTTCTTTCTCCAATGTAGCTCCACTAATCTCTCTTGCAGCCTTCTTAGACTCATCGTTCTCAACAATTTTCTTTCCAGCAACAACGTCTCTTTGAATAACTGGCGCAAACACACGACCACTACAGGTCACCATGCTATTATCAACTATATTTCCAACATTTGGCATTGGCTGGATGGGAATTTCCACCACATCTTCTAAGATTGTAGCGTTATATTTGTAAGGCACGGTGTTATCTGATTTATAGGGAACAGGTCCTGGAAGACTAATTACCAATGGGGTAACAGCTGGTTTGCTATGGTACTCCACCTCAAGATGAGTGGGTGCACCAAAACAAGGTACAATGACATTTACACCTTCCTCGACATAATCAGCCCTCAAAAGACCATTTTCGGCAAACAAATCTTCGTCTGAAGAGAAATACTCATCCGCGAAGGCATATTCTTCTTCTGACTCTTCTCCCATCAAACAAACTTCAACCATATCAATCTCGTGATAATCATCTCTCTGACTTGTGATCTTGATAGTTCCATTGGCTAACAGCAATTGAACACCCTCTCTCACAATAGAACATCCTCGGGGGTCTCGACAGAAAACTATGCAAGATCCATATTGGTGTTCCACCTGACCAACAGTACAGAAGAAGGTAGCATGCAACTGCACGAGATCCTCATTCAAATGATCCACATCAAAAATCCTGAATTCACCCGGACATCCAGAAACCATATTAACTTCCTCTTCATATTCTGCCCTAGGCCTGATTATATGAATTAGACCTTCATCCATCATCTCCTGTAAATCAGCCTTTATCTTCTCGCAACCTTGTATGTTTGTACTGCAAATAGCACAACCGGCGTGGTCATGCGTATAATAACTGAATTCACAGAGGTCTGCGTGCATATTTACCAAATCCCCTCTAACCAAATTAATGTCAAAAATCTGAAAGTCACCTGGACAACCGGCCACCATATTCACAGCATTCACTACCCCGTGCTTGGGTAGAGGATTTTCTTTTACATTAGGTCCCATGTCTTTGAAAGATAAAATTCCAGACTTCACCAACCTTTGCACTTCAGTCCTCAAAGGATAATAATTTTCAACACTATGCCCTGGTGCTCCCTGATGAAAGGAACACGTCTGGTCTGCTTTGTAATACCAAGGAAATGGTGATGGTACTGTTGGAGGTGGTTGTGTCTGGACCAACTTCTTCTGAATCAATGCTGGTAGTAACTCTACATAACTCATGGGAATAGGTTCATAGTTCTCCCTTCTCTGATTACTCCCTTGGTTCCCTTGCTGGGACTGTCTTTGATAAGCAACGGTGGTCGGAGCGGCATTCATAATAGGAGTAACTGAGGCAACCTGATGGAGACGCTGATAATTCCTTCTAGGAGAGTTCACTCTTCTCTCTTGTATGACAGCATTGGTATCCCCCTCTTTCTTCTTTGTGAACCCATAAGCTGGATTTTTCACACCTCCAGATCCTTCACCCTTCGTTAAATGGCCTTCTCTTACTGCCTCTTCTAGGCGGACACCCATTCCTACCATCTCTTTAAAATCACTTGGGGTACTTGCTACCATTCTTTCATAGTAGAAAGCGTTTAGCGTCTTCAGAAAAAATTTAGTCATTTCCTTCTCCTCCATGGGAGGAATCACTTGTGCAGCCACTTCGCGCCATCTCTGCGCGAACTCTTTGAATGATTTTCTGTCTTTCTGAACCATGGCTCCAAGCTGGTCATGATCGGGCGCCATGTCCACATTGTACTTGTATTGTTTTATGAATGCTTCTCCCAAATCATTAAAGGTATGGATGTTGGCGTTGTCTAAACTCATGTACCATTTCAATGCTGCGCCGGTCAGACTATCCTGGAAAAAGTGAATCAGCAGATGTTGATCATCGGTGTGGGTAGACATTCTTCTTACATACATCACCAAGTGAGCATGAGGGCAAGTGTTGCCTTTGTACTTCTCAAACTCCGGGACCTTGAACTTAGCAGGCACTTTGACATTCGGGACCAAACACAACTCATTCACATTCTGCTCAAATAAGTCTTTTCCCCTAAGAGCCTTTATCTCTCTTTGCATTCTATCAAACTGCTCTTGGAAATCATCCATTCTGTCATAAAGACCTAAGTCTTCACTCGGCGGAGGGAAAGGACAACACACATCTTCATTAACAATCGGAACCAAATTCACTAAATGAGGTGCAGGAGGAACAGCATGCACCACAGGACGTGCTGGAGTAACAACATTTGGAACCACTGGAGAATCTTGGGGGCCCAAATTGAAACCTTCAGGTGCAAAATTCTTCGGCATTCCCCATGGATAACCCTGAGGCATACAGTTTTGAACAACAGTCAGAGTAGCAGATATAGGAACAATAGGGACTTCAGCATTTGCCCTTGTTGCTTGAGGTTGAACAATCGGTGGCAGATTCTGAGAAACCACCAGAGCTTCCATCAGAGTAGTCAAATTGGCCAAGCCATCCTTCAAAGCAGAAACTTCTTCGCGTAGCTCGCGATTCTCCTGTTCCAAGTTGTCCATCTTCTTTTTGAAGTTAGCCCGAGTGTTATAGTGATGAGTCAGCTTGCTGAATGAAGCAAAAAGCTGGGTAAGGCACCTGGATATGCTTAGTAAATGCAAGAAATATGTGCAATATGATGCATGATATGCAATGCATATGATTATTTTTACTTTATCATTTAATATTTCAAGGGATTTAACGTTTATAGACATATTGCAAACATCAAAATAATAACGCATTTGAAATACTGAAAAACTTTTATTATAATAACTTCAAAATGGGTTACAAGTTTCAATGATCCCAATTACAAGATGAAAATACAATCTAAAAATCCTTAGAGAAAGAAACTGATAGAGATCAATATGTACGCTGGCGCTTCCCTGTGAGCCTGGCAACCTGAGCTCTCAACCTCTAGTTTTCTTCCACATGTCTGATGGCAACCTCTTTCCAATCATCTGAAGTAGGAAGTGAGCAATGGGCACCTGTTTGAGGCTTAGGAGAAAATAAATCCCCTTGCCTCTCCATAGACTCCACCGCTTGACTCTCAAGGATCTCGATCAAATTATCTTTCTCCTTCAAGTCTGCTCTATAGGAACTCTCCAAAGTCTGGAACTTTTTCTTCCAAGCATCTCTTTCCTGTTGCATCCTAACTAAATCAAGCTGCAACTCTTCTAGGTCATATAATAAAGGAGGAGCGGTCTTCACAAACAGATCAGGCATGGGTGTCTCCCGAGTATGTGGCATATTCAACTGGATGGCTCTCTGATCGGAAAAATAGCAAGTGTACTATTTTCACCGATGTAGTTATAAAGGGTTTTACCCCAAGTATCGATCACGAGGATTGCGTAGGAAAATACAAGTTATTACACGAAGTCAATTAAACAAAAGAGCATAAGGGTGTTGTTTCAAATGATTAACGAAATAGATTAAAATACTAGGAATTAACTGAAATTAAAACTGAGCTTTTGATAATATGAAGATAATGCTAAGGTGGGGTGTGTGATTCATTCTCTAATTCCTCTGGATCAAGATCTCTTTAACAAGTTTATAGAATTCAATTATTTATTCTCAAGGATGCTTTTCCTAAGTCCTTAGTGAAAACCTTTTGGTTTAAAAATCCGATTACCTAAGTCCTTAGAGAAATAGAAGAAAACCAAATCATTCAATTATCAAGAATTTCTAAATAACCTTACTATATCCCTAATCCTAGGTGATAATTATAAGGTTCAATTGTATACAAACCTTAACAATCGTAGTCCTACGAACTGTTAACCACATAACAATCCTTATTGATCAGATAAAGAAAGCATTAAAAACATTATACAATCGAATTGAATACTACAAACATTAAATCAATGAAATACCTAATCCAGAGTTATTACAGATCGAATCAGGGACACCCCCCTAGCATTGGGGTTTTAGCCTCTCATAATATTCAAGAAACACAAGTGTAAAAGTTTAGACATTACAAATAATTGGGAGAACTCGGATCTTCAATGGTGTCCACCGTTGAATCTCTTCGTCTTCCAAAACCTCGTTTCCGTCCTCTTTTCTTCTCTGCAATTCTATCTTATGATCTCCAAAAGTACCTTCTCTCTTGTTCTAAAGTTGTTTTTATATCCTCCCTCCATTCAGGTTGAAATCCTATGCCAAAACTACCCTTAATGATTCCCTTTGAGTGAGAAAACCCGGAAACAAATATTCAGCACGCGCTCATCAACACGGGCCGTGTTGCTGCACACGGGTGCCCGTGTTGATCTTCTGTTCTGGCAAAAATAACACATTTCTAGGCACTTTCTCACACGGGTCGTGTCTGTGAACACGGGTGCCCGTGTGAACTCTCTGTTTCAGGTTCAAACTTGCTTTTCCAGCCACATTTCAACACGGGCCGTGTTGCTCCACACGGGTGCCCGTGTTAACCTCTGAACTCAGCTTTTCCCGGCTTCTTTTATCCACTCGTGCGCGCCACAAGTTCTTATCTTTCCATTGCATCACCTGGACAACAACACTACCAACCAGCTCATAAAAAGACACTTTTTGTAACACTCATAAAGTAAAAATATGCGACAACTTCACACAAACGAATATAAGAAAACTTACTTTAAAACACATGCAAATGCCACTTAGTGTTACCAAGACTATGAGTTCTTGTCGGAAAAAGGTGCGAAACTTACTAGAAATGGTGACCGATCACAACCCCACACTTATCTCATTGCTTGTCCTCAAGTGATGTATCGAGACGAAACAAAGGTCACCGACGAGATTCTTTTTATTCACAACACAATCAGGTTATTCGTAAAACACCTTCACTTATCAATCGAGTCTATGGCATCCTTTGTCAATCTATCGACCACATTATCACTTCCGAGAACTTGTTCACCTGCAAGCTTTTTCACAGTCTCACAAAATCTCTCCGGGTTAAAGTGTTTACACTCACAGTAACAAGGCATGCACATTACTTTTAACTTTGAAAACATTCTCGAATCACTACACACAAAGATTACACACACATTCAAGAGGTCTTTGGGTTGAAACATGGCTTGGGTTCGGTGGGGTAAACAAGGAATTGGATAACAAAGGGTTTTGGTGCTCGGCATTCATGTTGGTTTCACATATCTACTCTTAGTGGTTTGAATCGTAATAATGGGGTTAAGACCTTCGACATCTTGCTTTTAGCTTTTTAGAGTCATTCATATGGTCTTTCGGACAAGTGGGCAAGTGTTGCGGAATTTTTCTTCGTTTTGTTTTTCAAACTTTCTCTTTGGATTTTCATAAAATATTTTTTTTTCTTGCCCCTTTCTCAATGGTTCACAACCCCACACTTAGATTCTTTCGTGTATTTCAAGAGAATAACATTAATGCTGAGCGATAATATGAATAGTGAATATGTGGGTGGTAACAAAAATAACAACAATGAACAAAACAAAAATTACGGCTCAAAGGGGGTTGACTATGGACATAATACATACAGGATGGCTAGAAAGGCCCGGGGCTACAGAAAGAAAATTGCCTCAGTGTGTGCTTTCGTAGTGTGCTTGTGTTATGAGAACATACGCAAAATCAAAGTGAATAGTGCCATACCTGACTGAACTCTCATGTGGACTTATGAATTTGGCTCTGAAATCTCATCGGGCAGGTTAAGCTTACATGCTCCGAGGTGCTCTTGGTGTCATGCGGTTTCCTTTCATCTGAAATATACCATACTACTCTCTTGGTTCCGAGTTGATGCTTTGCGTCCTACCTTCTCCTCTTGATTGTGCCAACTTCCGTGGTGCCTGCGAAGATCAAGTATGGGGTGTGTTGTTCAACCACTAGCTATTTGTTTGCTCCCCTCCGATTTCTATCAATCACCTGGTAACACCATGACAGCACTGCACCATACAAACTTGAACAAAACCACTTTAAAAAAACAAAAGTAGTACAAACAAACCAAACAAACTAAACTATGAATTCAAAAACACAAAGCAAAGCAATAAAATAAAATAGAACCTCCCCCGCACCTGAACCAAACATTGGCCTCAATGTTTTAATTCACATGTGACGGAGATTACCTGGCTTACTGATACTGCGGTGGAGGAGGAGGATCCTGTGGAAAATGCAACATAAGACGTCACATCATATCCTGGACATCGTCCACCACAGTTCCTTGTCGAAACAGCTCAACACTTTGTCTGGATTGCTCGGTACGGAGAGCAGTAATCTCTGTTTGTACCCACCCCCATTGATCTGGAGTCATGGAGGACGACCCAGCATATTGTTGGTCGAACTGCTGAGGAGGTGGGACAGGGTGGTCCGGATCTGGAGTGTCATCCTCCATTTCGTCACCTGAAAAATTATGAGCATGTGGAGGGCTTTGCCTCATAGATGTACATGTAGCTCTCTTTGTGCTCAGGTTTAGTGAAGATAATGCCATGGGCATTCTCATCTGGAGTCCTACTTCTACCGGCGGCGCGACTAGGAGCGCGACGGGGCTTCTGCCTTGGTTGAGAGGATTCTGCGAAATCATCTCGCTTGGTGTGGCGCTGGATTGTTCTTTTAGGGGGCATGATAAGGTCTCTGTAAAAAAAATGAAAACAAGACACAAACACCACCACAATAGAAAAAACTCGAAAATTAAAATCGCACGAAATTAAAAACTAAACCGGAGAAGGTGTAGAGGATGGAGAGTAGAGCAACTTTAATGAACGCACAATGGTGTTTAAGTGAGTGGGTGATGGTGGAAGAGTGAGTTTTTGAAGATGGAAGTTAGGTTTTCGTGGGGAAAAAAAAAAGAGAAATGGGAGAGTGGGTTGAATAAGGGAGAAGAAGAGTTATAAAGCAGGTGGGGTACACAGAATTAATAAAGTTAAATTTTTAAAATTCTGACCCGCACGCATCACATGGGTCGTGTTCCTGCACACGGGCGCCCGTGTTGAACTTCTGATAAGAACAACACGGGCCGTGTTTCCCCACACGGTTGCCCGTGTTGATGCCTCTGTAGGTTCCACAACAAAAAAAAATTGTTTTCTCTTGGCTCTCACACAACACGGGCCGTGTTTCCCCACACGGGTGCCCGTGTTGATGCTCCTGTATGCACCAATCGTGAATTATCCTAGTGCTTTTTGACTCACGTCGCACCTACCGATCCAAACCTCTGACCACCTAAAATGAAATAAAATTGAACAAAATAAAAGAAAATGCGTTAGAATAACATGAGCGTGGGTTGCCTCCCACGAAGCGCTTCGTTTAACGTCGCATGGCTCGACGGTCTACACCTCATCTGGTGAGACGCAAATGATCGATCACTCCTGCTCCTACTCCAGTGTAGTAGGGCTTCAACCTTTGTCCATTCACTTTGAATACATCCCCATTGTTTGGATTTTTAATTTCTACCGCTCCGTGAGGAAATACTGTCTGTACCACAAACGGACCAGACCACCGGGATTTCAACTTCCCAGGAAAAAGTTTAAGCCTGGAGTTAAATAGAAGCACTAACTGGCCTTCCCAAAAGTCCTTCTTGATGATTCTTTGATCATGCCACTTCCTTGTTTGTTCTTTGTACATCGTTGCATTTTCATAAGCTTGATCTCGAAATTCCTCTAACTCATGTAGTTGAAGAATACGAGACTCACAGGCTTTTACAATATCGTAATTAAGGAATTTAGAAGCCCAAAACGCCTTGTGTTCAAGCTCGAGTGGTAAATGGCAAGCTTTACCATAAACCAACTGATAGGGTAACATGCCTATGGGCGTTTTGAATGCAGTCCTGTATGCCCATAATGCATCTTCAAGCTTCATAGCCCAATCTTTTCTTGAAGCACTCACAGTCTTTTCGAGGATCTGCTTTATTTGCCTGTTTGATACTTCGACCTGACCACTAGTCTGAGGGTGGTAAGGTGTTGCAATCTTGTGCTTCACATTATACTTCTTCAGCAGATTCTCCATCAACTTATTCAAGAAATGAGTACCTTCATCGCTTATGAGTGTTCTGGGTACACCGAATCAGGAGAAAATGTTGTTTTTGAGGAAATTCACTACCACCTTAGCATCATTCGTAGGAAGAGCTACTGCTTCAACCCACTTAGAGACGTAGTCCACCGCTACAAGGATGTAGTTTTTCCCAAAGGATGGTGGAAACGGTCCCATGAAATCAATACCCCACACATCAAATAATTCCACTTCAAGTATACCCTTCTGAGGCATCTGATTTCTTTTTGAAATATTCCCCGTTCTCTGACACCTGTCGTATTCTTTCACAATGCTTTGAGCATCTTTGAACAATGTAGGCCAATATAACCCAGATTGTAAAACCTTTGCAGCCGTTCTGTCACCACTGAAATGCCCTCCATATTCGGAGTCATGGCATGCTTTTAGCACATCCCTTTTTTCCTCCTCGGGTATGCATCTTCTAATCAAGCCATCTATTCCCTTCTTGTATAAGAATGGATCATCCCACAAGTAGAACCTGCAATCATGTAAAAACTTTTTCTTTCGGTTATAGTCAAAATCATCAGGGATAATACCACCTACCAGATAGTTCACATAGTCGGCGAACCAAGGCACACCAATAACAGCGAGGATATGTTCATCTGCGAACTCGTCCTTTATTGGGCGCGTATCTTCTGTTTCTTCAATAGGTGACATTCGAGACAAGTGATCGGCCATAGTGTTTTCAGACCCTTTCTTGTCACGAATTTCCACATCAAACTCCTGAAGGAGTAAGATCCATCTTAGCAATCTTGGTTTAGAGTCCTGTTTAGCAAAAAGGTACTTCAAGGCAGCGTGGTCAGTATAAACAATGACTCGGGAACCCAACAGATATTACCTGAATTTATCAAAGGCATAAACAACCGCTAACAACTCCTTTTCGGTGGTTGCATAATTCATCTGTGCAGGGTTCAACACATGACTAGCGTAGTAAATGACATGTAATAATTTTTCTCTACGCTTTCCTAGAACCGCCCCTATTGCAATATCACTTGCATCACACATGATCTCGAAAGGTAGAGACCAATCAGGGGCTACAACAATTGGTGCCGACACTAATTTTTGCTTTATTTTGTCAAATGCTACGGCACACTCGTTATCAAAATTAAAGGTCTTGTCCTTAACTAAAAGCGTAGTTAAAGGTTTTGCTATTTTAGAGAAGTCTCTTATGAATCTGCGGTAAAAACCCGCATGCCCTAAGAAGCTTCGGATACCTTTTTCATTCATGGGAGGAGGCAATTTTGCTATGACTTCTATCTTGGCCTGGTCAACTTCTATTCCCTTATGCGAAATTTTGTGGCCCAAAACTATACCTTCACGCACCATGAAGTGACACTTCTCCCAGTTGAGGATTAGGTTGGTCTGTTGGCACCTTTCTAACACAAGAGCAAGGTTAGTTAAACAATTATCAAAAGACTTACCAAAAACCGAGAAGTCATCCATGAATACTTTCATATGCTTCTCAAGCATATCGGCAAAAATAGATTGCATGCATCTTTGAAATGTGGTTGGGGCGTTACATAACCCGAATGGCATTCTTCTGTAAGCAAAAACACCAAAAGGGCATGTAAACGCGGTCTTCTCTTGGTCTTCAGGTGCGACAGCTATCTGATTGTACCCCGAGTAGCCATCGAGAAAACAATAGTACTCATGACCCGCTAACCTTTCTAACATCTGGTCGATAAAAGGCAACGGGAAGTGATCTTTTCTTGTCGCCAGATTCAGTCTGCGGTAATCAATACAGACTCTCCACCCTATAACTGTCCTCGTGGGAATCAACTCATTCTTTTCATTCTTAATCATTGTAGTGCCACCTTTCTTTGGAACCACATGAACTGGACTCACCCATGAACTGTCGGATATTGGATAAATCATCCCTGCGTCCAAAAGTTTCACCACCTCATTTCTAACTACTTCCTTCATCGCTAGATTGAGTCGTCGTTGAGGTTGGACAACTGGTTTGTGATCATCTTCCATTAGGATTTTGTGCATGCAAATTGTTGGACTTATTCCTTTCAAGTCTTCTATGGACCATCCGAGAGCACTCTTATGCTTTTTAAGAACTTTGACAAGCTTATCTTCTTGAAGGAATTCAAGGTGAGAACTTATGATGGCCGGGCACTTACTCTCAGTGTCTAAAAAAACATATTTAAGGTTTTCCGATAATTGTTTTAGTTCAGCCCCCTTCTTTGGTTCATCTTTACTTCCTTCCACTAACGGTTTCCTTAGCTCTTCCCATCGGTTGTGGCGAGAATTTTTGACAAATGATGTTGTTTCCATCATGGCTAAAACTTCACTATCTTTTTCATCAACTATCTCCTCTTCTCTAAAGATTGATAAACTCAAAACTCTCTCCAACGGTAACTTTTGTGTTGTCAAAGAATTTCCTTCATCACAAATTTGATCAATTACCTCAATGTGTTGACTTGTGGCAATGTCATCTTTGTACTTCATGGTGTTTCGCACATCAATCTTTAATTCCTCATCATAAACTTTCAAGGTCATAGTACCTTCCTCTATGTCGATCAAGCATCTCCCGGTCTCTAAAAATGGTCTCCCAAATATGATTGGTATCTCTTCATCTTCGGGCATCTCTAGAATAACAAAATCTACAGGGAACACGAACTTGTCGATTTTCACCAGCACGTCTTCTACCACTCCGTAAGGTCTTTTCACCGATTGGTCAGCAAACTGAAGTGTCATTCGTGTATCTTGTACTTTACCTATTCCCAATCTTTTGTAGATGGATAATGGCATAAGACTTACACTTGCTCCTAAATCAATTAGAGCTTTCTTGAAAGACCTATCACCGATGGTGCATGGAATAGTTACTGAACCTCGATTTGTCTTTTTAACCAGAATCTTCATGCCCTGCAAAATAGCACTACACGTTTCAGTTAGAATAATCGGATCACTCTCGATGATCCGCTTCTTTGAAATAATATCCTTCATGAATTTTGCATAGGTTGGCATTTGCTCAAGTGCCTCTAAGAAGGGAATGTTCAGCTCAAGTTTCTTGAACATTTCCAGGAACTTCTCGAAATTCTTCTCATGTTGTTCTTTCTTCTTATTTCTTGTGGGGAAAGGAAGCTTAACCGCCGGTTTAGGTGTAACTATTTTTTCTTTTACCACCCTTTCATCCCCCGTGGCCTCTTGACTTACAACCTCATTTTCTTTAATCTCTACATCCACCTCAATCAACATATCTTCTTCATCAGAATTCTTCTCAGGTTTGTCATTGGATTTACTGCTTCTTATAGTCACAGCGTTCACATGATTATTGTCTCTGGGATTCGTAACTGTAGCACTAGGTAGAGCACCCTGTTGTTGAGAGTTAGTCATTTGTTGTGCAATCTGACTCATTTGGATTTCCAGATTTTTGATAAAGGCCCCTGTATTCCTCAGGTTGCTCCTGGTTTCTTCCTGGAATTGAGAATTTTGAGCGGCCATTTTTTCAATCGCTATCTCCCAGTCTGCCTTCTTCGGTGTCTGTTGTTGACTTTGAGATTGGAACTGTTGTGGGTGGTGTTGAAATTGTTGCTGGTATGGAGGTTGTGGTTGTGGAGGTCTATATTGTTGTGGTTGCGCTGGAGCTTGAAACTGGTTTGGTCCTTGCTTTTGGAAGTTTCCTTGTTGATCCTTCCATGCGAAATTTGGATGATTTTTCCAACCTGGATTGTATGTATTGGCGTATGGATTGTTTTGCCTCAACATATGAATTTGTTCAACCTGTTCTTGTGTTGCCACATAATGCATAGCAAAATGCGGCCCACCACATATTTCACACAACACTGAAGTGATTGGCTCAACCTGTGCTACTTTCTTTTCACCAATATTCATCTTCTTTAACCTTCTTTCCACTTCAATCGCAATCTGTTCCTCCATTTTAACCACTTGGTCTGCCATCTTCAAATCAATTTTTCCTTCCAGTTGGCTTATTGCCCGATCATATAACTCGATATGCTCGTTCGCGACAATAGCTTCTATGATTCTCTTGATACCAGTGGCTGTTGAGAAATTAGTTGAGCCACCGGCTGCAGTGTCGATCAGTTGTTTTGTTTTAACTCGGAGACCATTAACAAACGTCTGCATTTGTTCGGTTGAATCCATGTTATGAGTAGGACAAGCAACCAAACACCTCTTGAATCTTTTATATGCATCTTCTAGCAGTTCCCCTTCTTTCTGCTTGAAATTAACGATATCGTATCTTTTACGAATGAAGACCGAAGCTGGGAAGTACTCATTAAGAAAAGCAGTTTCCATTTGTTCCCATGTGGTGATACTTCCAGCTGGAAGTGAGTAAAACCACTCTTCCACATCTTCGGATAACGTGAAAGGGAACATCACAAGTCTCTTTGCTTCTTCGGAGTGGCCTTCTATCTTCAATGATGTTGTTGTGGCCAGGAATCTCTGTAGATGCTTATTCGCATCTTCATTGATTCTCCCTGCAAAGGGCTTGCTTTCTAACTGTCGGATAGTGGAGGGATGTAGTTGGAAGTGTGCCACGTTAACCGGTTGATTCACTATGGTCATTCTTCCAAGCGGTGCATTCGCCCTTCCATAATCCCCCAAAAGTCTCTCTGGAGGGGGTGGATCAGCTGCCATAGTTTCGGGCTCAGATTATGACTGTTCGGATGAAATAGATAGTATTTCTTCGTCTTCTGATTCTGAAACTACCGGTGATTCTTCTTTTGAAGCCAGTCTTTTCCGCTTAACTTCTCGAAGTCGTGCTCTCAATAATCTTTCTGGTTCTGCGTCAAAAAGAAGTTCAGCTGAGGCCTTACCTCGCATACAAGATTAGACGATGATTAGTTGGGAGTAAAAATAAATAAATAAAAATACGCAAAATATAATTTTAATTGCAGAGCAATAAAATTCTAGTTGACTAAATAATGACTTATATTTTGGCAATCCCCGGCAACGGCGCCAAAAACTTGATCTGAAAAATAGCAAGTGTACTATTTTCACCGATGTAGTTATAAAGGGTTTTACCCCAAGTATCGATCACGAGGATTGCGTAGGAAAATACAAGTTATTACACGAAGTCAATTAAACAAAAGAGCATAAGGGTGTTGTTTCAAATGATTAACGAAATAGATTAAAATACTAGGAATTAACTGAAATTAAAACTGAGCTTTTGATAATATGAAGATAATGCTAAGGTGGGGTGTGTGATTCATTCTCTAATTCCTCTGGATCAAGATCTCTTTAACAAGTTTATAGAATTCAATTATTTATTCTCAAGGATGCTTTTCCTAAGTCCTTAGTGAAAACCTTTTGGTTTAAAAATCCGATTACCTAAGTCCTTAGAGAAATAGAAGAAAACCAAATCATTCAATTATCAAGAATTTCTAAATAACCTTGCTATATCCCTAATCCTAGGTGATAATTATAAGGTTCAATTGTATACAAACCTTAACAATTGTAGTCCTACAAACTGTTAACCACATAACAATCCTTATTGATCAGATAAAGAAAGCATTAAAAACATTATACAATCGAATTGAATACTACAAACATTAAATCAATGAAATACCTAATCCAGAGTTATTACAGATCGAATCAGGGACACCCCCCTAGCATTGGGGTTTTAGCCTCTCATAATATTCAAGAAACACAAGTGTAAAAGTTTAGACATTACAAATAATTGGGAGAACTCGGATCTTCAATGGTGTCCACCGTTGAATCTCTTCGTCTTCCAAAACCTCGTTTCCGTCCTCTTTTCTTCTCTGCAATTCTATCTTATGATCTCCAAAAGTACCTTCTCTCTTGTTCTAAAGTTGTTTTTATATCCTCCCTCCATTCAGGTTGAAATCCTATGCCAAAAATACCCTTAATGATTCCCTTTGAGTGAGAAAACCTGGAAACAAATATTCAGCACGCGCTCATCAACACGGGCCGTGTTGCTGCACACGGGTGCCCGTGTTGATCTTCTGTTCTGGCAAAAATAACACATTTCTAGGCACTTTCTCACACGGGCCGTGTCTGTGAACACGGGTGCCCGTGTGAACTCTCTGTTTAAGGTTCAAACTTGCTTTTCCAGCCACATTTCAACACGGGCCGTGTTGCTCCACACGGGTGCCTGTGTTGACCTCTGAACTCAGCTTTTCCCAGCTTCTTTTATCCACTCGTGCGCGTCACAAGTTCCTATCTTTCCATTGCATCACCTGGACAACAACACTACCAACCAGTGCATAAAAAGACACTTTTTGTAACACTCATAAAGTAAAAATATGCGACAACTTCACACAAACGAAAATAAGAAAACTTACTTTAAAACACATGCAAATGCCACTTAGTGTTACCAAGACTATGAGTTCTTGTCGGAAAAAGGTGAGAAACTTACTAGAAATGGTGACCGATCACTCTCGATCGGACCCACTGAAGATATGGCTCCAAAGAAACAGCACCTCTAGGTCCCAAATCTTTCCTACTTTTCTTATGAATGTGACGCCAGGCCTTCACAATCTGCTCCCTAACTTCCCTGTTGTCTTCTCCTTCCTTCAGAAAGAAGCTACTCAAATGAATATTGTTTGGTTTATCCCTCATCGGATAACCAAGTTGTCGTCGTGCAAGAACAGGGTTATAGTTAATTCCTCCCTTAGTACCAAGAAGAGGTACATTGGGGAAACTACCACAACTATCAATAATCTCTACATCCTGATAAGCTCGATGATACCAATCAATATCTGAGTGAGTAAGTGCCATGATCTTAAGAGCCCAACGAGGTTCCTTCTTGACATCCCAAAAAGCATCAGACTGAGGCATGTGAGAGATGAACCACCGGTACAACAAAGGCGCGCAACAGATAATCATTCCCCCATGATAAGAACTCTGAAGATGAACAGAGTAATAAGCATCACCCAACAGTGTAGGAACTGGGTTTCCAATCATGAAAATCCTGATAGCGTTAATGTCGACAAACTTATCCACATTAGGAAATAAGAATAATCCATAAGCAAGTAAAGAAAAGATGGCCTCAAAAGCAACTGTACTCTTCATTCTGGAAAAGTAACGAGCCTTCTCCAATAAGAACTGAGCTAGTAATCCTCCAATCCCTCCCTTAGTAGTCATATGGGCTTCCACCTCAGACTTCCCCAGATAAATCAAAGCAGCAATCTCATGTGGTTTTGGCTCGCCCTCCAAACCAGTAAAAGGAACACGATCGGTAACAGGTAAATCCAATAGATAAGAATACTCCTCTAGTGTAGGCATCAACTGATAATTGGGAAAAGTAAAGCAATAATACATCGGATAATAGAACTGGACCAAAGTCGAGAGAATACCCTCCTTCATCTTCAGCTTCATGAGAGGAATAATGGATCCATACTTCTTCCGAAAGTCTGCAGGATATTCAATCTCTGGAATTAGACTGACCAACTCATCTATCTTAGAATCCTTGGAACTGTATTTCTCGGTCTTTCTCTTTCCAGAATCCATGGTTAACAGTACCTGAGATATTCAGAAATAGTCAACCTTTAAATCCCTTGAAATATTATTTTCTTCAAAAGATGATTATGAGTGCATGGATGCATGATGCAGCAATCACACACAAGATCACACATATAGGGTTCATAGGTTCAACGTCACGAGCATGAGGTTAAAGGTACTACCCATAAGGTGTTGGTCTAAGAGTTATCACCTGCCGAACAAGGTTCTAGAGGTTCCTAGAGTCTATATCCTTCCTTCGAATATTACCAACTTCTCGATTAACTCAGTAATTAGTAATATTCTCAAGAAAGACTCGTCCGAGCATAGTATCGCGTGACAACTATTTCCAGATTACTCTGTCATAGTTTCCGCACTACACCTAAAAGTCCAAGATGGGTTTGGTAATCTACGATCCTCGGTTTCAGCAGGCTCCCAGGTCGAAAGCAGTACGTCTTCCCGATTACTCAGTAAACGACACTACAGTCAAAGGGGCCTCCACTGAGTGAGGGATCTCATGCCTCCTTTTTTGGGATTACTCCCTCAAAGTTAACATGACTATACCGTCCGTTCTATCTTAAAGTTTTCCCAAGTCCATGTATAGGACTTATGAGTAATCACCAAGCACCCAGAAAACCAGGAAAATCCAGGCAAACATATATACAAAATATAACACATAAACAGCAATAGCACATATACAAATATAAACAAAGATAGGCTCAACCCACTTAGGGATGGACCAGCAAGAGGTCAATCTATCCCCAGTGAAGTCGCCATTTTTCTGTAGCGGTAGAAATGTTCAAGACTAAGCCATTGGATTGACTAGACTTTATACAAATCAAAATAAAAATCTCCACCGCGCTTTATTGTTTCCAAAGGAATGGGAAAAGAGCGAATAACCCAAAAAGGGGGGAAAGATTCAAGGTAAGGGGGTTGGTTATGCAAAGGGAAGGTATTAGCACCCTAAACATCTACGGTACTCCGCAAGAACCTCTTTGTAAAATCTGTATATTTTGGCTATATAAAAATGTGTTGTATATAAAATGGATAGTGGAGGTGAGAAAAGAAGTTTTTTTTTATGATTTTTGCACCCGCCGCGGTTGCGAACCTTTAGTGCCTATGTACCACCTTTCGTGCAATAGAGGATCAGGGTACACGTAGTTCCTCTTTTAAAAATTTTAAAACACAAGTGTGTTGGTTGATTTTAAGAGATAAGACATCATCGTCATTGTCTGTGTGGAAAACATACTTACTACCCACAATCATGAGAAAGGATAATTTGCATCATCTCAAAGTGGAGGATAATGGCTTGGATTTTAAAATCAACAATGCCTCACTCAACACCCAAGTGGAAAATATCTCACTTCACTACATATTGTAGAAGTATAGTTGTTTGCATCACTACAAGGATTGACAAGAGTCTAATCTTTTGAGAAAAATTTAAAGATAAAATCCAAAGTGGTAAAAAATGGTTTGGAATGAGATTAATTTACTTTTAGTCTTCTCACAAAAAATGTCAAGGTATTATTAAATTGATTGAAGTTTATTGATGAAAATGTTTTGAAAATGCTTGGACATAAGTCCAAGTTTATTATGAAAGTGTTTCAAGTTTAGAAACAAGAAGAGTTTAAAAAGGAGGGAGAAGATTTTTGAAATTAAAGAAGATGGGAGGAGAAGAAGAGACTATCCTAGATCATAAGGAAAAAGCTAAGGATAAGGACCATCTAACCAACAAGAAGCCAAAACTTGAAATTATGAGCCAAGATAGAATTCACATTCTTTGGATTGAAACCAAGCAAGCAAAGATACTAGACCTCTTCAAATTCATTAAGTCTTCACAAAAATTAGGCAGAGTAATAGATATATGCGGGTGAATTCCAGTTTACAAACAAAGGATGTAATCACATAAACCTACACACAAAAACAAACAAGCAACCCAATGTCTTAAGGTAAACCTCAAGAGCTCCAGACAAAATAATCAAATGAGATCACAAGATATCCAAGATAGGCCAAGGTTTCTAAGAAGTATACCTCTTGAATGATATTTTGCAATTTGAACCACTCAAAATCTCCAAAAATTGAGCAAGTTATGACTTGTTGAAGTTGGCCAAAAATCATGAAATGACCTATAATCTCTTGCATTATTAAGGAAACTTCCATACATTTTCTTACTTTGCACATAAAATAAGGAATGAATTATACATCCTTAGGGTAATAATGGAAAAAGAATGGGCTCAAGGTGATAAAAATTGACCAAGTTATGATCATTTGAAATCACATTATGAAAAATGAGGGATTCATCAGGATGACTTGTAATCTTTCTTCTTCACTAAGTTCCTTCCACATGAAAACTCCTTGGAACTTTTAAAGTGATTTGTTGGTAACTCTTTGAATAGAAGAATGTTTTTGGAATCACTCAAAAAGACCAAAAGATGAGCAAGATATGCCCCTCTGAAGTCCAAAACCCTAGCTTCTAGATCAAGAGAATGCTTGGTGGAACTTTGCCAAGTTTGAACAAACTTTTTGTGCCAATATTCTTCCTTTGTGAATAGAATTTGTTGAGGATGATGATGAAGTCTCATGGCCACCAAAACTACTTCCATACCAACTTCAAAACAACTTCAATGGTGAGGTTTGAATCTCTCAAGCTTTTGACTAGGGTATGGAAATAAACACATGATCCCATGATGCAACTTGCTAAACCTCAATGCCTTTACCTACATTATTAACAAGTAAGATAAACAAATATTGTATTTTGTTAATTTAGAGAGAAAATCAAAGCAAAATATCCATGATCACCAAAGAAAACAAGTCAAGGTGCTTGGTAACTACTCAGAGAGCAAAGCTAGAGCTAGGGAGAAGGACCAAAAACCCAAATGTGATTTTGTGGTGATTGAAACAATATGGTATGATGAAGGGATTTTAGGGGCAAAATTTTGGGTACAACAGCTGCCCTTATTTAAGTTTCTTCTATCTGAAGATACAAAGGTTAAAAATATTCGTTTCGACGTGATCGAAGACACTTAAATATAAAACAAACCCTGTTTTTGGCCCTAAGATGCCATGCAAACATTTATGCATATGAATGCATATGAATGGAACAAAAGAGACGCAAAGTAGCATTGGGGATGCAACATGAAATGTAGAAACAAAAGAGCAATCCCACCAGGAAAATAAATCATTGGTAAACCACAAGAAAAGAATCGGAGAGGAGGATAACAAGCATCGACGTTCACTGTCGATGTACTACCAACGTTCACTGAATGGTAGAAAGAGAAAACATATCATATCACCACGGTTCACTGGCGATGAACTATCAACGTTCACTGAAGATAGCAAAAAGATAACAAACACCAACGTTCAGTGCTGATGTACTACCAACACTCACTGAAGGTAGAAATAGAAAATATATCATATCATCGCCGTTCACTGACGATGAACTATCAACGTTCACTGAAGATAGCAAAAAGATAACAAACACCGACGTTCACTGCCGATGTATTACCAACGTTTACTGAAGGTAGAAAGAGAAAATATATCATATCACTGCCGTTCACTTACGATGAACTATCAACGTTCACTGAAGATAGAAAAAATATAACAAACACTGACGTTCACTACCGATGTACTACCAACGTCCACTGAAGGTAGAAAGAGAAAATATATCATATCACTGTCGTTCACTGACGATGAACTATCAACATTCACTGAAGATAGAAAAAAGATAACAAACACCGAGGTTCACCGCCGATGTACTACCAACATTCACTGAAGGTAGAAAGAGAAAATATATCATATCATCACCATTCACTGACAATGAACTATCAACGTTCACTGAAGATAGCAAAAAGATAACAAACACCGACGTTCACTGCCGATGTACTACCAACATTCACTGAAGGTAGAAAGAGAAAATATATGATATTATCGCCATTCACTGACGATGAACTATCAACGTTCACTGAAGATAGCAAAAAGATAACAAACACCGACGTTCACTGCCGATGTACTACCAACGTTCACTGAAGGTAGAAAGAGAAAATATATCATATCATTGTCGTTCACTGACGATGAACTATCAACATTCACTTAAGATAGCGAAAAGATAACAAACACTAATGTTCACTGCCGATGTACTACCAACGTTCACTGAAGGTAGAAAGAAAATATATCATATCACTGCCGTTCACTGACGATGAACTATCAATGTTCACTGAAGATAGAAAAAAGATAGCAAAAATATAACAAACACCGACGTTCACTGCCATGTACTACCAACGTTCACTGAAGGTAGAAAGAGAAAATATATCAAGTTTACCCAAGATTCTGGTGTTTTGCCAAGAACGGGTCTCAACTTCTTCTTCAACCAAGGAAATCTGCCTGGAAAGGTTAATACGTAATCTGTCTCAAATAAAGAGACTCCTACTCATTGTCAAAGGGGATTTACAAAGAGAAATGACTTTCTGGGAATAGAAATATGACTTCCCGGGGACATGCGACGATATTCCTATTGAGGAGATAAAGTCTTCCTGTGCAAAATGAATGCACAAACCAAAACCCAAAGTTTTCAGAAAACCACAAATCTAAATCAGCAATAAACTGGAGCAAGATGTCCAATGCAGACTCATCCTTTGAGAAATAAACTCAAAAGGGACAACCAAATTCAACTAAGCAAAGAGCGATGTAGGAAAAGTCAGAACAATATATCAATGATATAGAGATTTAACAGATACCTGGCTTGGACTTTGAAGAATTAGGGTCGGTTCCTGGCGTGATCATCCCACCAAAATCCAAGGTTCCCACATTTTCCAAATATGACGAGGTTTCTTGTCCTAAACTTCACTTGAGATTATATGTCAGAAAGATCCAGCCTCACACTGCTGACCGGAAGTTATGGATCCATTTCTTCCAAGAAAGTTTAGCTGGCACTCAACTGGAGTGTTTCTATCAGTTGGAAGGAACTGGAATTCATACCTGGGAAGACTTGGCTAATGCTTTCTATAGGAAGTACCAATACAATGCTGACCTTGCTCCAACCCGTACTCAACTGCAAAGCATGTTTATAGGTTCTAGTGAAGACTTCAAGGATTACGCCCAGAAATGGAGAGATCTTGCAAGGAGAGTCCGGCCTCCTCTGTCTGATAGGGAGCTAGTAGACATGTTCTTGGAAACTTTTTCTGGTCCATTCTTCAACCACTTGATTGGAAGTTCTTCGGTTGCGTTCACAGAGCTGATACTGACAGGTGAAAGAGTAGAAGTCGGTATCAAGAGTGGGAAGATTCTGATGGCTGCATATTCTAATGCTGAGAAGAAGCCATTTGTTGGCAAGAAGGAAGCCAATGATGTATATGGCCAGGCCGGACATGCTAGAGGTAACCGCAACTAATTTGTTGGGGCAGTACTGGTCTCGAATCCTACGCATGTGCAACGACATCAACAGGGGAATCAGCGTAAGGAGGTCGCACCTAAAAGACAATTCACCAAGATCAACATGTCACTAGCTTAAGCGTTATAACACATGTTGAAGGCAAGGTTGATTACGTTAAAGGCTCCTCTACAGAACCCCAATACTTCTACTCCTAGTTACCACCCTAATGAAAGGTGTGCATACCATTCTGATAGCCCTGGACATGATACAAATTCCTGTTGGGCTCTGAAGAACAAAATTTAGGATATGATTGATGCCAAGGAGATTGAATTTGACCCTCTAGAGACCCACCATGTGATCACTTCTCCTAGGCTAAATCATTGAGAGCGTCTATTTCATTTGTGATTTTTCAATTGTAATTTCTTTTGCTTGTTCAAACAATTACTGTTATGTTAAACTTTGGTTTTCCCATTAATGCATCGCATATGTTTTGTCTTGAATTATCTCATCTATATTCATTATATTCAAACTGTATTTTTACTTTCTTTTTTGTGATATTCAATTCTCGATCGAAAGCTCTAAGCCTGTAGAGGGAGGATGACGAAAACGATACCACAATCTCATACAGTGTGCTTTTGAACAGACCCCGCTGACGATGTACTAGCGTTGTTTCAAATCCTAAACAATGGAGTTATAAGGAAGGTAACCCGTAGTCAACCCCTTTGAGCCTAAGAAGTAAGAGTTTTTATTTTCACACAAATTAAAACCCTTAATCATAACCTGGGGCAGGGTAGTTTTCTCAATTAATTTAGATGTGCATTCAATCGCAAACTTTCCCCTTCATGCACGACAAATAGTGTATAAGATGCTCTCCAAAATATGGTGATGTGTCCACATAATCGTCAAGGCAGGCAGTCATTGTCTCTCAAAAGAAAAGCCAGCTAACTCAAAACCTATGGAGGAGACTTAAGAAAAAAACGGGGGCATCCCGCTGACTGTAATCACAAAAGAAACAGTTCAGGAAAAAAGTAGGGATAATAAAAACAAAAAAAAAAGAGGTCCTACAAATCCTCAACAAAAAAAGAAAAGGTTACAAAAATGACTGCCTTCTTAAACAAACGTTCAATTTCTGAACCATCATTGGAATATCAGGGCCAACATACCAGACTCGATCGGAATTCAAAATGCACAATTGATTGAGCATACACTGAAGAACATCATGAAGAACGGGTTGGGTACAAATAAAATTTGAGCCTTTATCCTTTATTTTTTGAATTCTGAACCAGGCCAAATTATAACCCTTAAAAGTCCTAGATGAAGCATGGGTTAGTTCGAAAGCATACTGTTACAAAAGGTATCCTGACTCCTATAGGGTTCGTTATAAATCCCGAGCTGATATCACACTTTTATAAAATTTGTTTGTTTTACTAAAAAATGAATTTTCAAACTTCAAGACATACATAAGCTTTGCATTCTTAAAATACCATTGTTTGCATATGACTATTTGTTCAACAGCAGAGAAATACGCACGACGGATATTTGATGAACAGAAATCCTCTCAGTGGACAGAATCACTTCAGATGGAAAGACATTCTAGTGATAGGCCTTTCATAATCAATGGGCATAGCATGGTGTCCAGCTGATCTGGGGAAGTCAAGTCAAGGTTCAAGGAATCTCTCGAAAATGCCGAATATCCAGGGACAGATCTCCATCTGAATCACTTGGGGCATTGAACATGAATTCCAGCAACGAATCATGTACGATCAAACAAACATCTTCCAACAGTGTGCAACACTTACTACTATGGATAGTTACAATTTTCCCTACTCGGGGAACGTGGAAATAGTCAGAAAATACTATGCATGAATAAAGACCCGCTGGGTTGACTGGCCTAGGCAAAAATAAGGACATCCCGGCGAACCAAAAGGGTTCGGGAAAAAATTAGGGATATACATATGAAAAATCTGTACACCCGGCAAGTCGAAAACCTAAAAGGAAGCTTGGGCAAAAAAGAGTATCCCGACGGACTGAAAATCTGAAAGGACAGTCCAGGCAAAAATTAGGGATTAAAGTGTACGACTACGTCCCGTCATCTCGTCACTTGTCTATCAGTAGAAGGTATTACCCTGATCTGCATTCACCAAAGACTCCAAGAGTTGGGATAACAGTCAAACCATCTATAAAATCCCAACAGATACCTTCTCCAGCAAGTACCGAGGTAGGGGCATTCTACTACAAGGTCACTACCATATTCTCAGCATGTAGCCTAATGGTGTCAGATGTTCTCATATCCCCGACAGAGAAAAATCTCCAATTACAGCTCCAACAAATAGATTCCCCAGTGAAGTCGCCAAGCTTCTCAGGATTCCCCAACAGGATCTCACAAAATCCCCAAGCAGATTACGAAGTTTCCCTTCCCCAACAGATTCCTTCTCAAAACAACAAAACAGGAATCCCCAGCAGAAACATTCTAAATATTCCAGATTTTCATCTAGAAACGGTTCAGGTACGATCCAAAGACGGATGTCATCCTGACACTTATTCCAGATTCTCATCTAGAAACGGTGCAGATACGATCCAGAGACAGGTGTCATCCTGACACATATTCCATATTCTCATCTAGAAATGGTGAAGATACGATCCAGAGACGGATGTCATCCTGACACTTATTCCAGATTCTTATCTAGAAACGATGCAGATACGATCCAGAGACGAATGTCATCCTGACACTTATTCCAGATTCTCATCTAGAAACGGTGCAGATACAATCTAGATACGGATGTAATTCTGACACTTATTTAGATCATCATCTAGAAACGGTTCAGGTACGATCCAAAGATGGATGTCATTCTGACACTTATTCAGACCATCATCTAGAAACGGTTCAGGTACGATCCAGAGACGAATGTCATCCTAATACTTATTCAGATCTTCATCTAGAAACGGTTTAGGTACGATCTAGAGACGGATGTCATCCTGATACTTATTCATATCATCTTCTAAAAACAGTTCAGGTACGATCCAGAGACGGATGTCATCCTGATACTTATTCAGATCATCTTCTAAAAATGGTTCAGGTACAATCCAGAGACGGATGTCATCCTGATACTTATTCAACACATCTCCAGATACAATCATGACATAGATTCACTCTGATAATCCTCAAATGATTCACGGAGTTTACCTTCCCCAACAGAGTTTATTTCTCTAACAACGGAAGTTCATCTCCCAGCGTTTTAACTTTAAAATCTGAAGACCTACATTCTTCACCCCCAGCCATAATCAGGGATTTATTTTCCCTAATTCCGCAACACTGCAATAGAACAACTGACATGTTCATACATTGCATTCATACATCATTTTACAAGCATCATAACATATGCAGCACGAATACATATAACACAATCTCGTTTATTTTGAGAACATCATTACACGATGCATTTCATACCTCATGACATTGCATACAGTTAACTCTTTACCTTTTCAGGAAAGATCGATCAACAAATAACTACTATCAACTTATACAACAGGTCAAAGATTAATGCCCAAAACCATATGGGGAAACTATATACACGACCAAGTGGTATGAACTCCTGAAGCAAGACTGGTTTACCAACAAATACAGCAGACCATGGATTAATGCCCGAAACTGGACGGGGAAAATATCTATGTGACTAACAAAACAAGTCCCAGATTAATACTTGTAACAAGCCAGTAGAACTATTTGTGGACAGCTGATTAGATTAAGACCTGAAACCAGCCAGGAGAACTATCTACACAAGGAGAGTGAATATTAATACCTGTAACAAGCCAGGAAAACTACCTTTCTTTTTCTTAGGTCAGAGATTAATACTTGTAACAAGCTAGGACAACTATCTCAGTGACCGACAATTTTCAAGTTCCAGATTAATACTTGAAACCAGACAGGAAAACTATTTGTGGACGACCAACTGTGGATTAATACCTGTAACAAGCCAGGAGAACTATATGTGAACAACTTATTTGTAGATTAACACCTGAAACCAGACAGGAAAATTATCTACATGACCAGACGAAGCAATCTTACACGGGTTCCTTCTCATATATCTCCAGATGCAGACTAACACGGACTCGTCCTGGAACAGCCCTACACAAGATCTTTTATTACATCTTCAAGTAACGGTTAATTCCATTATCCCCATCAAGTTACTGTGAAGCCCGGACTTCAACCAGAAAATAGTAAACTTTCATCTTTCCAGAGATAACTCTTCAGTAGAGCCTTAGACAACTGAAGTTCCTAGACTTTATTCCCCATAGAGTTTCCTCAAGCAGGAGAATAATAGAAACCCATATTCCCCAGCGGAGTCCTCCTCAGAAAGTAGGAACAGGAATTCCCTACAAATAGACCTCTTGGGAAGTCAACATCTACTTTGGATGGCATCTTTAAGCCCATCTCCAACGACTCTATGTCATCTTCTCTAAATGGAATCTGTAAGCCCATTACCAAAATTATCAACCAACAGTGTTACTTCATGCGAGTGCAAATTTTTGGGCACTCTAGTGTTCAAATATCTTCAACCTTCAGATCACGAAAGGCAGACAAGTCAATCTAAATCCTCAGGTTTAAGAAGATTAAACAGGTGCAGCTGTTGTACCCAAAAATTTTCCCTCTCATGTTTCCCAATATTTTTTCTCTTATATGGGTGGTTACAAACACTTGCCTAAAGAAAATGAAATTCTTGAATGTTAGCAAAGTGTCTTTCGATTGGCAGTTCAACAATGTCCTTCGATTGGCATCTGAACAGGGTATTTCGATTGGCATCTGAGCAAGCTTCGATTGAGCACTGAACTACCTTCGATGCAGGCCTGATTGACAAGCTTTGATTAGATGTTGGGACTCCTTCAATCAAGTTCAGTTCACAAGGCTTCGACTGTGCATTGGCTATTTCAGGCTTGCCTTCGATTCACAAGGTAAGAACTTCCTACACGCCTGCTTCGATTCACAAAGTAGTAGTCACCTTCAGACAAGCTTCGAGTGGACATCTAAAGACCCATTTGAGCAAGCTTTGGTCCACAAGTATCATTCCAACAGGGCCTTCTCTGTGCTTTCCTTCAACGCATAAGGCACAGACCCCATCTTTAACTTGCCTTCAGCGCACTAGGAAAATACTCCCTTTTGTGCGTGCCTTCAGTGCACTAGGCAAATACTCCCTATGTGCATGCCCTCAGCACACAAAGCAAGAATCCCCTACAAGTTTGTTTTGATTCACCAGTAGTGAACTCCTGCATACCAGCTTCGATTAGGCGTTGAGTATCCTTCGATCAAGCTTAGTTCACAAAGCTTCCACTGGGCAAAAGGCCCCTTCATCTTGTCATCAACACACGTATGCCTCTTCATGCTTGTCTTTGGTCTACTAGGAAAAAATTTCCTCATGCTTGATTTGGTTTCACAAAGCAAAGGCCCATCAGCTTTCCTTCGATCTACAAAGCAAAAGGCCCCTTTTACTGGTCTTCAATTCATAAGACAAAGGGTTGCCTCAAACATGCTTCAATTCACAAGGCAAAGGCTCTTTTTCATCTTTCCTTCAGCACACAAGGCCAAGACTTCAGATTCGCTTTCAATCCACTAGGAAAAAAGCTCCCTTCGACCCACAAGGCAAATACCTCCTTCATGTCTGATTCGATTCACTAGGCGATGGCCTCTTTTACGCTTGCTTTGACCTGCCTCATGCTAGCATCCACAAGGCATGGGATGCCTTTGTTCCAGCTTCGACTGGGCAATGGTACCCTTTGAAACAGGTGTACACACTTCAACACGTATGTTAGTCCCTTCGAAGGTGCATTCATGAGGTCCCTTTGAAGAAGCATTCATTGGTCCATTCGAAGGACACATGGTTACTAAATACAAGCTTGTCTTATGATCGGTCTTGGTCCTACATGTGGCCAGGCCCAGGCCTCTTGTGCAATAGCATTCGAAGGTGGAGACAAAGAAGGTTTTCGATTGGCCAGATTGAAGTTTTAGTTTGAGTTGTTTGAATCAAGCAGTTAGGACAAGTATATAGACTCGATCGAAGAAACTTTAATAAGGAGGTTTCTGAACACTTCGAATCAAGACTCTAGGCTATTCGAAGGAGGCAATTACAGTCATTCGAAGGAGGAAATTCAAAAGTCAAATGTGTCCAGATTCATAGCAAGGGACAAGAAACCATGTCTTTGGCAAAGTTTCAAAGTGATATTTATGGCCTTAAAACACCAACTAATGGTTGTTTATTCCTTTGCCCTCTTGTCCCCTTCATCCCCTCTATATAAGGAGCACACTAGTAACGGAAAAAAAGGGATATCATGTACATATGCACACACACTGGAGACATAAGCCCAGGGACCATACACATATATTGCCTTACATGCATACACATCCTAAGAGAAGCACACCAAAAACTTTCAAAATTCAACAATATCACACCAAACTTGCCTCTTTCCTTTTGAATCCAAGAGCATCCAGAAACTCTAGTCCCTCACACAAGTTCCAGTTTCAAGCAAGGTAAGTCCCCTTGACCTTGCATCTTTCGTTTCAGCATGACATGTAAATAGTCTTTTACTTACTTTTCGTTTCAGCATAATATGTAGATAGCCTCTTAGTTATGTTCTTCGTTTCTGCCCTCTTGGTTTGTTTGCTTTTCTTGTTGTAACTAACATGTACAAATTCAAACGAAAGACAAAAAGAGTGTGAACGGAGGATATAAACTCATGCTACTCTATAGGTCAATGTTACTTCATAGTCTAAATCAAAAGAAGCAGAGGAGTTTGCAGTCGAAGGTTGATCATGCCCACTCCCTGACTCAATCGAAAGAAGTAGAGAATGTTGCAATCGAAGGTTGCCCATACCATTCCCAAACTCAGTCGAAGGAGGCAGGAAAAGGTGCAAATCAAAGCTTGCTCACGTCAACTCTCAAGCCCAATCGAAAGAAGGCAAAAGAAGGGTGAATCGAAGGAGTCCATGGCCTGGATGGAAGAATTCATTTCTCTTCATTATTTTGTTTTTGTTTTACATTTTTCTTGTCTTTCGATTTGGTTGTAATAGCGTAGGACCCTTACTTTCTGCATTTTTATTGCTTTTCATATTAACTGCTAGATGTATGACTAATAGGATTGTATGGTAAAGACTAAAATCAAACGCTAGCAAACCTAACAAAATGACAAAAATAACTGAAACATGACACGCATGCACATATACACCTCTAGGGTACCCCACTTTGGTTGCCTTTAGAAAAACAGTCATGTCCCTCGAAATGGGGACGCTTTAGCAAATACCCATAAATCAAAAGATCATAGTACCTCGATGACCCTACAGTTGCCTTTCGGTAAATGATCTAGTCCCTTGAACAAAATTTCTAAAACGTCTCCATTTGTTTCCTTTATGACTGTACGTCCCTTCGAATGTCCCTCATACATCCAACGATAGGGCTACCTACTCACTAATAGTAGGATAGCATTGTCTAAAGGATAGGAGGAAAAGAACGACCTTTTCGAGTACAAGTAGATAGATGTTAGATGCTTGCTCAAATAAAACAAAAAAATTTCACACTTACAGATTTCAAAAACAACTTTAAAAACATTTTCTTTGTCAACACTCTTGAGGACTGATACAAGAGTTAACGCAAAGCGAATCGCCGCACTAAGGCATTTCAAAACATTTTTCAAACATACAAAGCACAAAGTACTTTTAAAATGAGCTAAGCATCTAAGAGCCCGTAGAAAACTATAGATGGAGGGGTGCTAACACCTTCCCTTTCCATAATCTACCCCCCTTACTCAGAAAATTCTCAAAAAGGTCTTTTTCTGTTCTTTTCACCCTTTCCTTAATTTGGATAAAAGAAAATTCGGTGGCGACTCTTGCTTACCACAAAATTTGTGAACACAAATGCAAAACCAGTATTAACAGTCAGTTCTGCCACCGTATCACAGGGCCTATGCATGTTGAAAGTATTGGTGGAAAGAAGTATGCTTATGTTGTTGTAGATGACTTCTCTAGGTACACATGGATAAATTTTATTAGTGAAAAATCAGAAAATTTTAAAGTGTTTAAAGATCTCTGTCAAAAACTTCAAAGGGAAAAAGGTAGTCATGTCATAAGAATAAAAAGTGATCATGGAAAGGAATTTGAGAACAATAAATTTGCTAACTTTTTCTCTTCTGAAGGAATCAGCCATGAATTATCTTCTCCCATTACTCCTCAACAAAATGGGATTA
This sequence comes from Vicia faba, assembly GCA_948472305.1. Classification (NCBI taxonomy): domain Eukaryota; kingdom Viridiplantae; phylum Streptophyta; class Magnoliopsida; order Fabales; family Fabaceae; genus Vicia; species Vicia faba. The sequence continues at coordinate 953,419,155 of OX451737.1, forward strand.
TGGAACGTAAAAACAGAACCCTTAAAGAATCTGCCAGAGCTATGATTCATGCTAAGAAGTTACCCTACCACTTTTGGGATGAAGCTATGAATACTGCAAGCTATATCCATAACATAGTCACTCTAAGGAAAGGCACTTCAGCCACCTTCTATGAAATATGGAGGGGAAGAAAACCAACTATTAAATACTTTCATGTTTTTGGAAGTAAATGTTACATCTTAGATGATCGTGAACAAAGGAGGTAGATGGATCCCAAGAGTGATGAAGGAATATTTCTGGGTTACTCTATAAATAGTAGAGCTTAAAGAGTCTTTAACTCCATAATCAAGGTTATGATGGAATCTATAAATGTTATTATTGATGATAGAGGATAGAATGATGAAGAAGATGTTTTAGAAGATGTTGGAACATCTTTGTCTGATATTCCAACAGAATCAAATGACAGAAGTATTGATTCTAATCTATATCAAGAAGATCCTGAGCCTAGTCATCTCAATAAAGGGCCTTCAATTAGAACCTAGAGAGATCACCCTAAGGAGCTTATCATAGAAGATCTAAATAAAGGAGTTACTATCAGATCAAGAGAAGGGATATCAAACTCTTGCTTTGTGTCAAAAATTGAGCCTAAGAATGTCAAAGAAGTCCTAACTGATGAGTTTTGGATTAATGCTATGCAGGAAGAGTTAGAACAATTCAGGAGAAATGAAGTTTAGGATCTAGTTCCAAGACCTGAAGGGACAAATGTGATTGGCACTAAATGGGTATACAAGAATGAATATGATGAAAAAGGGGTGGTCACTAGAAATAAGGAAAGGTTAGTTGCACAAGGATACACTCAAGTTGAAGGAGTTGACTTTGATGAAACTTTTGCTCCTATGGCCAGACTTGAATCAATCAGACTACTCTTGGGAATTGCATGCATACTTAAATTTAAATTGTTTCAAATAGATGTAAAGAGTGCATTCTTTAATGGCCATCTGAATGAAGAAGTTTATGTGGAACAACCTAAGGGATTTGTTGATCCAAGTTTTCCCAAACATGTGTACAAACTAAAGAAAGCTTTGTATGGATTAAAGCAGGCTCCAAGAGCTTGGTATGAGAGATTGACAGAATTTCTTAGTGAGAGTGGATATAGGAAAGGTGGCATAGACAAAACTCTTTTTGTCAAGGAAGAAGAAGAGAAGATCGTGATTGCACAGATTTATGTTGATGATATTAAGTTTAGTGGGATGTCAAATGAGATGATTCAACATTTTTTCAAGCAAATGCAGTCAGAAATTGAGATGATCCTTGTTGGTGAATTAGCCTATTTTCTTGGTCTGCAAGTTAAACAAATGGAAGATTCCATATTTTTATCTCAAAGCAAGTATTCTAAGAATATAATAAAGAAATTTGGGATGGAAAATGCCAGTCACAAAAGAACTTCTGCTCCCACACATCTGAAGTTGTCTAAAGATGAAAAAGGAGTAAGTGTGGATCAAAGTCTTTACAGAAGTATGATAGGCAGTCTTCTATATCTTACAACTAGCAGACCTGACATTGCCTTTGTTATAGGGGTGTGTGCTAGATATCAAGATGATCCTAAAGTTATCCATGCCAACCATGTGAAGAGAATTCTTAAATATGTGAATGGGACAAGTGACTATGGTATGCTATACTCTCATGGATCTAGTACTGCCTTAATTAGTTATTGTGATGTTGATTGGGCAGAAAGTGTTGATGATAGAAAAAGTACATCAGGAGGATGCTTCTTTCTGGGAAATAATCTCATATCTTGGTTCAGTAAGAAGCAAAATTATGTGTCTCTGTCCACTGATGAAGCTGAGAATATTGATGCAGGAAGCAGTTGTTCTCAATTGGTTTAGATGAAACAAATGTTAATAGAATACAATGTCAAACAAGATTTCATGACATTATTCTATGACAATCTAAGTGCCATAAACATATCAAAAAATCCTATTCAACACAGCAGAACCAAACACATTGATATTCGTCATCACTTCATAAGAGAGCTTGTTGAAGAAAAGATTGTTGCCTTAGAACATGTAGCCACTGAATTGCAACTGGCTGACATTTTCACTAAGGCTTTGGATGTTAATCAGTTTGAGAACTTAAGAGGAAAATTAGGGATTTGCTTATATGAGGGTTTGTAGCAATTAAGGGCGTGTAGGAATATCATTAAAGTGATATTATATTATTTATGTTTCCAACAAATCAAAATTCAAAAGTAATCATTACAAGACTGTTGTACCCCAAAATTTTCCCTCTCATTTATCAAATATTTTCTCACAAGATCTCCTTTGGTTCAAGACTGCACAAAATTTGATCAGCTCAAGACTCCTCCTAAAGAACTGATGACTGAAATTAGGGTTTGAGATTGCACAAGGATAATTGAACTTTAAATGCCTCATATGACTTTCATGGACCATTACGGAGCCCCAAGATTACTCATTTCAAGTTTAAAGCCTTGGATCACATTTTTGCCCAGTCAATTGACCAATTGATCTAAAAGTTAGTTGTATTTGGGAAAAAGTCAATTGTGGCCAATTTATAGTCAAGCTTCATAACTTTTGATCCATATCAACATTATAAACTCATATGTATCATTTGATCAAGTTTGGACCATTATTCCTCAAGAAATTTGATCAAATCATCAAAAGGGCAAAATGGTCAAAATTAGGGTTTTGACAGAGAAAGGGCAATTTCTGATTTATAGCCTAGCAATTGGTTAATTGGTTTGAGGCATGACTTTAATAGTTAAATTGCATCATTTTGACCTAATGGCATGACTCAAAACATCCCTCAAGATCAATTGGATTGATAGTTGATTTTCAGTCAACTAATCAAAATTCAATTGTATACTGAAAAGTCAAACTTTGACTTTTTGGTCAAAATCAAGTGTCAAAAATCACAATTCATCAAAACATGTCAAAATATGAAACTTGTTCATCAAGAAATCATAAAGTCAAGATTTCATTTTGAAAAGTCAATGTTTTCAAACTTAGAAATTTTTCTAAGTGTTGAAAACTTCATGTTTTTTCACAAATTTGAGCCAATTTTTCACCATGATGCAAGATGATTCAAAAGAAACTTTCAACATGAAAGTTGTAGATCTCCATGATATCTAAAACATTGATTTACAAACTTCTCCTAGAAATTCTTGATCTCAAGTTATTAATCCATGAAGTCATGGTCTTGAAACTAAACACTTAGTGAAATTTTGAACATTTTTTGTCAGGATTTTAACCTAACTTCTGACCCAAGTTTCACCTAGTTCCGTTTGGATTTTGCAAAATTGGTTCAAATAGGGGTTGTAGAGAACATTACAAGATTTCAAAAATGTCCAATAACTCATTGAGATCATTTGTGATCAAGGAGAATCGAAGGTCAAAAGTTGGGGTTTCAAGTTGTTTTACAAGGAAAATTTTGTGATGAACAAAATTCAAATCTCATACCTATGTTACATAATATTTGCTTTGCAGGCCTCAAACTTGTTAGTAAATCCATAATTAAATTCTTGCGCAGCTGTTAGAGGCTTCAACTCAAGCATTCAATGCAATGCCCATGCTTTATATCCATTTTAGGAAGAAAGTGCACAATGCCATTTTGAAAAAGTAGCTTTTATACACAAAACTTGTTCTTGAGCCCTGCAATGGTTTTCTTCTAGTCATACACGACCTATAACTCAAAAGAAGTTTATCTCAAGCATCACAATCACTCATCCCATGCTTGTACTTCATCTTGGAACCATACTTTCACTTTTCTTTAAAATCATGTAACACAGCAATCAGTCTAGAGCTTGTACTTCTAACCCTCTCAAGCACTCAAACCTTCTAATTACTTATGTACAAGTCCATGGCAACAAAACACACGCATACACAAGCCTTAAAACTTACAAGAACTTATAATTGCATCTCATACTTCCAATGTTGCATATTCTGGCCAGAAATCCCAAAATCAAAAACTACTCGTGCATTTCTTGGCCTTTTGCTTCCAAAAGCTTCCAAGCAGCATACACAAGCCATCCTTGTCCTTGTTACATGACTGTAACACCATCTTCCTCCATTTCCAAGTTCAAAAATAGAGCATCACAGTTGGACTTCTCCAGACCATTTCAGCCACTCTACAACCAAGATAATCATTGCATTAGCTTCCTGGAACCTCAAGGAAGCTAACTTGATCCTTGCAGCACCTTGAAACAAGCCCCAACTCAAAACACGAATTCCATTTTTAAGGTGAGTTTTCTGACTTTTGAACTCTTCATATAGGCATCATTTTTTTTTCCATTTGTGAAGATAAAATGTAGATATCATAGCCCTGAAACTAACCATGTCTTTAGATTTCATTTATATTGCTTGAGTAGTTAGAATTTTAAATCTGAACATCCTGGAAAAGTTAGGTCAGAATTTGGTACCATTAGAAATTCTCATTCATCTTTGATTTATAGCTTTAGTTATTTACATTTTTGGAATCCTGATGAAATTTTACACAACTTTCATGTTTACATTTTTGTAAATGGTTGAGAAACGAATAAGTTGTAGGGATTCTGGCTGGAGGTTGAAGATGAAGTACATTTAGGGCAAGACTTATATTATATATTTGTTATTTTATTTAAGTTAACGGATGTATCACCACTCCAGTGCTTAAAGCGCGCGCCTGTCACCTTAGGGACCAAGGTTCGAGTCCCAATGGTACCCTTTTGCTCATTTTTACATATTTTCTTCCTTTTTTTTATTTCAGCAAGCGTCGGGCCTCCCCCCCCCCCCCCCCCCCCCCCTTTGGGATTTATTGTTTTACTAACTTCTGACTCCCTCTTTATGTTTACACCCCTGGCCCATTATTTTATTTTCCATTTTATTTATTTTCCCTTCATTTTATTTTTATTTTCCATTTTATTTATTTTCCCTTCATTTTATTTGTATTTTCATATTTTCTTTATTATTTTTATTATTACTATTATTATCGTTATTATTATTATTTTTATTAATAAAAAATCCAAAAATATTTTATTTATTTATTTGCATAATTAAAAAAATACATATACATTTTATTTTTCTTTATAAAACTAAAAGAGCAAAAAACATTTTCTTTAATGAATTAATTTTCCTTTTTTTAAAAAAAAAATACTTAGATAATAAATTTTAATTATTATTATATTATTTTGTAAATTAAAATCAATTTAGAATTTAGGATTTTTATTTAATTATTTATATTTACTAATTCAATTAAATTCACCAAAACCCTAAAAACTTGTTTTCTTTAAATTAATTTATTCTACTAACTTAATATTAATTTTCTTATTTTTTAGTTAATTATTTTATTTTAATTAATTAGGTCAAAAAACCCTTTTCATGAAAAACCAAACAAAAAGCACATTTTCTTCTTACATTTCATATTTTTGCATTTTATCCTTATTTTGTACATTTATTCAATTTCAATATGGTTGTAATAATTATTTAGATTTAATTTATTGCAATTCCCCATTTGTAATGTGTACACCCCCTCCCCCAAATGATGTAATAGCATAATAATTTTAATTTCCGCAATTTATCCATTTATGTACAAATGCTAGTAATTAGGCTTTTGTATGGAAAGATTAAAACCAACAAATAGAAAATCCTAATCAAAGACAAATCAAGCATGTAAATCAATACACTTGCACACAAACACCCCTAGGGTAAATTCACTTGGTTTCCTTACAAAAATGGGCATATTATGCATGTGAGGTATCTTAGTAAAAACAAGCAAAAAATACAAGACCATAGTCCCTCGATGACGCTATCCATGTTGCCTTTCAAAATGGTCTTAGTCCCTAAAGAAAAATCCTAAGATATCTTACAACATTGTTAATCATGGTCATACGATGACCCACGTCCGTCCTTTTTACATCCAAAGATAGGGTTACTTACCAAATCAATGGTAAGATAACAATGTCAAAGGAAAAAGGAGATGAACATGAAAGACTTTTGAGTATACATCCTTGCTATTTTCAAAACAAACACCAACACTTTCAAAAACATCTTTCAAACTTGAAAACATTTTCAAAAGATCAAACACTTTGTATACATTCTTACAAACGAGAATCATTACAAAGTTTGCCTAAACAAAGGCCTCTTTACAAAATACTTTCAAAAAACTACACAAAGCATATTTTCAAACAAAAGCAAGTGATCTAGCAAGTAACTAAGAGCCCATGTAAAACCATGGATGAAAAGGGTTCTAATACCTTCCCTTTTCATAATCTACCCCCTGAACTCAAGAAAACAACTCAAAGGTCTTTCTTGTTCTTTTCAGCCTTTCCTTTTGGTTAAAAGAAAAGTCGATGGCGACTCTTTCTAAACGTAACATTTGTGATCAAATACAAAACAACCAAGTCAGTTCTCCCACCGTATCACAGAATTGGCGACTCTGCTGGGGATTTTTTAAAAGTGGGGTTACCTTAGGGTTAGATCACATTTACTTTCTTTCATTGTTTGGCTTGTATGTTTTACATTATGGTTCTTTGTTTGGGTTTGAATCCTCTACACAGATTTGGGATACCCTATAGGTAAGTAGCAATACATTGTAGAAACTGTGCGGGGTATACCGACATAGTCTAAGCAATAGTTATGTTAGTGTGACATATTTGTGGGTACCAGTAGCCCTTGAGTAGTCAAGGAGAATACGGGGCCGCTGAGTGATGTCACCAAGCACTAACGAACTTCTAGAACCTTTACTTGACCAACTTGGCCATTAGGACTAGTGAGATGACCGGATTTGGTGCAGTCAAAAGTTGGTAGATACTCGATACTACACTCATTGAGGTTTGGTTTTTTGGGATATTTCGGTCGCCATTAAAGAGGCTTGCGCTGGAACAATGCCCAAGGAAACAAACCAGTGATATTGAGCTCCTTAGAACCCGGTTACTATTACTAGGACAGGTTTGAGCCAACTAAACTTCAAGAGGATACTTACCCATGAGACTTCATGCAAGCATAAACCTAAGGACTTGTTTGTTTTGTTTGTATATATTTACTTGTACATAACATCATAAACATCATAACATCATACTCATACTCACTAACCATTTCAAGGATCTTGAGATTTATCTTTGTTCTGTTTTGTAAGACATGGATTCTATTCGCAGGAAAACCATTCAAGTCAATCTTGTAAGGATCTCTCCTCAACTTAAAGAGTTGGCATCAAGGATTCCTGAAAACTCTCTATTTACCGAGAGACATGGTCGCCCACTAAACTTGGTTACCTCCAACACTGAAGATGACATGATGAAGGTGCTCTTCCAGTTCTTTGATCATCTACATCATTGCTTCACATTTCCCGATTATAAACTTGTGCCAACTTTGGAAGAATTCTCCCAACTCTTGAGGATTCCCACTCATAATCAACTACCTTTCAATGGTACGAAAAGAGATCCAAAGCCAGAAGAGATTTATCAAGCTCTACACTTGCAACCATCTGATATCACAACTAATTGGGAAACAAGGAGTGGTGTCAAAGGTTTCTTAGCAAAGTTCTTGTTTGAGAAAGCCCAAAACTGTTGGAACTCTTTGGATTTGCCAGCTTTTGAGGAAATTGTGGCTCTCCTCGTTTATGGGATGGTTTTGTTTCCAAATCCTGACCAACTCATAGATGTAAACACCGTCAAAATCTTCATGTCTCGTAACTCGGTGTCTACTTTGCTAGGAGACATCATACATTCTTTTCACACTCGCACTATGAGGAAAAGATGTGTCCTTATGTGTTGTACTCCTCTCTTGGCAAGATGGTTTATTTCGCATCTTCCCTAACCTATATTGAAGAACGAGCAAGGATCAAGGTGGTCACATAGGTTGATGACACTTAAATATTCAGACATTCATTAGTGTTCCCGATCTATAGAGAATGTTACTATTGTCGACCATTGTGGAGAATTCCCTAATGTCCCTTTACTTGGGATTAGAGGAGGTATCACCTACAACCCCTGCTTAGCCTTAAGACAGTTTGGTTACGCCCGAAGTGATAGCCCACATGAGATGCTTATTCAAGGTTTGGTATTTGACTACGAGAACGAAGATCAAGGTCACCGCCAGAGATTTATTCGAGCTTGGAGGATGTTGAACAAGGTAGATATCAAGACATTGGGGCATAAGAATTCCATCCCTCTTGAGCCTTACCTCAAATGGGTACGAGCTCGTGCTCAAAGTCTTATAATGCCTTACCCTTCCATTCTCCCGGTTATCATAGAGCCTGTTGTGGAAGGAGGTGTTCCATACACTATATTGCATCCTGACATGTCCACCTCTCTTGAAGACTTACAAAGGGATTGGATACAGCTTAAGGGGGAGCGAGACACTTTTGAAGCCCAATTATGCGCCAGCAAAAAGAAGGTTTTGGAACTCACTAGGCAACTTCATGAGGAACGGAGCCTAAACGCCTACATCGCACCAAAGAGGATGCGTACAACTTTTTCATCTTAGAGTTTTTGTATTTCTTTGTAAGCCCAAAATATGCATAATGTACTCAAGCTTTGATTTATTAATATAATGTGTGTTCCTTTTTGGTATAAAGCAAATTTAAATCTCTAATTTCCTTAAAATCATTGCATATGAATCTACCATTCATCATAACATAAGCAGGTTTCTTACAACAAGTCTTCTCATCTTTCTACTATTTATTTCAGTAAGATGGATCTCGAGAAGATAGTAAAAGACCTCCAGGAGCAGAATGCTCAGTTTCAATAGATGTTCTTGACTCTACCCAAAGGACAAGAGGATTTCAAAACTTTGCTAATTGAAGAAAATAAGAAGAAAGCAACGAAAGCAACCGGTGTTCTGAATCTAGTAAGAAGGTTCCCAGGGGCAGCCAGAAAGATCTTAGACTTTGCAACATCATCTGGTGAAAAAGACAATCAAGAAGGGAAAGGAAAGGAAGCAACTGTCCATCCAGAATATGAAGAGGAAGAAGAAGAGGATTACTCTGAAGAGCAGTATCCCCCGGCCGACGATAAATACAAACATCTGGAACAGCGCCTAAGTGCAATGGAGATTCAGAAAGTGCTCGGGCTGGACTTTGAAGAGCTAGGTTTGGTGTCTGGGATTGTTATTCCACCAAAGTTCAAGGCACAAGTATTTGCTAAGTACAATGGGGTTTCGTGTCCCAAGATGCATCTTCGATCTTATGTGAGGAAGATACAGCCCCACACTGCTGACAGAGATTTATGGGTACATTTCTTTCAAGACAGTCTATCCGGGACTCAACTAGATTGGTTCTATCAACTGGAAAGCGCCAATGTCCATAATTGGTAAGACCTTGTCGCTGATTTTTATAAACAGTATCAATACAACGTAGACCTTGCTCCTACCTGTACCCAACTCCAGAGTATGGCTATGGTTTCAAGTGTAGGTTTCAAATACTACGCTCAAAAATGGAGGGACTTAGCAGGAAGAGTCCAGCCTCCCCTGTCCGAAAGAGAGTTAGTAGACATGTTTCTAGGTACACTGTCCGGTCCTTTCTTTAATCATATAATTGGAAGCTCTTCAGCATACTTCACTGAATTAATCTTGACCGAAGAAAGAGTGGAAGCTGGGATTAAGAGTGGGAAGATTCAAAAGGATGCATCCTCCAGTGCCATGAGAAAACCATTTACCGGGAAGAAAGAAGTTGGTGTTGTGTATCCTTAAATGAATCAAGATAAAACTGAACATCTTCCAATGGTGGGGGCTGTCATGATCCCTAAGCCTGTTGTTGTACCCCAAAATTTACCCTCCCATATTTCTCAAAACATTTCAAGAAAGATGCTCAAGTTGCTCAAGGAAGTCCAAGGGTTGACCAGACAAGCTCTCTCCTAAGGCAGTCTACCTCAAATTAGGGTTTCATGTTGCATCAATATATTTGAGTCCAAGGGATTCCAAATTCTCATCATTGTCCTAATATGTTCTCAAGATCATCCATGTCAAGTTTCAAGCCCTACAGAGAAAGTTTGCTCAGTCAATTGCTCAAAGGCCTGAAAATCGACTGTGCTAGGGCAAAAGTCAATTGTGGCCCACATACAGTCAAACTTCAAGATTTTCGGTCAACATCCTCATTTTGAAGTATATTTAATCATTTTATCAAGGTTTGATCATGATTCATCAAGGGTTTCTCATAATTCATCAAGAACCAAAAGTTGCTAAATTAGGATTTTGTAGGAAAAGTCAACTCAACTTTGACCAAGCATAACTTTCTCATACTTTATGAGAAATGACCCATCCAAATCTCATTTTTAAGAGGATGCAATTATCTACAATCTATATTCAGCTCCCAAGTTCAAAATATGCACTCACCAGAAGTTATGAATTTGGACATTATAGGTCAATTTGAAAAGTCAACAAAAACACCTTTTTTGTCAAAGCTTCATACATGAACATGGAGTACCAAATTGAGATGAGACCAAAAGGTTTGCTTAGAGGACATCTCAATATTTCTAAAAAATCCAAGAACACCTTCAAATAGTCAAAATTGAGGAATTTATGCATTGGTGAAGTTGACCCTTTTTGAAAAATTGTCAAAAGTCAACTATGCCTAAAATTGCAATTTTCGCTAAATGGGCCTAACTTTTTGCACTTTTTTGAGTTGGTAGCATGGTCCAAGAGCCCTAGCTCTTTCCACTTGTCTTTATATTATTTTTATGATTTATTTTGATTTTTATTTGAATTAAATCAATTTTAATCAAAACAAATCATGAAAAATCTAAAACATTGAAATCTCAAGATATTGTGCATGTTTAAGGTCTTATATCCAGTTGGAAAGTGATTGAATTCATGCAAAGCCTTGGTGTGCACAAAAAGATTGAGTTTGGCCTATTTTTGGAAGTATTTTCAAGTGAATCAAATCCAAATCCAAATCTATAATGGAGGAAGATTGAGATCATATTTGCATTCCTAATTCAATCATTGATATATATTGAACAATTGCAGACCTAGAGAAAGGGAAAAAGGTGTGAAAAGGCTGAAGGGAACTTGGAAAATTCAAGAAAAGTAGCAATTTGTTTTCATACTTACAGGCGCTGTTAAGCCGTTCCAAGCATTCCTTTCACTTGCTGGACATTCAAGGAATCCATCACAATCCTTAGCAAGCAATTTCGTGTACAAAAACTCACTGTAAGTGTCTCACGATACCAACACTTTCTTAAAATTCAATATCATGATTCTGGCATTTGTAGCATGAATTGTTTATATATTCTTGTTCATTAAGGCATTAGCAAGCTATTGGTAATGATTAATTGCATTTTTGCTAACAATACAGAGATATGCCTTTGTTAGGTTTTCTTGGTTCGTTTTAGGGTTTTCTCATGCAGGTGAAATTGGCCCTAATGGAGGAGATCATTGTGATCAGCGGGTCAAACCCAATTGATCCATGGTCTTAAGTTTTATTTATATTGCTTGTATGTAATTTCTAAGATGCACAGGGTTACAGCTACAGCGCCATATCCGTAGGTAAAGGTTCTGAGTTTTAAGCGACGGATCCAGGGAAGAAGACGATAGCGTGTCATAACTTTACTTGTCGGTTTAAATTCTGGCGCGTTTGTTCTGGCCAGAAACCTATAGTTCTGATATGTTTGATTGTTCTGTTGTATTGTTAAACTAACACCCAGCACAGTTAGTCAGAAGGAGGAAGTCAAAAATTCATGATTCTGGGTTCGATCCCAGGCGTGACCCTCTGGCATTATTCCCCTTTGTTTTCACCAGATCCAGCGCTTACATCTGCTGGAGATTATCTTCTGATTTCATCAAGCAAGACCAGATCAAGCGTCCCCTGGGCATTATCCTCTAGATCCATCAGCTCAGCCAGATCCAGCGCACCTCATCTTCTGACGGTCACAATCTGCTGGATCCACTAACCAGGAGTAGGCCCGGTACCACCATCCTCTGGGCCATCATCTTTTGGACCTTCATCCTCTGGACCATCATCTTCTAGACCTTCATCCTCTGGACCATCATCTTCTGGACCTTCATCCTCTGGGCCATCGTCTTCTGGACTTTCATCCTCTGATCAGAGCTGCTGGCAGTGGGCCCTTGGGTTGTTTCTTTTACTCTTTTTATTGTCCTTTCTCAATACTAAAATAATTTCTTTTTAACCAATCAAAAATTCATAAAATCAACTTTTCACCAAATTAGGTTTAGATTTTATTTTTTTTATCAAAAAAATTTAATTAATTTAATTAGTTTATTTAATTTTAGGTAACTTAAATTATTTTGTAGATAAATTAAAAACAATTAGAATAATTGGGGTTTTGTTTCTAACTTAATTCTATTTTATTTTCCCTAAAAAATAACCAAAAATACAAAAATAGGCCATGTAATTTATTTTCTTTAATTAATGAAATTCTAGCAACAGATACTTAATGTCATAGTGAATGTTATGACACTGTATCTGACACACTTCAAGACAGTAAATTAAAAACAGTAAAGAACACAATCAATTGTTAACCCAGTTCAGTGTGTAACAACACCTACTCTAGGGGCTACCAAGCCAGGGAGAAAATTGACTATAAGAGATATTAATTCAGGAATAAACCAACCAGTTTATCTCCTTCACTTAAGACCTACCCAATGAAACTTCAATCTAAGTTCAACTTAAACCTGAGTTCCTACTCACTCCCCCTCAATCACAGCAGTGATACTAAACTATTGATTAATGAGATTATGAAGACACTCTTCAGTACACACACTTGATTTTGCTTCACAGCTTTAATCAAGTGACACAAACACTCGTGCTTCAAAGCTTTGAGTGATAAACAACCCTAACTTGATTTTGCGTCAAAGCTTTAATCAAGTGACACAAACACTCGTGCTTCAAAGCTTTGAGTGATACACAACCCTTACAATCAAATACTACTCCAAGTCACTTATCACAATGATAATTGCTTGGCTCACAGTAGTTACAACTATACAATCCCTTATTGATCTTTTGTCAAAAAGTATCTTTCACCATTAATCTTCAAGAGGAATATATAGGCCGACTATTCTTCAGTTGGGGCTTCCATGAAAATATCTAGGGTTAACTAAAGTTAACCTAAAGACTTGGTCTTAGGCTTTCATCATACCAGATTAGGGTTAAGCAAGGTTAACCTTATGTCCACGTGAGCATCTGATCTGGACTGAATATTCAACTCAGAGAAACATATCAGATTCCTGAAAAATCTCAGGAATAACAAATCTGCACAAATGTTAGATCAGTACAGGATGTCTTAACATTGGTTATGACAACAAGAATCCTGCTCACTGATTTTGGTAGAATACACTATATATGATCATTGTTTAATGATCATGATAAACACCTCATACTGAGAAGTTCCTGTATGACATTCTTTTCTGCAGAATGTACCTTTATCCCAGAATGTTATGACATCAGTCATGACATTCGCAACTCTGGTTTTACCAAAAAAATGCCAACAAACAAATACTTACAAACTCCCCCCTTTGGCAAATTTTTGGCTAAAACCCCTAAACAATCAGAGATTAGAATGCAGCAGAATTTTTAATAACAGCTACCAAGTCTAATTCTACCAAAATTACCACAAATTCTTCTCCCCCTTTTTAGCCATAAAGAGGCCAAAGATACTTGTACTTTTAAAGTTATACAGTCATCCAAAAGGAATAATAAAAAAAACACAGACATAATAAGAAGTCATTTGGAAGCAACAAGTTCCAGCAGCAATCTTTTCAACAACACTGACCTTCAGGCACTGTCATCTTCCGAGGAAGCACTATCTTCAGCATTATGCTGGTCTTCATCAGCATCCTCTTCCCTTATTTGTTCTTCATTCTCCTCCTGTTCTAGTCTAGAAATCAGCTCTTCAAGAGTCCTTTTTCTTGTATCAAGCTCTCTGCAGGTTTCTTTTAGCACAGCTATAACATCAGTTTTCTTGGAATGAGATTTGACAGTTGATGTCTCAGCAGATGTCATAACAATGTCAGGGACATGTGTTCCCTGAAATAGATTATAGTGCAAACCAAGAGCAGGGGATCTTTTGCATACAGAGTCTTTTTCAACCAGAATATCAGGATACTGATCAATGATTATACCACACAGGAGAGAGGGAAAAGCAATAGGGCCTTTAATAGCACAGCTTCCAGCATGTTTCAATGTTTGATCAAAGATGTACTTTCCATAATCAAAGTTTGTCCTAGTTCCAACAGCAAAGATAAATCTTCCCAATCCTGTGGAAATGGTGGATTTGTGGTTGGTGGGAACCCAGTTAGCTGCACCAATTTTGTGCAGTATGGCAAACTTCATGCTCAGCTTGCTTGTATTTAGCTTTCCTTTCAAGGGCCAGTGCTTGACTTGCCTGGCAGTGATGGTTTGACAAACTTGGTTGTCAGTAACTGCAAGCTCAGGTTGAGTATCATCATGCCTTCCTAGGAAATTTTTTATCACAGTAGGAGAGAAATTTACCTTTCTTCCTCTCACATAAACACTCATAAAATCAGTTGACTTTCCATCAGCACATCCATCAGACAAATTTACTATGAATTCTTTGACAAGAATCTCATAGCAGTTGGAAAACTTGACCACTGTTTTCATCAGGCCAGCAGCTTTGATTAGATCCACGATTTCCTTACACTCAATAGCACTGTTGTTCAGCTCTCTCTCCAAGGCAATCCTTTTCAGAAACACATACTTCCACCTGCTTGCATTTTCTGGATGGTTAAAGGAGATGTTGTCAATGGCAACTTCAGGGACTTTAGGCAGTTTGCTAGAAGAGGGTTTCTTCCTGAGAGGAATGTCTGGAACATTGCTCTTAACAACAAAATCAAAGTCTGATTCCTCATCAGATTCAAAGGGTTCAGGATCCTTCCTTTTCTTTGCTATTGGTTGTCTCAAAGGTTTTGAGAGACTACCACCAGGTACTCTAGCTTTTACCTTCCCTTTCCCTTGATCCTTCACAGCTTCTACTCTAGTCTTGTTCTCAGACCTGGTTTTCTTATGAACATCTTTAGTAGCCTTCTCTTTGGAGGGGCTTTGGGCAGCATTCTTCTTTTCTTTTCTGCTCATCATCCTTCTAGCTATGCTAGGGTTGATATTAGAAATTAAATCATTGTCAGAGTAGTCTTCATCAACATCAATAATTGGGGGTTCAACAGCCTTGTCAGTAGGGTTCTGGTGATCATCATGTTTTTCTGGAGATTTCCTAATGTTGTCATCAGGTGTCTCAACATTCTGAGTGACATCTGGATCCATTTCTACATTAGGACTAGCAGTTTCTTGGTTCAAAGGTACAGAAATTCTAGGAACAGAGTGATTCTCATTAAGAATCCTAGTGACTAGTCTGGCAATAGCTTGATGTACATAAGCAGAACCTTCCCTATTTGCTATCTCTGGAGGAACAGAAGATGATGGTTGAGAAGATTTACCAGATGGAGAGGCTTGTGATCTTCTTGCATGTCTGGTTCGCAGCTTCTTGACCTTAGTGGGATCAGCTGCCAGTTCACGAAGAGGAGTTATCTCAAGAACATCAGTATCCATGCAGTTTGTGATTGCCCTAGGTTCGTTGTCAGAGGATGCGGAAGAAGCAATCACTTTTGAAGAAGATGATGACATGGATTGTTGAGACATTTTGAGTGATTTAGAAAACAAGTAACAGCGAGAGTGAAATCTTCGTTTGAGAGAATGGAGATTGTTGCAGAAACGCGAGAAGAGGGAGATATATGAATGTCTATTCAACTTCTTAAAATTTTGGAAAGACATAGGGAAACAGATGATTATCCCAATCAGAATAGACTTAACTAAAATATCTCTTTCATCCCTTGTTTTAAGCAAAATTAATTGCTACATCTCTTCATATTGGCAAATACCCAGCTTGCCCCTCAAATTTTCAAATTGACTAGCATCAAGTGCCTTGGTAAAAATGTCAGCCAGTTGTAGTTTAGTGGCAACATGTTCCAGCTTAATCACCTTTTCCTCCATAAGATCTCTGATGAAGTGATGTCTAATGTCAATATGCTTAGTCCTGTTGTGCTGTATAGGATTCTTGGAAATGTTGATAGTACTCAGATTATCACAGTACAATGTCATGACATCTTGTGTGACATTATACTCAGTTAGCATCTGTTTCATCCATATCATTTGAGAGCAGCTACTACCAGCTGGTATGTATTCAGCTTCAGCAGTAGATAGAGACACACAGTTATGTTTCTTGCTGAACCAAGAGATAAGATTATTTCCCAAAAAGAAGCATCCTCCAGAGGTGCTGTTTCTATCATCAGCACTACCAGCCCAATCAGCATCACAGTAACCAGACAGAATTGGTTCACATCCATGAGAGTACAGCAAGCCATAGTTGTAAGTTCCACTCACATACTTCAAAATTCTTTTCACTTGGTTGATGTGACTTACTTTAGGTTCAGCCTGGTATCTTGCACATACTCCAACTGCAAAAGCAATGTCAGGTCTGCTGGCTGTTAAGTATAGCAGACTTCCTATCATGCTTCTGTACAAGCTTTGATCCACATTTGCCCCACTTGTGTCTTTGGACAGCTTTAAATGAGTAGGTGTAGGAGTCCTTTTGTGACTGGAATTATCCATTCCAAACTTCTTGACAATATTCTTTGCATACTTGCTTTGAGACAAAAAAATTGAGTCTTCCATCTGTGTGACTTGCAGTCCAAGAAAGTAGGTCAATTCTCCCATGAGGCTCATTTCAAATTCAGCTTGCATCTGGTCAGCAAAATGTTTAACCATTTTATCTGACATTCCTCCAAACACTATGTCATCAACATAAATTTGAGCTACCATTATCTTTCCTCCTTCATTTTTGACAAAAAGAGTTTTATCCAAGCCTCATTTCCTGTATCCTTTGTCAGTGAGGAATTTTGTCAATCTGTCATACCAGGCTCTAGGAGCTTGTTTCAGACCATATAGAGCTTTCCTCAATTTGTAGACATGATCAGGACAGTTTGGATCCACAAATCCTTTAGGTTGTTCCACATATACTTCCTAATTTAAGTACCCATTTAGGAAGGCACTCTTTACATCCATCTGAAATAGCTTAAACTTAAGGAGACAAGCAACTCTCAAAAGAAGTCTGATTGATTCCAGTCTTGCTACAGGAGAAAAAGTTTCATCAAAATCAACCCCTTCAACTTGAGTGTAGCCTTGAGCAACAAGCCTTGCCTTATTCCTGGTGACAACTCCTTCAGCATCTGATTTGTTTTTGTAGATCCATTTTGTGCCAATAATGTTTGTTCCTTCTGGTCTAGGAACTAACTCCCATACTTCATGTTGCTTGAATTGGTTCAATTCATCTTGCATTGCTCCAATCAAGTATTCATCAGTCAAAGCCTCCTTAACATTTTTTGGTTCAATCTTAGATACAAAGCAAGAGTTTGAGATGATTTCTCTAGATCTTGTAATGACTCCACTGTTAGGGTCTCCTATGATGAGTTCCTTAGGATGATCTTTCTGAATTCTGATGGAAGGATCTTTGTTAGCTTCCTTTGATTCAGACTCTGATGAAGTAGTTTTAGGTACATCATCATTTTTAGACACTTGAGTTGAAGTCTCAAAGAATGTCTCAACATCATATGGGACATTTGTTTCCTCATGGTAATCATCAACTATGACATTTATAGATTCCATCATAGCTTTGGTCCTGGAATTGAATACCCTATATGCTCTGTTGTTGGTAGGGTATCCTAGGAATATTCCTTCATCACTTTTAGGATCCAGCTTTCTCCTTTGTTCACGCTCTGTCAGAATATAGCATTTGCTTCCAAAGACATGGAAGTACTTTACTGTAGGCTTTCTTCCTTTCCATAGTTCATAAATGGTGGATGATGTTCCCTTTCTCAAGGTGACCCTGTTATGGACATAACAGACTGTATTCATAGCTTCATCCCAAAAATGAATAGGAAGTCCTTTGGCATGTATCATTGCTCTGGCATATTCCTGTATAGTCCTGTTTTTCCTTTCCACAACTCCATTTTGTTGAGGATTTATGGGTGAAGAGAATTCATGATTAATTCCTTCTGAGGAACAGAACTCATCAAACTTACTGTTTTCAAATTCCTTTCCATGATCACTTCTGATTCTGACAATGCATCCTTCTTTTTCTCTTTGAATTCTTTTGCACAGTTCCTTAAATACATCAAATACATCAGAATTTTCCCTAATGAAGTTAATCCAGGTGAATCTGGAAAAATCATCCACAACAACATAAGCATATCTCTTTCCTCTAAGACTTTCCACCTGCATTGGACCCATCAGATCCATATGTAGAAGTTCTAGCACCTTAGAGGTGGTCAGATGTCTTGTCTTTGGATGTTACATTCTAGTTTGCTTTCCAACCTGACATTCACCACGGACTCCCCCTTCATCAATTTGAAGCCTTGGAATCCCTCTGACTGCCTCCATGGATATGATCTTTTTCATCCCTCTTAGATGTAAATGACCAAGTTTTTGGTGCCACAGTTTCACTTCCTTTTCTCCTTTGGCTATAGAGCATACAGAAGAGTAATTAGTGTTCTCAGACTCCCATAAGTAACAGTTGTCTTTTGATCTGACTCCTCTCATTACAACTTCTTGTTTTTCATTAGTTACAAGACATTCAGACTTGGTGAAGTTGACCTTGAATCCTAGATCACATAATTGACTGATACTTATGAGATTAGCAGTCAAGCCATTTACCAGCAACACTTCATTTAGGTTTGGAGCTCCAGGGAAGTCCAAGTTTCCAACTCCTTTGATTTCTCCTCTAGCACCATCTCCAAAAGTGACATAACTAGTAGTATGTGGTTTAACATTATTCATAAGATTCTTGATTCCAGTCATGTGTTTAGAGCATCCATTGTCAAAGTACCAGTCTTCCTTGGCAGAAACTCTGAGGGAGGTGTGAGCTATCAGGGTTGCAGACTTTTTCTTCCACTGTTGAGTATATGGTGCCTTGTTAGACTTAAGTTTGACAACTGGGGTCTGATTAGGATATCCATATAATCTGAAGCAGAATGGCTTTATGTGACTAAACCTTCCACAATGATAACATCTCCATCTTTGATACTTTTTCTTCATATTTCTCTGTTCTCGATGTTGAGTGCTATGTTGTGACATCTGCTTTGACATTTATTTATCAGGCCTGATCTTCTTCTTGTCTACAGTAGATTTCTTTGCAACCACAAATCCTAGACCAGACTTGTTTCCCACATTTTGTCCAGTCTGAAGGATTTCTTCCAACTTGTCAGTTCCATTTGTCAGCATCTTAACAGACTTGGTCATCTGATCAAGTTTTGAGTTTATCATTTGAACTTCACCTTCGAGATGGTTTATAGTATCAGTGTCTGCCTTCTTTTCAGCCTCCAATT
This sequence comes from Vicia faba, assembly GCA_948472305.1. Taxonomy (NCBI): domain Eukaryota; kingdom Viridiplantae; phylum Streptophyta; class Magnoliopsida; order Fabales; family Fabaceae; genus Vicia; species Vicia faba. The sequence goes on from OX451737.1 coordinate 953,438,471, forward strand.
TTACTATGAGTTTTTTCTGTTTCTCATTTTGCTGGCAAACTTCAGCACTTCTGATACATAGCTTCTTGTAGGTGTCAGCAAGTTCTTCAAATGTCACTTCCTCATCACTAGAGTCACTATCAGAGTTACAAATACCAGCTAGTGCAGTGACTAGTTTAGCAGATTCTTCTTCAGAGTTACTTTCTGAGTCACAATCAGACCAAGTAACAGACATTCCTTTCTTTTGTTTCTTAAGAAATGTAGGACATTCGGCTCGAATGTGCCCATATCCTTCACATTCATGACATTGGATTCCTCTGCTTTAATTTCCCTTTTCTTCATACTTACGTCTTCTGCTGGAGTCATAGGATCTGCTAATGTCAGAGGGAATGTTCTTGACATTTGACCTTGACTTTGGGTCCATTCTCTTGATGAGTTTGTTGAACTGTCTTCCAAGCATAGCTATAGCTTCTGAAATATTCTCTTCATCACCCTCCTTGTTTTCATCTTCAGTATTGGATACAAGTGCTATGCTCTTGTTTTTCTTGTCAACATTGTCACTGATCCCCATCTCAAAGGTCTGAAGTGACCCAATGAGTTCATCAACCCTCAAGTTGCAGATATCCTAAGCTTCCTCTATAGCAGTCACCTTCATTGCAAATCTTTTAGGCAAGGATCTGAGAATCTTTCTCACCAGCTTTTCTTCTGACATCTTTTCTCCCAATGCTCCTGAGGTGTTGGAAATTTCCAAGATGTTCAAGTGAAACTCATGAATGGTCTCATCTTCCATCATCCTTAGGTTCTCAAATTTGGTAGTAAGCATCTGAAGCCTTGACATTTTTACTTTGGATGTACCCTCATGGGTGGTTTTGAGAGTGTCCCAAACATCCTTGGCTAGTTCACATTGATGTACTAGTCTGAATATGTTTCTACCAATTCCATTGAACAAGGCATTTAATGCTTTGGAGTTACCCAGGGCTAACTCATCTTCTTCTTTGCTCCATTCTTCCTCAGGTTTCAGACTGGTCGTCCCATCTTTCCCAGTTATGGTGGGATGGTTCCATCCTTTGTCAGCAGCTCTCCAAGCCTTTTTGTCCAGTGATTTCAAGAAGGCAATCATACGAGGTTTCCAGTAGTCATAATTTGATCCATCCAGAATAGGTGGTCTGTTCCCAAATCCTCCTTACTTGTCCATAGCGCCAGAAAATAATATCCCTAGATCTCACCCAGTAAGACATGCAGGGTGCCTGCTCTGATGCCAATTGAAATTCTGGCAACAGATACTTAATGTCACAGTGAATGTTATGACACCGTATCTGACACACTTTAAGACAGTAAATTAAAAACAGTAAAGAACACAATCAATTGTTAACCCACTTCAGTGTGTAACAACACCTACTCTGGGGGCTACCAAGCCAGGGAGGAAATTCACTATAAGAGATATTAATTCAGGAATAAACGAACCAGTTTATCTCCTTCACTTAAGACCTACCCAATGCAACTTCAATCTAAGTTCAACTTAAACCTGAGTTCCTACTCACTCCCCCTCAATCACAGCAGTGATACTAAAATATTAATTAATGAGATTATGAAGACACTCTTCAGTACACACACTTGATTTTGCTTCACAGCTTTAATCAAGTGACACAAACACTCGTGCTTCAAAGCTTTGAGTGATAAACAACCCTAACTTAATTTTGCTTCAAAGCTTTAATCAAGTGACACAAACACTCGTGCTTCAAAGCTTTGAGTGATACACAACCCTAACAATCAAATCCTACTCCAAGTCAGTTATCATAATGATAATTGCTTGGCTCACAGTAGTTACAACTATACAATCCCTTATTGATCTTCTGTCAAAAAGTATCTTTCACCATTAATCTTCAAGAGGAATATATAGGCCGACTATTCTTCAATTAGGGCTTCCATGAAAATATCTAGGGTTAACTAAAGTTAACCTAAAGACTTGGTCTTAGGCTTTCATCATGCCAGATTAGGGTTAAGCAAGTTTAACCTTATGTCCACGTGAGCATCTGATCTGGACTGAATATATCAACTCAGAGAAACATATCAGATTCCTGAAAAATCTCAGGAATAACAAATCTGCACAAATGTTAGATCAGTACAGGATGTCTTAACATTGGTTATGACAACAAGAATCCTGCTCACTGATTTTGGTAGAATACACTATATATGATCATTGTTTAATGATCATGATAAACACCTCATACTGAGAAGTTCCTGTATGACATTCTTTTCTGCAGAATTTACCTTTATCCTAGAATGTTATGATATCAGTCATGACATTCGCAACTCTGGTTTTACCAAAAAAATTCCAACAAACAAACACTTACAATTAATTTAACTACTAATTAATTGTGTATTTAATTTAAAAACCTAATTCTTTTTTCTTAAAAAAATAATTAAAAATAACAAAAACAATTTTTTTCTTCCAATTAGGTTAGAAGGGGTCAAAACCCTAATTTCTTATCGTTCTTAATTTCCTCGCGCGCGCTTTATTATTTATTTTTGCCATATTAATGTAATTGCTCACAAGTTGTAATAGATTAATTAGGACTTTTTACTTTCATTTATCGTTTTTTTAAGGGTTTGTTTTTGGCTATGTAAATACCTGAAGCCTTGTAATAGCGTAGTTTACTTTCCGCACTTTAAATCCCGCAAAATATTAAACTGTTAGATGTATGAAATTAGGGATGCATGACAAGAATGTATGTAAAACTTTAAAACGGTTAGCAAACCCTAAATGTGCAAAGATAATAATTTGAAATTGAATCACTCGCACATGCGCACTCCTAGGGTATACTCTCACTTCGGTTGCCTTCGGTAAACGGTCATTAGGTATAGGATATTTTAGTGGTCGCTCTCTTGTCTAAACAAAAGATCAAAGTCCCATTCAGAAAAGTTGCCTCGGAATGGTTGCCTCGGATATTGTTGCCTCGAATAATTGATCTAAGACATTAGGGTTGTTACTAACACGTCCTAACATTGCTTTAGTGATTGTACGTCCCTTTCAAATTGACCCTCAAAACTCCAACGGCGGTGCTACCTACTCACTAATAGTGGGATAGCATTGTCTAAAGGAAACAAACATAGAATAATTCTCTTTTTCGAGTAGGTAGATTAGTTCTTAAGTACTTGCTCAAACAAACTTTTTCACACTTACACTCTTTTCAAACAAAGCTTTCAAAAACACTTCGTAACACTCTTGAAGACAAAAGCAAGGGTTAAATCGAAGTCAAAAAATTTTTTCAAATCAAACACGCACAAGCAATTTTGAAAATGATGAGCAAGTACCTAAGAGCCCATGGAAAACCACGGATAGAAAGGGTGCTAATACCTTCCCTTTCTATAATCTACCCCCCGTACTCAAAATCTCGAAAAAGGGAATTTTTCTGTGCTTTTTACCTTTCTAGTTGGATAAAATAAAAGTCGATGGCGACTCTTGCTTACCGCGACATTTTGCAAACACAAATGCAAAACGCAAACCAGCATTTCAAAACAGTCTGGTTCTGGCCATCGTATCACAGAACTGGCGACTCTGCTGGGGAATTAATAAGTGGGGTATACCTTAGGATTAGTTCATCATATTATTTCTATTGTTTGATTTGATTGCTTTATCTTTGTGGGCTTTGTATTGGAGTTACTATAGATCCTAACCCGGATCTGAGGGACACCTTTTAGGTAAGTAGCAATAAACTGTGAGGGAATTGTATGGCATAGACCGATACGGTTGAAGCAGTAGCTACGTTGATGTGGCACATTAGTTGGTATCGATATCCCTTGTGGAGAAACAAGGAGAATATGGGGCTGCTATATGGGTCGTTAAGCATCAACTGACCTTAGAACCTATAATTGACCAACTTGGCCATAGGAAGTAGTGAGATAGCCGATCTCGATGTAGAGTTGGGAACTGGTTGATACTCGATACTACACTCATTGAGACCATACTCTCGAGATAGTTCCGGCCACAAGAAAAGATTGTGTGAGCTGAAACCATGACCGATGGAGGATGGTCAGTGATATTGAGAACCTCTAGAACCCGAGTACTATTATTAGGGCAGGTTAAAACCAACTGAACTTCAAGAGGGTAATACCTAAACCCCATGCAAGCCTGAAACTTAAGGGTTATTGTGTGACTTGTTTGCCTTTACCATGTCTGCTATCTGTGATACCTGTTGTGTGTTTTATCATGACATCATGCATCATAACATAGCACGCATACTTCATTAGACTAACCATTTCAAAGACCGAGGGGATTTATCTTTGTTCTGTTTTGCAGATCATGACTTCCATACGCAGAAATACCATTCGAGTCAACTTCGTGCAAATCCCTGCTCAGCTCAGAGAGTTAGTCTCAAAAGTTCCTGATACTTCTTCATTTGTTAGAAGACATGGTCATCTCCTTAGTTTGGTCACTTCAAAGTTGGATGAGCAGATGATGAGCGTCCTTTTCCAATTCTTCGATCCGGTGCATCATTGTTTTACCTTCCCAGATTATCAGCTAGTCCCCACTTTGGAGGAGTTTTCTGATTTATTAGGCATATCCATCCTTGAGCAAATTCCCTTCACAGGTTTGGAAGAGGCTCCTAGACCAGAGGATATTGCCTTAGCTTTACACTTGAAGAAGGCTGATGTAATGTCTAATTGGGAGACACGGAGCGGGGTTAAAGGTTTTTTGGCTAAGTTTCTGATCGATCAAGCTCAACAGTTCTGGGATGACTTGGACTTTCAAGCTTTTGAAGACATCTTAGCTCTCCTCATCTACAGTTTGGTTCTTTTCCCGAATCCAGATTCCTTCATAGATGTGAACGCAGTTAAGATCTTCTTGTCTCGCAATCCTGTGCCTACCCTCTTGGGTGATATTTTGCATGCTCTTTATACTCGTACGACGCGTAGAAGAGGAACCCTCATGTGTTGCATGCCGCTATTGGCGAGGTGGTTTATTTAGCACCTCCCCAAATCTGTATTGAAGAATGAGGAAGGTGTAGGTTGGTCTTACAGAATCATGTCCCTTGCTCATACGGACATTCTTTGGAGTTCTAAGGATATGGAAAGAGTAGCTATCATTGATCGATGTGGGGAATACCCTAATGTTCCATTACTTGGAATTAGAGGGAGAATAACCTATAGTTCCTATTTGGCTTTGAGACAGTTTGGTCACGCTCGGAGAGACGGTCCTCGTGAGCTACTTCTTACGAACATCGTCTTTGACTATAAGGAGGACGCTAAAGAGCATTGCCGCAGGTTTATATGAGCCTGGGGCATGGTGAACAGGTCTGACCCTCAAGAGCTAGGACTAAAGACTTATCTCCCTATGCAACCTTATCTCTAGTGGGTTCGAGCCCGTGCTCAAAAGCTGGGGATGCCTTATGAAGCTGTTTTGCCGGTGATTGTAGAGCATACTAATGAAGAAGGTGTTCCTTATACGGTCCTCCATCCCTATATGCCTACTGATCTTGGAGAATTGAAGAGATCTTGGATCCAGCTAAAGGAGGAAAGGGATACCTACAGGGAGAAGTATCATGAGCAGGAAAGGAAGATCTTAAGGCTCACGAGGCAGCTTGAGAATGAAAGGACAATCAATAATTATGTCAGCACGAATGGAAAGCGACCATGGGATTTCTGATTTCTGCTTGTTTCTAGCTTAGATTTATTTTCAAATTATTTCTTTTGTAATGCCTTAAAGGCATTGTTAAACATTTTACAAGTTTGAATCTAATAAAGTTTGTTTATTTCCTGGTACGCAAATTTAAATCTCCCAAAGTCTTTGAAATCATTTCATATGCATTCCATTATCATGCACCTCATCACAGGTCTCATTACAGGTTTCTCATCTTCTTTGATGTTTATTTCAGCACAGAATGTCTTCTGAAATACCTATTGATCAAGCCATCAAGGCTCTTCAAGCACAGAATGCTCAGTTCCAAGAGATGTTCTTGAATTTGGCCAAAGGACAACAGGATTTAAAGACTCTTATCTTGAAGGATAAGAAGAAGAAGAAGAAGAAGAAGAAGAAGAAGAAGAAGGAGGAGGTGGTTCTGCTGAATATGGGTTACAGATTTGGGAATAGGTTGCGAGAGGAAGCTGATTTGTCGCATTCATCTGGAGGAGGAGAGAATCAAGAGGAAAGAAAAGGTCTTAGTCCTGTGGTTTCTGATAATGACACTGATTTTGATGAAGAACAGTATCCTCCTGCTGAGGATAGGTATAAGCAACTTGAAGACCGGCTGAGTGCAATGGAGATTCAAAAGATACTCGGTTTGGACTTTGGAGATTTGGGACTGGCATCTGGGGTGGTGATCCCTCACAAATTCAAAGCTCCTGTCTTTGCTAAGTATGATGGAGTGTCTTGTCCAAAGCTTCATCTCTGCTCATACGTCAGAAAAATTCAACCATAAACTGCTGATAGAAACCTGTGGGTTCATTTCTTTCAAGATAGTCTGTCAGGGACTCAGCTTGAATGGTTTTATCAACTGGAAGGAGCTAATGTCTACAACTGGGAGGACCTTGCTGCTGCTTTTTACAAGAAATACCAGTATAACACCGACCTTGCTCCCACGCGTACTCAGCTTCAGGGTATGTCAATGGGTGCAGGCAAAGGCTTTAAGGACTATGCTCAGAAGTGGAGAGATCTGGCTGGAAGGGTCCAACCCCCCCCCCCTGTCTGGTAGGGAGTTGGTGGATATGTTTCTTGGGACTTTTTCTGATCCATTTTTCAATCATTTGATCGGTAGTTCATCATCAGGGTTTACTGAATTGATTTTGACTGGGGAGAGGGTAGAAGCTGGTATCAAGAGTGGCAAGATACAGAAAGGTGCTCCATCAAGTACAGAAAAGAAGCCTTTCAGAAAAGAAGCTAGTGCAGTTTACAACTCAAGGAGCCAAAACCGACCTGAACGCCGCCAAGCGGTTAATGCGGTAGTAATATCAAGACCCACCGTTGCCCCACAACGCAACAATCAGAAAAGAGTAGAGAGACCGCAAAAACAGTATACTCGGCTCAGTATGACCTTATCTCAAATTTTACCGCAGTTATTGAAGACCAACCTGATAACTCTGAGGGAAGCCCCAAAGAATCCTAGCACCACATCTCTGTTGTATAATCCGAACGCCCGCTGCGCCTATCACTCTGATAGCCCAGGGCATGATACAAACAACTGATGGGCCTTGAGGAATAAGGTGCAATATTTGATTGAAGCTAAAGAAATCGAGTTTGACGCTCCGGAAAAGCCCAACGTCATAACTGCTCCCATGCCCAACCATGATCAGGGAGTTAATGCGATTGAAGATGGCGAAGAAGAGTCAGAGTTTGAAAGCTGGATTTACCCGACTACCAACGGTGGATTGAACAATTGGACGGTGAAGGACTTTGTTCCCGTTTCTTTTATTACACAGTAATAGACTTTTTTTTTGAGATTTGTAACAGACAGTTTGAAACTTTACGGCCCGGTGCCTTACCCGAGACACTGTGGCTTTGTTTGTGAGGCCTTATTGTGTGTCATTTTCATATATCATGAATAAAGCATTAGACGTTTTCTTGCATTACAAATTTTGCGCTCCTTGTTTTTCTTTTCTATCTTGCACTTTATTAAAAATAGCTATTGTCTCACACACACTCACATATCATAATGCAGATCTACATTCACTTTGGATCCCACTGATAACGACTCTGCTACTGCCAATTATGACTTCGAAAATCCGATCAACCAAGCCAAGGACGAAGGTGAAGATGATTGTGAAGTGCCTGGGGAACTTGCTAGACTGTTACTACAGGAAGAGAGGTTCATACAGCCCCATGAAGAGCCAGTGGAATCAGTGAATCTGGGTACAGAAGAAGACAAGAAAGAGGTTAAGATTGATGCAAATCTGAAGTCTAGTGTCAAGCAACGGTTGATTCAGATGATGTGCGATTATGTTGAGATCTTTGCTTGGTCTTATGAAGATATGCCTGGGTTGGATACTAATATTGTGGTTCACCGCTTGCCAACCAAAGAAGACGGTCCTCCGGTGAAGCAGAAGGTTCGCCGAATGCGCCCAGAAATGTCGGAGAAAATCAAGGCTGAAGTTATGAAACAGTTTGATGTTGGTTTCCTAGCTCTTACTTCTTACCCGAAGTGGGTCGCCAATGTGGTTCCGGTGCCGAAGAAAGATGGTAAGGTGCGGATGTGTGTGGACTATAGGGATCTGAATAGGGCAAGCCCCAAGGATGATTTCCCACTGCCTCACATTGATGTTCTGGTTGACAACACCGTGCAACATAAGATCTTCTCCTTTATGGATGGTTTTTCTGGTTACAATCAGATTAAGATGGCTCCCGAAGACATGGAGAAGACAACTTTCGTTACGCAGTGGGGTACCTTTTGCTACAAAGTTATGTCGTTCGGATTAAAGAATGCTAGGGAAACATATCAGCGCGCCATGGTCGCTTTGTTCCATGACATGATCCATCATGAGATTGAGATATACGTTCATGACATGATTGCAAGATCCCAGACTGAAGAAGAACATCTTGACCATCTCCAGAAGCTATTTGACAGGTTGAAGATGTACAAGTTGAGGTTAAACCCGAACAAGTGTACCTTCGGGGTAAGGTCTGGTAAGCTGTTGGGTTTTGTCGTTAGTGATAAAGGTATTCAAGTGGATCCTGCAAAGGTGAAGGCTATACAGAAAATGCCATCTCCCCGAACCAAAAAGGAAGTCAGGGGCTTTTTGGGACGTCTGGACTACATTGCCCGGTTCATTTCACACATGATTGCTACTTGTGAGCCAATCTTCAAGCTGCTGAAGAAAGATCAAGTGGTAAGATGGAATGATGAATGTCAGGCCGCCTTCAAAAGGATCAAGAAATATCTCCAAGAGCCACCTATTCTGATGCCTCCAGTTGAAGGAAGACCTTTAATCTTATACTTGACAGTACTCGACAATTCGATGGGGTGCGTGATGGGGAAGCATGACGAGTCTGGCGGAAAAGAGCATACTATTTACTACCTTAGCAAAAAGTTTACCGACTGTGAGACCCGATATTCACTGCTTAAGAAAACTTGTTGCACTTTGGCATGGGCTGCTTGCCGGCTGAGACAGTATATGCTGACTCACACTACCATGTTGATATCAAAGATGGACCCAATCAAGTATATCTTCGAAAAGCCTGCCTTGTCCGGAAGAATAGCAAGATGGAAGATGATCTTAACTGAGTATGACATCTAATACACAACCCAAAAAGCAATCAAGGGGAGTGTGTTGGCAGATCATTTGGCACAACAGGCCATAGATGATTACCAATCCATGAATTTCGAGTTCCTGGATGAGAACATCATGTTGGTAACTGACTGTGAAAAACCTGGACCGGATGAAGGACCTGAAGAAGGATCCCGATGGTCTATGTATTTTGACGGAGCTTCAAACACGTTGGGTATTGGCATTGGCGCCGTGATCATATCTCCTGGAGGCTCTCATACTCCGTTCACCGTCCGATTATGTTTTAACTGCACCAACAACATGGCGGAGTATGAAGCATGCATCATGGGCCTTCGAGCAGCTATTGACCTAAGGATTAAGTTCTTAAGTGTTTTCGGAGATTCCGCTCTCGTGATCAGTCAGATCAAAGGCGAGTGGGATATGAAACACCAAAATATTATTCCTTACAAAGAGTATGTATTGATTTTGCTTCCGCACTTTGAGGAGATTACATTTGAACATTTCCCCAGGGAGGAGAATCAGTTAGAGGATGCGCTAGCTACTATGTCTTCTATGTTCAAGGTCAGGTGGGACAATGAAGCTCCCCAGATTTCCATCGAGAGGTTGGACGAACCCGCACATTGCTCTGACATTCAAACTGAAGAGGTAACAGATAAACCCTGGTTTCACGAGGTAAAGAGGTATCTTGAGGCTCAAGAGTATCCCGAGGGTGCATCTGTTAATGATAAGAAGTTCTTGAGGAGGTTCACTGCGAAGTTCTTCATCAGCAATGGTGTCCTTTACAAGCGTAACCATGATTTAAACTTACTGCGATGTATGGATAAGAACGAGGCAGAAAGGATCATGGCGGAGTTACATGAAGGTACTTTCGGAACTCATTCCAGTGGACATACCATGGTAAAAAAGATCCTACGGGCAGGATACTATTGGTCTACTATGGAAGCCGATTGTTATCAGCATTCTCGGACCTGTCATAAGTGCCAAGTCTATGCTGATAAGGTGCATATACCTCCAGTTCCTCTGAATGTTTTGACGGCACCTTGGCCTTTTACAATTTGGGGCATCGATATGATTGGTGAGATCAGACCAACTGCGTCCAACGGGCATCATTTCATCCTGGTAGCAATTGATTACTTTACGAAGTGGGTTGAGGCAGCTTCCTTTTCTACAGTGACCAAGAACGTCGTGGCACGATTTATTCGGTACAATTTGATCTGTCGATACGGTGTACCTGAGAGGATCATTACAGATAATGGTACAAATCTCAACAATACGATGGTCACTGAGCTCTGTCAGCAGTTCAACATACAGCATCACAACTCTTCTCCTTACCGGTCGAAGATGAATGGGGATGTTGAAGCAGCTAATAAGAACATAAAGAAGATTGTGCAGAAGATGATGGTGACATACAAAGATTGGCACGAGATGTTACCATTTGCTCTTCATGGGTACGGAACTTCAGCACGGACTTCAACAGGGGAAACACCCTACTCTTTGGTGTATTGCATGGAAGCAGTCTTACCCATTGAAGTCCAGATACCCTCTCTTCGAATTATGAAGGACGCAGGTTTGAGCGAGGACGACTAGATCCAGACCCGGCTTGATCAACTGAACTTAATCGACAAAAAGAGACTTACTGCTATTTGTCATGGTCAGACGTACCAAAAGCAAATGATCAAGGCTTTTAACAAGAAAGTCAGACGACGGGAGTATCGAGTTGGGGATCTGGTGATCAAGCGCATCATACCACCTCAAGGTGATCCCAGGGGCAAATGGACCCCTACGTATGAAGGGCCATTTATGGTTAAGAACATTTTCTCAGGAGGAGCTATGATTCTAACCACCATGGATGGTGACGACCTTCCTCACACCATCAATGCAGACATAGTGAAAAAATACTACGCATAATCAAAGACCCGCTAGGTTGACTGGCCTAGACAAAAATAAGGGCTTCCCGACGAACCAAAAGGGTTCGGGAAAAAGTAAGGGATGAAAATGAAAAGATATGTACACCCGGCAAGTCGAAAACCTGAAAAGGCGACTTCGATAAAAAAGGGTATCCCGGTGGACTGAAAACCCGAAAGGGAGGTCCAGGAAAAAATTAGGGATCAAAGCATAACACTATGTCTCGTTGGATCATCTTACAACCAGACTTCGGTATCGACTATCAAGCTCGGACGGCGCCAATCAATATTATCTACCTTCAACCAAGTAGAAAAGTGATGAGATGCTCGAAAGACATAAAGGCAATAGCAGAGTTGGAACCCAGTGGGATTGTTCACATAGCCATTTTTTCTTTGTTTTACAAAACCATATAAATTCTGTTTGTTTGGAGGCGTTCTCTTACTAGGACGTCAGCCTCTTGTACAAACACGCCTATTTACAGGCCAACTTCAAAATCAATACAATTCATTTTCACAAAGAAGTTTCAAATTGTTTTCCTTTTTCTATTTTGTTTTTGCAAGAACGTCTAACGTTCTTTTTATTATATATGCATTTGACAATAATTGCTGCTCATAAAGATTTACATGCGAAATAAAAGACGATTACTCGTAATATCAAGAACAGGGGCAAACAAGAAGTGTCCAAGCCTTACGGTTTCTCTGACCACCAGGTATAGGGATATATCTAGCTAGAGAGTACGACTAAAGGTATGTTCACTCCCCGCAGAGCAAAAGGTATCTAGAAACAGGTGATTCTCCCCAAGCAGAGTTTCTCTATCACCAGCACTAGAATATTATCCCCAGCGGAGTTTATTTCTTCCACAAGCAGAAACTTTATCCCTGACAGAGTTCATCATCGCCAGCAATGATAATTCATCCCTATTCGAGGTTGTTACTCCAAATCAACAGATCTTCTAGCAAAATATCTCTTCCCCCCAAAGTCATTTCCTCGTCAGTTTATTCTCCAGCAGGATTATTCTTGCAATCATCTTCGGTCGCTATCCCCAGCAAGAACGAAGAATTCAGCTCTTTTTCTCCAGCAGCAGTCTGGGATTTATTTTCCCCAGCTAGAGAACATCACAAACATTTGCATATCCATACATCATGACATATGCATACGCATCATACAACACAATCTCATTTATTTTGAGAACATCATTGCTTGATACATATCATGCATTACATACGACTAACCTTTACTTTTCAGGAAAGATACAACCAAATCCTCACAAATTCAAGCTATGAAGCCCGGATCCGACCGGATAGTACCTTGATTTCTACAGCATATTGTGAAGCCCAGAGAACAACCGGATAACAGTATCAAATACCGTGAAGCTTGGATTCGACCAGATAGTGGTTTATCTTTAAGCTATGAAGCCCGGATTCGACCGGATAATAGTTTAATCCCCAGCAAGCCGTGAATCTTGGATTACGACCGGATAACAGCTCAGCAAATTATTGTGAAGCCTGGATTACGACCAGATAGCAATACAAATTTCTGTGAAGCCTGGATTACGACCAGATAGCAGCCAAAGACACCGCGAAGCCTGGATTACGACCAGATAATGGTATATCTTTAATACAAGTTATGAAGCCCAGATTACGACCAGATAGTATCTTGATTTCTCCGAACACCATGAAGCCTGGATTCGACCAGATAATGGTATAAGACATCGTGAAGCTTGGATTATGACCAGATAGCGGTAAAAGACACTGAAGCCTGGATTATGACCAGATAACAGTGAGGGACACTGTGAAGCTTGGATTACGACCAAATAGCAGTTTACCCGGCCAATTACTCTGAAGCCCGGATTCGACTGGATATTAGTAGGCCCAACAAATCAGGTGGAAGCCCGAAGGCGACCGGATAACTACTGGATTTCTTCTAAAGCCTGGATTACGACCAGATAAGAAGTGAGGTATTGTGAAGCCTGGATTACGACCGGATAGCAGTACAGGACACCATAAAGCCTGGATTCGACCAGATAATGGTATAAAGCATCGTGAAGCCTGGATTACGACCAGATAACGATAAAAGTACTGAAGCCTGGATTACGACCAGATAACAGTACAAGACACTACGAATCTTGGATTTCGACCAAATAGAAGTTTACCTGGACAATTACTAAGAAGCCCGTAGTCGACCGGATAGTAGTGTGCCAAGTTCAAGTTGAAGCCCGGATGCGATCGGATAACAACTTAATTTATTCTGAAGCCTGGATTACGACCAGATAAGAATTGAGAAACTGCGAAGCCCGGATCACGACCGGATAGCAAGTTTAATCTCATCTCCCCAGTAAGTCACTGTAAAGCTTGGATTACGACCAGATAGCAGTCGGTCTTATCAATATGAAGCCTGGATTACGACCAGATAGTAGTTCATTTTCACCTCCTCAACTAAGAGATGATTCCCCAGTAGAATAACGGATGACCGAAGCTCCTAAAATTCTATTTCTTTCAAGACAGAGACCAACATTCCCCAGCATAGTCTTCCTCAACAACACGTATATAAGACTCTCGCTAAGTAATCTCTTATGCGATCGACACTCCTTCGGATGGCATCTTTAAGCCCATCTTCCGTCATCACTCTCAGGATGGCATCTTTAAGCCCATTCCCTACATCACAAGACAAGTACCACTTCATGTGAGTGCAAATTTCTGGGCACTCTAGTGTTCAATCATCTTCCACCTTCAGATCACGAAAGGCCAGCAAGCCAATCTACATCCTCAAGTTTAAGAAGATTGAACAGGGTCATCTGTTGTACCCCAAAATTTTCCCTCCCATATTTCTTAAAACATTTCAAGAAAGATCCTCAAGTTGCTCAAGGAAGTCCAAGGGTTAACCAGACAAGCTCTCTCCTAAGACAGTCTACCTCAAATTAGGGTTTCATGTTGCATCAAGATATTTGAGTCCAAGGGATACCAAATGCTAATAATTGTCCTATTATGTTCTCAAGATCATCCATGTCAAGTTTCAAGCCCTACAGAGAAAGTTTGCTCAGTCAATTGCTCAAAGGCCTGAAAATCGATTGTGCTAGGGCAAAAGTCAACTGTGGCTCACATACAGTCAAACTTCAAGATTTTCGGTCAACATCCTCATTTTGAAGTATATTTCATCATTTTATCAAGGTTTTATCATGATTAATCAAGGGTTGCTCATAATTCATCAAGAACCAAAAGTTGCTAAATTAGGGTTTTACAAGAAAAGTCAACTCAACTTTGACCAAGCATAACTTTCTCATACTTTATGAGAAATGACCCATCAAAATCTCATTTTGAAGAGGATGAAATTATCTACAATCCATCTTCATATCCCAAGTTCAAAATATGCACTCACAAGAAGTTATGAATTTGGACATTATAGGTCATTTTGAAAAGTCAACAAAAACACCTTTTTTGTCAAAGCTTCATACATGAACATGGAGTACCAAATTGATATGAGACCAAAAGGTTTTCTTAGAGGACATCTCAAGATTTCTAAAAAATCCAATAACACCTTCAAAGAGTCAAAATTGAGGAAGTTATGCATTGGTGAAATTGACCCTTTTTGCAAAATTGTCAAAAGTCAACTATGCCTAAAATTGCAATTTTTGCTAAATGGGCCTAATTTTTTGCACTTGTTTTGAGTTGGTAGCATGGTCCAAGAGCCCTAGCTCTTTCCACTTGTCTTTATCTTATTTTTATGATTTATTTTGATTTTTATTTGAATTAAATCAATTTTAATCAAAACAAATCATGAAAAATCTAAAACATTGAAATCTCAAGATATTGTGCATGTTTCAGGTCTTATATCCAGTTGGCAAGTGATTGAATTCGTGCAAAGCCTTGGTGTGCACAAAAAGATTGAGTTTGGCCTATTTTTGGAAGGATTTTCAAGTGAATCAAATCCAAATCAAAATCTATAATGGAGGAAGATTGAGATCATGTTTGCAACCCTAATTCAATCATTGATATATATTGAACAATTGCAGGCCTAGAGAAAGGGCAGAAAGGCGTGAAAAGGCTGAAGAGAACTTGGAAAATTCAAGAAAATCAGTAATTTGTTTTCATACTTCCAGGCACTGTTAAGCCGTTCCAAGCATTCCTTTCAGTTGCTGGACATTCAAGGAATCCATCCCAATCCTTAGCAAGCAATTTCGTGTACAAAAACTCATTGTAAGTGTCTCACGATACCAACACTTTCTTGAAATTCAATATCGTGATTTTGGCATTTGTAGCATGAATTATTTATATATTCTTGTTCATTGAAGCATTAGCAAGCTATTTGTAATGATTAATTGCATTTTTGCTAACACTACAGAGATATGCCTTTGTTAGGTTTTCTTGGTTCGTTTTAGGGTTTTCTCATGCAGGTGAAATTGGCCCTAATGGAGGAGATCATTGTGATCAACGGGTCAAACCCAATTGATCCATGGTCTTAAGTTTTATTTATATTGCTTGTATGTAATTTCTGAGATGCACAGGGTTACAGCTACAGCGCCATATCTGTAGGTAAAGGTTCTGATTTTTAAGTGACGGATCCAGGGAAGAAGACGATAGCGTGTCACAACTTTACTGGCCGGTTTAAATTCCGGCGCGTTTGTTCTGGCCAGAAACCTATAGTTCTAACCTGTTTGATTATTCTGTTGTATTGTTAAACTAACACCTAGCGCAGTTAGTCAGAAGGAGGAAGTCAAAAATTCATGATTCTGGGTTCGATCCCAGGCGTGACCCTCTGGCATTTTCCCCTTTATTTTCACCAGATCCAGCGCTTACATCTGCTGGATATTATCTTCTGATTTCATCAAGCAAGACCAGATCAAGCGTCCCCTGGGCATTATCTTCTGGATCCATCAGTCTCAGCCAGATCCAGCGCACCTCATCTTCTGATGGTCACAATCTGCTGGATCCACTAACCAGGAGTAGGCCCGGTACCACCATCCTCTGGGCCATCATCTTCTGGACCTTCATCCTCTGGACCATCATCTTCTGGACCTTCATCCTCTGGACCATCATCTTCTGGATCTTCATCCTCTGGGCCATCATATTCTGGACCTTCATCCTCTGATCAGAGCCGCTGGCAGTGGGCCCTTGGGTTATTTCTTTTACTCTTTTTATTGTCCTTTCTCAATACTAAAATAATTTCTTTTTAACCAATCAACAATTCATAAAATCAACTTTTCACCAAATTAGGTTTATATTTTATTTTTTTATCAATAAAATTTAATTAATTTAATTAGTTTATTTAATTTTAGGTAACTTAAATTATTTTTTAGATAAATTAAAAACAATTAGAATAATTGGGGTTTTGTTTCTAACTTAATTCTATTTTCTTTTCCCTAAAAAATAACCAAAAATACAAAAATAGGCCATATAATTTATTTTCTTTAATTAATTTAATTACTAATTAATTGTGTATTTAATTTAAAAACCTAATTATTTTTCTTAAAAAAATAATTAAAAACAACAAAAATAATTTTTTCTTCCAAATAAGTTAGAAGGGGTCAAAACCCTAATTTCTTATCGTTCTTAATTTCCTCGCGCGCGCTTTATTATTTATTTTTGCCATATTAATGTAATTGCTCACAAGTTGTAATAGATTAATTAGGACTTTTACTTTCATTTATCATTTTTTTAAGGGTTTGTTTTTGGCTATGTAAATACCCGAAGCCTTGTAATAGCGTAGTTTACTTTCCGCACTTTTAATCCCGCAAAATATTAAACTGTTAGATGTATGAAATTAGGGATGCATGACAAGAATGTATGTAAAACATTAAAACGGTTAGCAAACCCTAAATGTGCAAAGATAATAATTTAAAATTGAATCACTCGCACATGTGCACTCCTAGGGTATACTCTCACTTCGGTTGCCTTCGGTAAACGGTCATTAGGTATAGGATATTTTAGTGGTCGCTCTCTTGTCTAAATAAAAGATCAAAGTCTCGTTCGGAAAAGTTGCCTCGGAATGGTTGCCTCGGATATTGTTGCCTCGAATAATTGATCTAAGACATTAGGGTTGTTACTAAGACGTCCTAACATTGCTTTAGTGATCATATGTCCCTTTCGAATTGACCCTCAAAACTCCAACGACGGTGCTACCTACTCACTAATAGTGGGATAGCATTGTCTAAAGGAAACAAACATAGAATAATTCTCTTTTTCGAGTAGGTAGATTAGTTCTTAAGTACTTGCTCAAACAAACTTTTTCACACTTACACTCTTTTCAAACAAAGCTTTCAAAAACACTTCGTAACACTCTTGAAGACAGAAGCAAGGGTTAAATCGAAGTCAAAAACTTTTTTCAAATCAAACACGCACAAGCAATTTTGAAAATGATGAGCAAGTACCTAAGAGCCAGTGGAAAACCACAGATAGAAAGGGTGCTAATACCTTCCCTTTTCTACAATCTACCCCCCGTACTCAAAATCTCGAAAAAGGGAATTTTTCTGTGCTTTTTTCCTTTCCAGTTGGATAAAATAAAAGTCGGTGGCGACTCTTGCTTACCGTGACATTTTGCGAACACAAACGCAAAACGAAAACCAGCATTTCAAAATAGTCTGGTTCTGGCCACCGTATCACACCTGCACTTACTGAACAAAGGAGCAACCAGCCAAGGACAGAAAGACCAGTAAGACAATTTACCCGGATTAATATGACACTATCTCAAGTCCTACCACATCTGTTGATATCTAATCTGGTAAATTTGAAAGAAGCTCCGAAGAATCCTAACACAACCTCTCCTCATTACCATCTTAATGCTTGTTGTGCTTACCATTCAGAAAGCCCAGGCCATGATACCAACAGCTGTTGGGCTTTGAAAAATAAGGTGCAAGACCTTCTTGAAGCAAAAGAAATTGAATTTGATGCTCCTGAAATCCCAAATATTATCACCTCTCTTATGCCCAAGCATGGTCGTGATGTTAATGTTGTTGAAGATGATATGTTTCTTACTGTTGTTGATGAACTTGTTACTCCTCTCCTGACTATCAAGAGGAACCTATTGAGGGCCAGTTTATTTCCAGGCTGTGACGAAAACTGCCACCTTTGTTTATCCCTACCAACTGGCTGTCATTTATTAAAAGCAAGTGTTCAACGCCTAATGGATGACAAAGAGATTTTATTTGAAAAGACTCTCATTCCAACCATTTCTTATAATGGCGTTTCAATAGTAACCATTTCCGCCAATCCTTCCAGGGTCTCCACCAAAATACCCGTTAGGATTACATCAGTTCCTAAAGTAGTTCCACTGATAATTACTATGCCTGAACCAGTCTCGTACTCATCGGATAAAACTGTCCCATGGAACTATGGAGGCGACGTCTACTATCACGGCGTCAAGCAAGATTGGCTGGCTGATGAAGACTCAATTTTTAAGAAGGCTGACCCCGACATCAGCAATATTGCAGGAACCAGCAAGATAACCTGAAGTGGCAGAGTATTCTCTCCTGAGATTTCTCCTTCCAAGACTATTATCGGTCCTGTAATCATCCCTACTTCTGTTCCTATTGACACTACTACTATGATTCCTATGGTTAGCCCTACTGACACTCCTACAACCGAGTCGACCGAGACTCGGGGCGAAGGCATTCTGGTTGAGCCTGTCCGGATGAAGGCGCAATCAGTATCTATCCCAGAGGCCTCCCAAAAGGATATGGAAGAAATTTTGAAAATTATAAAGAGAAGCGACTACAACGTAGTCGAACAGCTAGGGCAGACTTCGTCAAAGATTTCCATGTTGGCTTTATTGTTGTGCTCCAAGGCTCATGCGAAGACCATGGTAAAATTTATTAAAACTACCCATGTACCACAAGAAACCTCTGCTGATCAGTTCCAAGACTGTGTGGCCAGTTTAACCGCTGACAATGGTTTAGGCTTTTCTGATGCTGACTTGACACCTAGAGGGAGGAAGCACAACGAGGCATTGCATGTCTCTGTTGAATGCAGGGGCACAACTTTGGCCCATGTCTTGGTTGATACTGGTTCGTCTTTGAATGTGCTACCTAAGAAAGCTCTTGATAGACTCGACTGTGCAGGTTTGACCTTAAAACCCCACAACATAGTGGTAAGGGCCTTTGACGGTTCAAAGAGAGTGGTGCATGGGGAGGTGGACATCCCCATAAAAGTTGGAACTCAAACCTTTGAATCAACTTTTTACGTGATGGATATTCTCCCTTCCTATTCCTACTTGTTGGGCCGACCATGGATTCACAACATTGGTGTCGTCACGTCTACATTACATCAAATGCGGAAATACCCGACCAAGGGGAAAATCATTAATGTACATGGAGAAGAGGAATATATGGTCAGTCACTTAAACTCCTTCAGATATGTGGAATTGGATGGTGAATTCATTGAAACTCCGTTTCAGCATTTCGAGAAAGTCCCACAAACTGTGGCAGTAACTAAGACTGTTTCCCAAATCCTGAAGATTACAAGACCTCTGCTAAATATGTCTTCACTGAAAGATGCCAAGGCCGTGATCGAAGAAGGTGGGTGTACTATTTGGGGCCAACTCCCGGATATCCCTTACAAATCTGACAAATTTAGTTTGGGTTTCACTTCAGGAGCCCAGAAAGTTGTACACCATGCTCATTCCAGGGGACCACCCTTGAAGATCAGCAACCACGGAGTCAACACAGTGGAGGATGATGAGGACAGCTACAACCTGGAGGAATGGATTTTCCCAACTATCAACAGAGGACTCAGCAACTGGGAAGCTAAAGACTTTGTCCCAATTACTTTTATCCAATAGTAATTGTCTTTAAATTTTTGTCGGGCCTGTAATAATTAAACAATTCAAACTTTTAAAACCTTGTGTCTTACTCGAGGCACAACGGTCCATTTGTAAGGGTTGTTACCTCATTTTCATATGTCATCAATGAATCATGGACATTTTTGCATACAAACTTTGTGCTCTTTGTCTTTATTTTCTACATTTTTTATTTCTTTTAAAGATAGTTATACTCTTACACACACTCACATTCAAAATGCAGATCTACATCCATTCGGGATCCCATGGGTAACAATTCTGCTATGGCCTTTTGTGACTCTGAAAATCTAATCTACCAAGCCGAACACGAAGGTGAGGAAGATTGTGAAGTGCCAGGGGAACTAGCCAGGTTACTACAACAAGAAGAGAGGGCCATACAGCCCCATAAAGAATCAGTGGACACAGTTAACCTAGGTACCGAAGAGGACAAGAAAGAAGTCAAGGTGGGTGTCAATCTAGAACCAAGTGTCAAGAAGCCTCTAATTCAGTCACTACATGATTATGTTAAGGTCTTTTCCTGGTCGTACAAAGACATGCCAGGACATGATGCTGATATCGTGGTCCATCGTCTACCAATAAAAGAAGACAGCCCTCCGGTAAAGCAGAAAGTCAGTCGTATGCGACCAGACATGTCAGAGAAGATCAAGGTCGAAGTTGTGAAACAATTCAATGCCGGATTCTTAGTTGTTACCTCTTATCCACAATGGGTCGCCAATGTTGTTCTTGTGCCTAAAAAGAACGGCAAAGTACGCATGTGCGTGGACTACAGAGATTTGAATAGGGCAAGCCCTAAGGATGATTTCCCACTTCCCCACATCGATATTCTGGTTGACAATACCGCATAGTATAAAGTGTTCTCATTTATGGATGGTTTCTCAGGCTACAACCAAATTAAAATGGCGCCTGAGAACATGGAGAAAACGACCTTCGTCACATAATGGGGCACATTCTGTTACAAGGTTATGCCATTCGGGTTAAAGAATGTTGGGTCAACCTATCAACGTGCCACGGTAGCTTTATTTCATGATATGATACATCACGAAATAGAGGTCTATGTGGACGACATGATAGCCAGATCTCAAACTGAAGAGGAACATCTTGACCATTTGTAGAAGCTGTTTGAGAGACTAAAGAAATACAAGCTGAGGTTGAACCCGAACAAATGCACATTTGGGGTGAGGTCCAGTAAACTACTAGGCTTCATCGTCAGCGGTAAAGGTATCATAGTGGACCCTGCCAAGGTGAAAGCGATACAAGAAATGCCTGCTCCTCACACCGAGAAGGAAGTCAGAGGATTCTTGGGACGGTTAAACTACATTTCCAGATTCATTTCTCACCTGACAGCTACTTGTGAACCAATCTTCAAATTACTGAAGAAAGATCAAGTAGTCAAATGGAATGATGAGTGTCGAACTGCCTTCGACAAGATCAAAGAGTACCTACAAGAGCCTCCTGTTTTGATGTCGCCAGTCGAGGGAATACCCTTGATCATGTATCTAACTACCTTGCAAAATCCAATGAGGTGTGTGTTGGGGCAGCATGACGAGTCTGGCCGAAAAGAGCATGCTATTTATTACCTAAGCAAAAAGTTTACCGACTGTGAAACCAGATATTCACTGCTCGAGAAAACTTGTTGCGCTCTGGCATGGGCTGCTCGCCGGCTAAGACAGTATATGCTAACCCATACTACCTTATTGATATCCAAGATGGATCCAATAAAATACATATTTGAGAAGCCTGTCCTCTCTGGGAGGATAGCAAGATGGCAGATGATCCTGGCGGAATATGACATTCAGTACACTACCCAAAAAGCAATAAAGGGCAGTGTGATAGCCGATCACCTTGCTCATCAAGCTGTGGATGACTACCAATCCATGAAGTTCGAATTCTCATATGAAGACATCATGATGGTAAACAATTGTGAGGAACTCAGACCATATGACAGACATGAACAAGGATCCCGATGGACCCTAGTTTTTGATGAGGCGTCCAACGTACTCGGCAATGGCATAGGAGTTGTACTCATTTCCCCTGAAGGATTTCATACCCCCCTTTACTGCAAGACTTTGCTTCAATTGTACAAATAAAATGGTAGAGTACGAAGCGTGTATATTTGGTCTCAAAGTTGCCATAGATTTGAGGATCAAGTCCTTAAGTGTATTTGGAGATTCAGCCTTAGTCATCAGTTAGATCAAAGGAGAATGGGATACGAAACACCCTAACCTCATCCCCTACAAAGAACATGTGTTGACATTAATCCCACATTTCGAGGAAAATACCTTTGAGCATTTTCCACGAGAGGAAAGTCAACTAGCAGATGCGCTAGCCACAATATCATCCATGTTTAAACTCAAATGGGATAACGAGGCTCCCCAGATCACCATTGAACGGATGGATGAACCAGCTTACTGTCACGAGATCAATACCGAAGAAGTAGTGGACCAACCTTGGTTCCATGAAGTCAAGAGATATCTCGAGGCTCAAGAGTATCCGGAAGGAGCTTCAGTCAACGATAAGAAGTTCTTAAGGAGATTCTCTGCTAAGTTCTTCATCAGTAATGGCATCCTCTAGAAATGCAACCATGACTCTGTTTTGCTCCGTTGCATAGACAAGGTTGAGGAAAAAAAGGTCATGGCTGATCTACATGAAGGTACTTTTGGCACCCATTCCAGTGGACATATGATGGCTAAGAAAATCCTACGGGCGGGGTATTACTGGTCTACAATGGAAGCAGATTGCTATCAATATTCACGAACTTGTCATAAGTGTCAGATCTGTGCTGACAAAGTGCATGTACCTTCATTTCTTCTGAATGTTCTGACTGCTCCCTGGCCATTTGCGATGTGGGGCATCGATATAATTGGAGAAATCAAACCTACAACTTCTAATGGACACCGCTTCATCTTGGTGGCCATTGACTATTTCACGAAGTGGGTTGAGGCAGCTTCTTTCGCTTCCGTTAGCAAGAATGTTGTGGCCCGTTTCATCAAACAGAATCTCATTTGTCGATACAGCATCCCATAGAGAATCATCACAGAAAATGGTACGAATCTCAACAATACTATGATCACTGCACTGTGCGTGCAATTCAAGATCCGGCACCATAATTCTTCCCCTTATCGGCCGAAGATGAATGGTGTTGTCGAAGCCGCAAATAAGAACATCAAAAATATCATATAAAAATGGCAGTAACCTACAAAGACTGGCATGAGATGCTACCATTCGCTCTCCAAGGTTACCGTACCACGGCGCACACATCAACCGGGGCAACACCTTACTCTCTGGTATACAGCATGGAAGTTGTCTTGCCTATTGAGGTCCAGATCCCTTCTCTAAGAATCATGAAGGACGCAGGGTTGAATGAAGAGGATTGGATCCAGACTCGACTTGACCAATTGAACCTAATTGATGAGAAAAGGCTCACGGCTGTCTGTCATGGCCAGATGTACCAAAAATGCATGATCAAAGCCTTTAACAAAAAGGTCAGACGTCAGGTATATCAGGTTGGTGACTTGGTAATCAAGCGTATCATATTACCACAAGGTGATCCCAGGGGGAAATGGACTCCTACATACGAGGGATCATTTGTGATCAAAAGCATATTCTCTGGCGGAGCAATGATCTTAACCACTATGGATGGCGACGACCTGCCGCACCCTATGAATGTGGATATAGTCAAAAGATATTACGCATAAGAGACCCGCTAGGTTGACACACCTAGGAAAAACAAGGGCATCCCGGTGAACCAAAAAGGTTCGGGCAAAAATTAGGGATAAAACAAAAAAATATGTACACCCGGCAAGTTGAAAACCCGAAAGGGCGACTTGGGCAAAAAAGGGTATCTCGGTGGACTGAAAACCCGAAAGGGCGATCCAGGCAACAGTTAGGGAATTAAAGCGTATGACTATGTCCCGTTGGATCACCTTACAGATAACCTTTAGCTTCGACTAACAAACGCAACGGTCCTAATTAATCCAATCAACTTCGGACCAGCCAGAAATCCCAAAATTAAAAACTACTCGTGTGTTTCTTGGCCTTTTGCTTCTAAAAGCTTCCAAGCATCATACACAAGCAATCCATGTCCCTGTTACACGACTGTAACACCATCTTTCTCCATTTCCAAGTTCAAAAGCAGAGCATCACAGTTGGACTTCTTCAGACCATTTCAGCCAATCTCCAACCAAGCTAATCATTGCATTAGCTTCCTGGGACCTCAAGGAAGCTAACTTGATCCTTGCAGCACCTTGAAACAAGCCCCAACTCAAAACACGAATTCCATTTTCAAGGTGAGTTTTCTGACTTTTGAACTCTTCATATAGGCATCATTTGCTTTCCATTTGTGAAGATAAAATGTAGATATTATAGCCATGAAACTAACCATGTCTTTAGATTTCATTTATATTGCTTGAGTAGTTAGAATTTTGAATCTGAACATGCTTGAAAAGTTAGGTCAGAATTTGGTACCATTATAAATTCTCATTCATCTTTGATCTATAGCTTTAGTTATTTACATTTCTGGAATCGTGATAAAATTTTACACAACTTTCATGTTTACATTATTGCAAATGGTTGAGAAATGAATAAGTTGCAGGGATTCTGGATGGAGGTTGAAGATGAAGTAAATTTAGGGCAAGACTTATATTATATATTTGTTGTTTTGTTTAAGTTAACGGATGTATCATCACCCCAGTGGTTAAAGCGCGCGCCTGTCACCTTAGGGACCTGGGTTCGAGCCCCAGTGGTAACCTTTTGCTCATTTTTACATGTTTTCTTCCTTTTTTTTTTGTTTCAGCAAGTGCTAGGCCTCCTCCATTTGGGCTTTGTTGTTTTACTAACTTCTGACTCCCTGTTTATGTTTACACCCCTGGCCCATTATTTTATTTTCCATTTTATTTATTTTCCCTTCATTTTATTTTTATTTTCATATTTTATTTATTATTTTTATTATTACTATTATTATCATTATTACTATTTTTATTAATAAAACTAAAAGAGCAAAAAACATTTTCTTTAATGAATTAATTTTCCTTTTTTTTTAAAAAAATACTTAGATAATAAATTTTAATTATTATTATATTATTTTGTAAATTAAAAAGAATTTAGAATTTAGGATTTTTATTTAATTATTTTTATTTACTAATTCAATTAAATTCACCAAAATCCTAAAAAACTTGTTTTCTTTAAATTAATTTATTCTACTAACTTAATATTAATTTTCTTATCTTTTAGTTAATTATTTTATTTTAATTAATTAGGTCAAAAAACCCTTTTCATGAAAAACCAAACCAAAAGCACATTTTCTTCTTACATTTCATATTTTTGCATTTTATCCTTATTTTGTACATTTATTCAATTTCAATATGGTTGTAATAATTATTTAGATTTAATTTCTTACAATTCCCCATTTGTAATTTGTACACCCCCTCCCCTAAATGATGTAATAGCATAGTAATTTTAATTTCCGCAATTTATCGTGTTTTATACAAATGCTAGTAATTAGGGTTTTGTATGGAAAGATTAAAACCAACAAATAGAAAACCCTAATCAAAGACAAATCAAGCATGTAAATCAATACACTTGCACACAAACACCCCTAGGGTTAATCCACTTGGTTGCCTTACAAAAATGGCCATATTATGCATGTGAGGTATCTTAGCAAAAACAAGCAAAAAATACAAGACCATAGTCCCTCGATGATGCTATCCATGTTGCCTTTCAAAATGGTCTTAGTCCCTAAAGAAAAATGTTGAGATATCTTACAACATTGCTAATCAATGTCATATGATGACCCACGCCCGTTCCTTTTTACATCCAAAGATATGGTTACTTACCAAATCAATGGTAAGATAACAATGTCAAAGGAAAGAGGAGATGAACATGAAAGACTTTTGAGTAGGTAGAATGTTCCTAGTTACTTGCTCAATTTCAAAACTAAAACATCCTTGCTATTTTCAAAACAAACACCAACACTTTCAAAAACATCTTTCAAACTTGAAAACATTTTCAAAAGATCAAACACTTTGTATACATTCTTACAAACGAGAATCATTACAAAGTTTGCCTAAACAAAGGCCTCTTTACAAAATACTTTCAAAAAACCACACAAAGCATATTTTTCAAACAAAAGCAAGTGATCTAGCAAGTAACTAAGATCCCATGGAAAACCATGGATGAAAAGGGTGCTAATACCTTCCCTTTTCATAATCTACCCCCCGAACTCAAGAAAACATCTCAAAGGTCTTTCCTGTACTTTTCAGCCTTTCCTTTTGGATAAAAGAAAAGTCGGTGGCGACTCTTGCTAACCGCAACATTTGCGATCAAACGCAAAATAACCAATTCAGTTCTCCCACCGTATCACAAAGACTGTCTCAAAATGTTTCACACATGCTACGAAATCACATCTTTCTACTTTCACAAACTCTTCATTCTCCTTTACAGAAAAAGAACCCTTGTCATTCTTCATCTCTTTGCTCAAAAATCTTCAAAGATGTCTCAACATCATACATCGTCTCCCTCAAAATATGTCAACCTCCCTGATAAACTCTCCCTTGATAAAGTACTTGACGTTACTCCTCTAACAATTATCCCGCCTCTTGAGAAGAAGGTCAAGAAACCCAGATCATCACCTGTAAAGAAATCCAAAGACGATAAAGGTAATACTTCTACTGCTACTGATGATAGGACATAAGAAGAGATTGTTAATGTTGATAGAAGAATTAGAAGACTGGTAGATAGAGTGTTAAATGAAGGTTTTGATGTGCTTGGGATTTCTACCCCTCTTGCTCGTATACCTGCTCCGACTGACAAAAGAAATGACCCTAAAAGTGCTGCTGAATCATCCATCTCCGAGAAAGATGTTGTTGAAAGAAAACTTAATAAGCTTCCTACTTTTGCTCTAAAAGAAGTGGAAGATGATGTTGAACAATATGTTGATAATAACTCTCCTACCAAGGAAGATGTTGCTGGATCCAAAGCTGCAGAAAATCAAAATGTTGTGAATGTGGTTAATGTTGATGAGTTATCTGACAATGAGCTCATCTCTAATATGGTGCCAGGAATTGCTAAAAGTCTCAAATCCAGGAAAGTGGAGGATGTGAATATCATACCCCCTGCCAAGATAATCAAGAAGAAAACCATGTATGGTCCCCCAAAGCCCAGAATTAAAGTGGTTCTTCCATCTAGAAAAAGAAAAATTAGACCTGATAGCTCCACAGATGATGATGGTGATGATGATGGTGATGATGCTAAAAAGAGATCTAAAAGTAAGAAGAAAGTTGTATTATTTTAAGAAGTTGACTCTGATTATGATGTCGAGGAAGATGTCCAAGACATCTCTCCTATGAAAAAGTCGGCAAGCAAGAAGCTTTCTGTTAGGGTACCTGATGCTCCTCTTGACAACATTTCCTTCCATTCTGTTGGGAATACTGAAAAATGGAAATATGTGTTTCAAAGAAGAATTTCCCTTGAAAGAGAATTGGGAGATGGTGCTCTGGAATGCAAAGAAATTATGGAGCTGATATCTTATGTTGGATTGATGAAAACTGTTACCATGTTTGCAAAATGCTATGAGACTCTTGTTAAGGAATTTATTATTAATATTCCTACTGACTGTGTTGATCATAAAAGTAAGGAGTATAGAAAGGTCTTTGTTAGAAGTATATGTGTAGAATTTTCTCCTGTTGTCATCAATAGATATCTGGATAGGTCTGAAGATGATTATTGTGAGTTGGAAGTGATCTATAATCAAGTGTGCAAAGCCATCACTACGAACCAAGTGAGTGAGTGGACCTTGAAGAATAAGCTCCCTGTTAGTAAATTAAGTGTGAAATATGCTATCTTGCATAGAATTGGAGCTTCTAATTGGGTCACTACCAATCACACCTCAACCATCACTATTGGCTTAGGAAAGTTTATTTATGTTGTTGGAAACAAGAAACTGTTTGATTATGGTACTTACATTTTTTATCAGACTATAACATGTTCCATCAAGATGCCTATTTCCTTTCCATCCCTCATCTGTGGAATTATTCTTAATCAACATCCTAGAACTCTGAGTGGTAATGATGTAGTGTGCAAGAGGGAGTCTGCTTTGACCCTTCACTTTAAGCTTTTTTCAGGAAAACATGTCCCAGACATTGTTTTGACATCTGCATCTGCTGAAAACAAGACCTCAACCAAGGATGACATGATTACTGAATTAAGGAAAGCCCGCAAAGAACTTGATCATGCAATCAGAGTTAGCTCAGCAAGAAATCTAACTTTTGAAAATATGATCAATGAGCTATAAAAGAACAACAACTTTGATGGTAGAGTGAGTTCTGAAGGAGGCAATTCCAGTGAGGAAGTAAGTTCTCTCTCTACCAAGTCTACTGGTCCTGAAGATAATTAAACTATTTGTTGTTTATTTGTTTGACCTCTTTTTATCTTTTTGGCACTTGTATGTGCTTGACTTTTGGATTATATGGTCTATACCTATATTACTGATACTCTCTTGAATGCATCCTTTTATTTGGCATATTATGACTAAAAAAAGGGTGAGAAACTGACTGACCTCTAACTGAGAAACTGACCTCTGACTGACTGATCACTAACTGACCACTGACTGAGGGGGAGCTTAATACTTGAGGGGGAGCCTCATGTCTCAGAAGATGTTCTGACATCTTCCTTTGCTAACAGCTAACTACTAACTGAGTTTTTGTTTTTCTTATGTTGCTTCTCTGATAATGTGTTTGTGATACGGTGGGAGAACTGACTTGAAGGTTTTGTGTTTGATCGCAAATGTTGCGGTTAGCAAGAGTCGCCATCGACTATTCTTTTATCCAAAAGGAAAGGTGAAAAAGCACAGGAAAGACCTTTGAGATTATTTCTTGAGTTCGGGGGGTAGATTATGAAAAGGGAAGGTATTAGCACCCTTTTCATCCATGGTTTTCCATGGGCTCTTAGTTACTTTCTAGATCACTTGCTTTTGTTTGAAATTATGCTTTGTGTGGTTTTTGAAAGTATTTCGTAAAGAGGCCATTGTTTAGGCAAACTTTGTAATGATTCCCGTTCGTAAGAATGTATACAAAGATGTTGATCTTTTGAAAATATTTTCAAGTTTGTAAGATGTTTTGAAAGTGTAGGTGTTTGTTTTGAAAATAGCAAGGATGTTTGTTTTGAAATTGAGCAAGTAATTAGGAGCATTCTACCTACTCAAAAGTCTTTCATGTTCATTTCCTCTTTCCTTTGACATTGTTATCTTATCATTGATTTGATAAGTAACCCTATCATTGGATGTAAAGGGACGGGCGTGGGACGTTTGTATAGTCATAGAAGGCAACCTATGGGACATTTTAGCAAGGTCATTTTAGGGACTAAATCATTTACCGAAGGCAACGTTGAGGGTCATCGAGGGACTGCAATCTTTTATCGAGGTTCTATGCTAAAACGCCCATGTTTGAGGGGCATGACTATTTTCCAATAGGCAACAAGTGAGATTACCCTAAGGGTGCATGTGCGAATAGTGCATTTGATTGCATGCATTTTATTCTTTGATTTTTGGGTTGTCTATTTTTTGTTTTTATCTTGCCATACACACCCTAATTACTAACAATATATGAAAGCAATAAAAGTGCGGGAAAAGTAAAGTCCTACACTATTACATCATTAAAGGGATGGGGGGGTACAAATTTACAAATGGGGATTTGTGAGAAATTAAAGTCCTAATTATCTATTACAATCCTATTGAAATAATGTACAAGAATTGAAATGGACTTGTTTTGTTTTTGTTAAGAAATAAGTTTACTTAAGAAAATATTTTGATCTTTTTGTTCTAAAAGGAATAAAGTGAAACATATGAATATGAAATATTTTTGGTGTTTTTGGTTATTAAAACCAAAAATAATATAAATAAGAGAAAAAGGAGTTAGAATCAGCACATTGTTGAAAACAAGGAGGAACAGAAGTTCTGGCTCTAATACGCTGCAAGAGAGGAAATGTTAGTGAGCAAGTGGAGGGTCAGAAGTTCTGGGTCTGGGTACACCAAGTTCTGAGGTTGAGGGGTTCAGAAGCTACAGCATAGCTGGGAACCTAGAAGTTTATATATCTCTGGCCAGTCAGAAGTTCTGATTGTTTAAGAGAGTGAAGTGATTATGCTGTTAGGTGAGGATATCTAGAAGCTCTGATTTCGGAGTATCATCTGACAGATAAATGGGTAAAAAATGTCAATAAATAAACCTAAAAAAGATGCTTCTGGGGATAGAATCCAGGACCCTTAGCACTAATGTCTTATGCGCACGCTTTCTACCACTGGGGTGGATGTACATCCGGTATTTGAAGCAAAGGCATGAACATATAACATAGAATAAGTTCTGATGATGAACTCCAATTCTTTCTTCATGCTAATCAGAACATCTACAACTTAGTTAAATCTCAACAGAACAGAAAACACAGACATAGCAATTATGTCAGTTTTTCCATCATGGTTTTAGAAGCATAAAAAATGACAAGACTATAAATCAGAAACAAGCATGTATTTGTTAGTCCTATTTTCCTTAAGAAGTTCTGAATTGATGTTCTTCCTATTTAGGCAGGCAAATACATGAAACCTCATAATATGTACTGCATTAGAATCAGGATGTCTATATTGTATTTTGAACATACAAGTCTAACAATGCTTGAGTGATATGATGAGGGTTAACAGAAGCTTACCTTGCAGTTGAAAAATGTTTTGTGAGCTGGAGTCTGGTTCTGACTGCTTGTAATGTTCTGATCAGCTTCCTCAAGTATTCAGCAGACTGGAACAACCTTTAACTTGGGTTACAAAGGGTGAATGGAAGATTCAGAAGTTGTATGAATGATTTGGTCAAGAAACACTTGATGGAGGTTGGAGTTTGAATGCAAGAATAAAAAAATAGCAGGTTTTGTATTCGTGTTTGCAGATGCAGTTCAATTTATAGGCAAGAAATTTTGTAGCTTGGAGAAGTCAAAAGTACCAACATCATGCTAGCATTATGGCTTGTTCTTAAAGCAAGATAAACAAGTATGATGGTTAGCAGCTTTTAGTCGTGCCTAAACTGGATTTGTAAGCATGAATTAAGGAAAAGTACCCTCAGAGGCAAAAGCAAAGCATGGGCCCAGCATAAACTTGTACAAAAGTTTGCTTTTCAAGGACAACAATGGTGCTTCTATCTCACACGTGGGGAAATCTTTTGGATAAAAACTCAAAAGTGGTTGTGAGCATTAAATGATGATGAGATTTATCAAACCAAAAATCCTGCGATGTGAGATTGTGCGTCATAGCTTAATTTTGGGCCAGAAGTTTAGCATCAACGTAATTTAGAATAAACATCCAACTTCTGATCTTGGAATCTCTCTACTCCAGCATGTTCTGAGCGAGTTCTCAGACTTTCCCAAAATCTTGTAACACGCTTTGTAAATCCTCTTTGAATTGCTCTTGCAAATTCTGACTGGACCTATATGAAAACTGGCGCAAAAGTGCTAACCAAACTCTGTCTTGAAAATGTCTAGAATTTGTTGAGTGCTTCAGTTTC
The DNA here is from genome assembly GCA_948472305.1 of Vicia faba. Lineage (NCBI taxonomy): Eukaryota > Viridiplantae > Streptophyta > Magnoliopsida > Fabales > Fabaceae > Vicia > Vicia faba. Next base: position 953,469,892 of record OX451737.1, read on the forward strand.
ATGGACGTGTCTTTGAACCTTTATAACTTGAAATTCCAGCATTTCCAAGAGAAGTTCTATTATGCACTATTTTAGGTCTTATTGATATCTAAAACCATTGTGTCCAAAGTTCTTTCATAATCAGCTTGCATCGTGGTGGGAATCTGGCCAGAAGTTCTGAACTTGTCATATTTCTTAAATACTTAGAAAAATTCTAAGTATTTAGAATTTGACTTTTCCAAAGTAATTTTGACTTTTGAATTTCTTGATGAAACAAACTTCATATTTCAACATGTCTTGATGAAATATAACTCTTGAAACTTGACTTTGGTTCAAAAGTCAAAGTTTAACTTTTTAGTAAGCAGAATGACCATTTTGCCCTTGTGAATGACTTTCTTGGAAAATTTGTAATTCAAGGCTTGAAATTAGATGGAGGCAAACCTGAGGGTCCAGGATGATCCTTTGAGAAATGACAGGGAAAATATTAGGGTACAACAGTTGCCCCTGTTCAATCTTCTTAAATCTGAAGAGTTAGATTGGTAACTCTGTCATTCGTGACTCGAAGGTGGAAGATGATTGGACACTAGAGTGCCCAAAAATTTGCACTCGGTGATGCGATGGTTGATGGTATAGGAAATGGGATTAAAGATTCCATTTGGAAAGGTGATAGAAAGTTGTTGGAGATGGGCTTGTAGATGCCATCCAGAAATGATTGTTGAACCGTATCTGTAAGCTAAAACTGAATGAGTATTAGAATGACATCTGTGTCTGGAGCGTATCTGAACTGTATCTGAAAGTTGAATCTGAATGAGTATTAGGATGGCATCCGTGTCTGGAGCGTATCTGAATTGTATTTGAGAGTTGAATCTGAATGAGTATCAGAATGGCATCCATGTCTGGAGCGTATCTAAACTGTATCCGAGAGTTGAATCTGAATGAGTATCACAATGGCATCCATGTCTGAAGTGTATCTGAACTGTATCCGAAAGTTGAATCTGAATGAGTATCAGAATGGCATCCGTGTCTGAAGCGTATCTAAACTGTATCCGAAAGTTGAATCTGAATAAGTATCAAAATGGCATTCGTGTTTGGAGCGTATCTGAAATGTATCTGAAAGTTGAATATGAATGAGTATCAGGATGGCATCCGTGTCTGGAGCGTATCTGAACTGTATCTGAGAGTTGAATCTGAATGAGTATCAGAATGGCATTCGTGTCTGGAGTATATCTGAATTGTATCTGAAAAGCCTTTGAACATTGTTAATGGTAGCTATTGATTAACCTTATCCTGAAAAGGATAAAATGTTAGCTAGTATGCAATGTCTTGTTGTATGAAATGCAAGGTATAATGCATTCATGTTATCGATGTTCATGATATATGGATGCGATGTATGCCTATGTGAGCTAATCTGCTGCACTGCTGTTGGATTGGGGAAATAAATCCCTGACTGTGGCTAAGGATATGGAGTGTAAGTCTTCATGTTTTGAAGTGCTGATGAATTTCCACTTAGAGAGATAAACCATGTTCTAAGAGAAATACCGTGTACTGCTTGTAAAATCCTGTTGGGGAATCCCGAGAAATTGGATGACTTATACTGGGGATTGATAACTGGAAGCTCTGTTCTGTTGGGGATTAAACTGCACACTGCAGGGGACTTTATGGGAATAATTTAGAGAGATTTCCCCATCTCTTAAAGCAATTAGTGATTGTCTTTCTATTTTGTTCATTTGTGAATGGTAGTTACTTTCAAATGCATATGTTCAAAAATAAATCATTGGACGTTTTTGTAAACAAAACACAAGAGTAAAGAAAAACAGATAGTTTTGCACTTTGAAAGGGACATCTTTGTATTGACTTTGAGTAAGTATTTTTGTACAGTGAGACAAACATTCTAGTAAGAGAATGTCGTCGTAAAAAATGAAAATTTAATACAAAGAAAAGATAGCTATGTAAAATAATCCCATGGGGTTCCCATTCTGCTATAGTCTTCGTGTCTCTAAGCATCTTATCTATTTGTTGCCTTGTTCGAAGCTGATTGAATTGATCAGACCCATCGAGTTTGCAGGTTGTCCGTAAGGTGATCCAACGGGACACAGTCATACGCTTTAAATCCCTAACTTTTGTCTGGACCTCCCTTTCGGGTTTTCAGTCCACCGGGATACCCTTTTTTGCTCAAGCCGTCCTTTCAGGTTTTTAGCTTGCCGGGTGTATAGATTTTTTGTTTTATCCCTAATTTTTGCCCGAACCTTTTTTGGTTCGCCAGGATGCCCTTGTTTTTCCTAGGTGTGTCAACCTAGCGTGTCTCTTATGCGTAGTATCTTTTGACTATGTTTGTGTTCACAGGGTGCGGCAGGTCGTTGCCATCCGTGGTGGTCAAGATCATCGCTCCACCAGAGAATATGCTTTTGATTACAAACGGTTCTTCGTATGTAGGAGTCCATTTTCCCCTGGGATCACCTTGCGGCAATATGATGCGTTTGATCACCAGATCCCCAACTTGATATACTTGGCGTCTGACCTTTTTGTTGAAAGCCTTGATCATCCATTTTCGATACATCTGACCATAACAGACAACAGTAAGCCTTTTCTCATCAATTAAGTTTAGTTGATCAAGTCGAGTCTGAATCCAATCATCTTCGTTCAGACCTACATCCTTCATAATTCTCAGAGAGGGGATCTGGACCTCAATAGGCAAGACAACCTCCATGCCGTAAACCATAGAGTAGGGCATTGCCCCCATTGATGTGCGAGCCGTGGTACGATAACCGTGGAGAGAAAATGGTAGCATCTCATGCCAGTCTTTGTACGTGACTGTCATTTTCTGTACGATCTTTTTGATGTTCTTATTTGCGGCTTCGACATCACCATTCATCTTCGACCGATAAGGGGAAGAATTGTGATGCTGGATCTTGAATTGTTCGCACAGTGCGGTGATCATAGTGTTGTTAAGATTCGTACCATTGTCTGTGATGATCCTCTCCAGGATACCATACCGACAGATGAGATTATGTTTAATGAACCGGGCTACAACATTCTTGGTGACTAAAGCGAAAGAGACTGCCTCAACCCACTTTGTAAAATAGTCAATGGCCACAAAGATGAAGCGGTGTCCATTAGAGGTTGTTGGTTTGATTTCCCCAATCATATTGATGCCCCACATAGCAAAGGGACAAGGATTCGAAAAGACATTCAGAGGAACCAGAGGTACGTGCACCTTTTCAGCATAAATCTGGCATTTATGGCAGGCTCGAGAGTGTTGATAGCAATCTGCTTCCATGGTAGACCAGTAATAGCCTGCCTGTAAAATCTTCTTTGCCATCGTATTCCCACTGGAACGGGTTCCAAAAGTACCCTCATGTAACTCAGCCATGATCTTTTTTGCGTCAACCTTGTCTACGCACCGAAGTAACACAGAGTCATGGTTGCGTTTGTAGAGAATGCCATTACTAAGGAAGAATTTAGTAGCGAATCTCCTTAAGAACTTTGTATCATTGACTGAAGCTCCTTCCCGATATTCTTAAGCCTCGAGATACCTCTTGACTTTGTAAAACCAAGGTCGGTCCACTACTTCTTCAGTATTAATCTCGTGACAGTGAGCTGGTTCATCCATCCATTCAATGGTGATCTAGGGAGCCTCGTTATCCCATTTAAGTTTAAACATGGATGACATTGTGGCTAGTGCGTCTGCTAGCTGATTTTCTTCTCGCGGGAAATGCTCGAAGGTAATCTTCTCAAAATGTGGGATCAATGTCAACACATGTTCTTCGTAGGGAATAAGGTTAGGGTGTTTGGTGTCCCATTCCCCTTTGATTTGGCTGGTGACCAAAGTTTAATCTCCGAATACATTTAAGGATTTGATCCCCAAGTCTATGGCAGCTTTGAGACCAAAAATGCACGCTTCATATTCTGCCATGTTATTTGTACAATTGAAGCAGAGTCTTGCCGTAAAGGGAGTATGACATCCTTTGGGAGATATGAGTACAGCACCTATACCATTTTCGAGTGCGTTAGATGCCCCATCAAAAACCAGGGTCCATCGGGATCCTTGTTCAAGTTCGTCATATGGTCTGAATTCTTCACAGTTGTTTACCATCATGATGTCTTCATCTGGGAATTCGAACTTCATAGACTGGTAGTCATCCACAGCTTGATGAGAAAGGTGATCAGCTAGTACACTGCCCTTTATTGCTTTTTGGGTAGTATACTGTATGTCATATTCTGTCAGGATCATCTGCCATCGCGTTATTCTCCCGGAGAGGCCAGGCTTCTCGAAGATGTATTTTATTGGATCCATTTTAGATATCAATAAGTTAGGATGGGTCAGCATATACTGTCTTAGCCGACGAGCATCCCATGCCAGAGCGCAGCAAGTTTTCTCGAGCATTGAATATCTTGTTTCAAAGTCGGTAAACTTTTCACTAAGGTAATAAATAGCATTCTCTTTTCGGCCAGACTCGTCATGCTGCCCCAGCACACACCCCATTGAATTTTCCAAAACAGTTAGATACATGATCAATGGTCTTCCCTTGACCGGTGGCATCAAAACAGGAGGCTCTTGCAGGTACTCTTTGATCTTGTTAAAGGCAGTTTGGCACTCATCTTTCCATTTGACTACTTGATCTTTCTTCAGTAATTTGAAGATTGGTTCACAAGTAGCTGTTAGGTGAGAAATGAATCTGGCATTGTAGTTTAAACGTCCCAAGAATCATATGACTTCCTTCTCAGTATGAGGAGAAGTCATCTCTTGTATCGCTTTCACCTTGGCATGATCCACTTTGATACCTTTACCACTGATGACAAAACCTAGGAGTTTACCAGACCTCACTCCAAACGTGCATTTATTTGGGTTCAACCTCAGCTTGTATTTCTTTAGCCTCTCAAATAATTTCTGCAAGTGATCAAGATGCTCTTCTTCTGTTTGAGATCTTGCTATCATGTCTTCCATATAGACCTCTATTTCGTGATGTATCATGTCATGAAATAGAGCTACCATGGCACGCTGATAGGTTGCCCCTACATTCTTCAATCCGAATGGCATAACCTTGTAGAAAAATATGCCCCATTGTGTGACAAATGTTGTTTTCTCCATGTCCTCAGGCGCCATTTTGATTTGGTTGTAGCCTGAGAAACCGTCCATGAATGAAGACACTTTGTGTTGTGATGTATTGTCAACTAAAATATCAATGTGGGGAAGTGGGAAATCATCCTTAGGGCTTTCCCTATTCAAGTCTCTGTAGTCCATGCACATTCGTACTTTACCGTCCTTTTTAGGCACAGGAACAACATTGGCAACCCATTGTGGATAGTAAGTGACAACCAAGAACCCGGCGTTGAATTGTTTCATGACTTCTTCTTTGATCCTTTCGGACATGTCTAGTCGCATGCGACGGACCTTTTGTTTTACTGGTGGGCAGTCTTCTTTTGTTGATAGACGATGTACCACGATATTTGCATCAAGTCCTGGCATGTCTTCGTACGACCAAGAAAAGACCTCAACATAATCGTGTAACAACTGAATCATGCGCTCTTTAACACTGGGTTCCAGATTGGCACCCACCTTGACTTCTCTTTCTTCTTCTTCGGTACCTAGGTTGATTGTGTCCACTGGTTCTTCGTGGGGCTGAATGGTCCTCTCTTCTTGTTGTAGTAACCTGGCGAGTTACCCTGGCACTTCATAATCTTCCTCACCTTTGTCTTCGGCTTGGTAGATTAGATTTTCAGAATCACAGAAGGCCATAGCAGAATCGTTACCCATGGGATCCCGAGTGGATGTAAACCTGCATTGTGAGCGTGAGTGTGTGTAAGAGTATATCTATCTTTGAAAGAAATAAAAATGTAAAAAAGAAAAAACAATGAGCACAAAGTTTGTATGCAAAAAACGTCCATGATTCATTGATGTCATATGGAAATGAGATAATAACCCTTACAAATGGACCATTGTGCCTGGGGTAAGACACAAGATTTTAAGAGTCTGAATTGTTTTAATATTACATATCCGACAAAATTTAAAGACAAATTATTGTTGGATAAATGTGATGGGGACAAAATCTTTAGCCTCCCAGTTGCTAAGCCCTCCACTGACAGTTGGGAAAATTCAATCCTCCAGGTTATAGTTGTCTTCATCATCCTCCACGGCGCTGACTTGATGGTTGCTGATCTTTAAGGGTGGTCCTCCAGCACGAGCGCGGCGTATAGCTTTCTGGGCTCCTGAAGTGAAACCCAAACCAAATTTGTCAGATTTATATGGGATATCTGGGAGTTGTCCCCAAATAGTGCACCCACCTTCTTCTATCACTGCCTTGACATCCTTCAAAGATGACATCTTGAGCGGAGGCCTTGTGATCTTGGGGACTTGAGACACAACCTTGGTTACCGCCACAGTTTGCGAGAACTCTTCAAAGCGTTAGAATGGAGTTTCAATAAATTTACCATCTAATTCCACATATCTGAAGGAATTTAGATGACTGACCATATAATCTTCTTCTCCATAAACAATGATGATTTTCCCTTGAATTGGATATTTCAGTGTGATACGGTGGGAGAACTGACTTGAGGTTTTGCGTTTGTGTTCGCAAATGTTTCGGTTTAGCAAGAGTCGCCACCGACTTTTTATTTTATCCAAAGGAAAGGTCAAAAAGCACATGAAAGACCTTTGAGATGTTTTCTTGGGTTCGGGGGGTAGATTATGAAAAGGGAAGGTGCAAGCACCCTTTTCATCCATGGTTATCCATGGGCTCTTAGTTACTTGTTTAGATCACTTGCCTTTGCTTTTCAATTGTTTGAAATGGTGCTTTGTGCGTGGTTTTGAAAATGTTTTGAAAAGAGACCTTTTGTCTAGGCAACCTTTGTAATGATTCTTGTTTGAATGTATACAAAGGTGTTTGTCTTTTGAAAAGATGTTTCAATGTTTGAAAGTTTGTTTTGGGAAATGTTTTGAAATTGTGTTGTTTTTTAAAATAGCAAGGATGTTTGCAAGTTTGATCAAGTAACTAAGAGTTGTCTACCCTATCTACTCAAGAGTCTTTCCTACACATTTTTAACCCTTTTACATTGTTGTTTTACCATTGTATTTGGTAAACAACCTTGTATTTGGATGTTAAACGGGACAAGCGCGGGTCATCGTATTGACCATGATAGCAATTGTGCTAAGTATCTTTAGCAAATTTTTGAGGGACTAGATCATTTTGTATAGGCAACCAAGATAGCGTCATCGAGGGACTATGATCTTTTGTTTTGTTTTGTTTTATTTTGCCAAGATACCTAGCATGCATACTATTTTAAAGGCAACAAATAGATGAAACCCTAGGGATGCATGTGTGCATTGTATTGTCAATTTACATGCTTTTATGTCTTGCATTAGGTCTAGCTATTTGTTTTGATTTTGGATATTGTATACAAATCCTAATCTCTATCATGACATATTTAAAAGCTATAAAATGCGTAAAATAAAGCTACGCTATTACAACATTGATATGGGGAGGGGGATACAATTTTGAATGGGGAGTATTTGCAAGAAAATAAAACCCTAAGATTAACTATTACATCTAAATTGAATTTTTTGTATCAAATAATAAAGAAGCAATATTTAAATAGACAATTAAATAAATATACAAACAATAGCACAGGTCCATCATCAGAGTCTCCTCTTGCTATATTTGCTTCTTCTGACTTCCTTTCTTTATTGGACCAGCAATCTCTGGCATAGTGACCAAAGTTCTTACAACAGTAACACTGAACATTCTTCTTGTCAGACTTCTCCTTTCCCTTCTGGACATTCTTCTGCCTATCAGAGTCTGACTTTTGACCACCATTAGTTCTCTTCCTGGCTTCTGACCAGGTCTGCTTCTGATGCTTCTTACCAGAAGTTACTTTCATGGCTTGCTGCTCTACTTCCCTCTCAGAAGTTTTTGCAGTCATACGCAACTCATGCGCCTCTAGACTACTTTGCAGCTCTTCAACTCTCATGGTGCTCAGATCTTTAGAATGTTCAATTGCTACAACAATGTAATCAAACTGAGAAGTTAAAGATCTCAAGATCTTCTCAATAATTACTTGTTCAGACAAAGTTTCTCCACAGGCTTTCATCTCATTAGTAATCAGAATCACTCTAGAGATGTATTCAGAAACCTTCTCGTTGTCATTCATGTTGAGATTCTCATATTGCTTTCTGAGAGACTGAAGCTTCACCTTCTTCACTGATGCGTCACCACCGTAACATCTGACCAGTGTGTCCCACGCAGCCTTTGCTGTTTCAGAATCAGCAATCTTCTCAAACACATTCACATCCACACATTTATGAATGTAGAACAACGCTTTCTGATCTTTCTTCCTCAGCGCCTTATGTGCTATCTTCTGGGCCTCTGTTGCGTCTGCTTCTAACAGATTATAGCCATCAGTGACAAGATCTAACACATCTTGAGAACCAAATAACATGCGCATCTGGATCTTCCAACGATTTCAGTTATTGTCATCAAATACTGGAAGCTTGGAATGAATATCGTCGTTTCCGTTCATCTTCTACCTTGTGCAATTTACGCAGAAACTCAATGAAAAATCAATGTTTCCCAAATTCCAGAGTTTCTGACCAGGAACTCTAGATACCAATTATTGGAGCACAAGGAAGATAAAAGGCAAAAGGAATATTTACTGATAGCTTCAAAAATAAGAATTTACAATGAATTACAATAACCTACTCCACTAGGCTATTTATACACACAAATTAAATCTAAAATATATCTTCTACAAAGATATAAGTAGATCTAAGATTTATATCTTCTAACAAAGATATAAACAATCTAAAAGATATTTCTAAATATAAATTAATATCTAATTAAATCTAAATTAATTCTAACAATTAACACATGTCTTTATATTTATAGCAAAATTGCATTCTTTTAGTAAACATTGTTCAAAAGAAAAATAATCAACTTGTTAATTCTAATTGTTTTTCTCCCGTTTTTCTCCCGTAGTTCTATGGCGGAAAGAAGGGCGTGATGGTGAATCATTTATTATATGTGCATTGATGCCCGGAAGTAGCTTTCAACAGATCAAAACAACTCTTGTATATAGATAGGAAATAGCACACCCATGCTTTATTAGAATAGAAAAACAAATCTACATTTCAGCATTCACCCACATACATATAGACACTACAAGGATATAACATTCATAACTAACCCCTTTATAATGGGTGTCTTTGGAGAGAATAGATGAAACCATTTTGTCAATTGAGTCATTTAGGACCCTTCGACATTCTTTACTGCTATTAAGGTATCAATCGGGACAAAGTTTCCGTCGTTCAAAATTTCCATAATGATCAAGCAACCACCCAAAGGAACAACTTGCATTCTTCCTCTGTACCATCATGTCGTTGCAGTAGCAGTTGATGATGCCATAAACAATCTACAATGCACACAAAACTATCAGACAATTGGAATTTGATTTCAATCTATAAATAAAATTAATACATATGAATAAATGAATAAATGTATTAGACGAAACATAGAACAAGTTAGGCTCAGCCTATGTTTGGTATTATTCCAAAATCACAGTGACACTTCACTTTTCATAGAACCTAGCATTAGTGCTTCCGAAAAACACGGTGTGTGTAGCTTAAAACATGCGGTAGCGGCAGCTGGCAGAGTTTCCAAACACACTCAGACATGTGCATGCTTCCGGGTCAACGTCTATTTATGCAAAACAATAGTCTTTACAACTTCCAAGAACATCTTCCGGGTCGACGTCTTCAAAAGCATTAATGAGTGTGTCATCCTGGCCCATGGCAGTTAATCCGTCGAAATTTCTTTACAAATGACACTGAAATTACAAAATTTTAACACTAACTCAGAATTTAGATAGACTATTATATGACCACATGCACTGACGTGAAAATGACATTATATGAAGACTAAAACGAATCATAATAGATCCTTTGACCAGAAAATCCATTTTGAAAAGTAAGCCAAAACTGAGTTAGAGTAAATATGATATTCTTGTAAAAGAAGTAGATAATAACCAGCAATAAGCAAATTAAACTTTTCAAGTGTGTCTAAATAAAACGCTATACAGGTCCATACAATCTTAATTAGTTTATAAAAACATGAAACTTGCGTATTCAAAGTTATGATCAGCGGTCATGAACAAGAAGCAAATCTTCAAGGTAACAGAACTGTGCAATGGCAAAATCACTAGCCATCACTACTTGAATTCACTTCATTCCACTTACGCCAACACCAACATGAGCAGATTGAATCATGCCTTCATCATTGGCTCCATCACATTTCTTGAATCATATCTCATTTTGCACCTTCGTGATGTTTTACACATTCAAAAATTTAGTATAGACAGGTAAAGACTAAAGATCTACACAAATTTTAATTTCTGAAGTCTTGACATATTTATGTCTCCCAATTTGAACTTTCTTTTTGTAGCGTGGATCTATGCTATCAGTTTATGGGTGTTATATGTATAGAAAATCAACAGACACCACCTTTAATGATAATATTACTCGAATAGATGCAGAGCAAGGTCCATATTTGCCTCTATTATACCAGGATGCCACAAATGTATCTATAGATTAAGAGAACAAAAGGAATAAAAAAGAAACTGTAAAAACAATATAAATGCCTCACAAGAAATTAAAACTACATAACATGAATTAAAACAAGAAGCTTAAGACCATTTTGTACGGGTTGCTTTGTCCTAAATTATCTATCGCTTCATTAACTGCTTGCAAATTTTGTGTGGTTTTTACAGCAATAAATTACGAGAATCTAATAATGCTCTTACAAGCATGATATCTCTCACATCATGAGAAGCAATACCTCTAAATGAAAGTCATGTAACATTCTTTTTTCCTTCTATCTATGTCACAAAATCAAATTACTCTTCTAATTGGTTTTTTTCCTTCATTTCAGCAAGAAGCCTATTAAAACAACTCGATATAAAATCAAACTTCTCAAGAACAGGAGACAAACAATTGTAAAACAACTAAGAAAAGATTTGATTGAGCTAATACAAGATGGTTACGAAGAAGTTGTTGTTCTTAACCGGGTAGTTTACTGATAAAAACATTAACATTAACTTGGTTTGATATTCTGAAATATGAGTGAGTAGTAACTTTTGTCAAAATTTCAGGTTGATCAGTTAATGATAAATTAATGTTTGGCAGAAAGAAACATATGAATTGTTAGACAAGTTTTGCCAACTCATATGAATTCGTACACACAGGTACAAATGGTTTCCTACCTTCTTTTTTCAAAATCAGAAATGGAAGCAAAAGCATCACATTGCGAATTTTCAATTCTATTATACTCTCCCTAGTTTTTTGATTGTTCAATTTTCTAAAATCAGGGATTGTCCAAATGATATAAAAGAAGCAATTTCTAGTCTTATATTTGCAACTGCAAGATGTGGGAATATTTGTGAACTATTTGTCCTCAGAAAATTGTTTGAAAAACGTTATGGTGAAAATTTTGTAACTACTGCCGTGGAGCTATTTCCTGAGAACCATGTAAACAAACAGGTACGTTTTTTTCCTCTTGGTAAAATTCTATGTAATTCAACATTTGTTATTAATAATGGTTATATATTCATGAAATTTAAAAATTACGGCTAAAAGAGAACATGTCGGAGAAACATGTACCTGAGGATCTGAAGTACAAAATGGTGGATGAAATAGTTAGCGATAATAATATCCTTCCACAATCGGGTGAATGTTGTCATTGCGGACCCTTTTATGGCGATGAAGATATCAATGGAATGGAACTCGGTACTGTTCCCCTCAGTCAAAAAGAAGAGAGCATTAAAGGTGCCTTGACAAGAATAAAAACAGAAGTTACATATTCAAGGGCAATGACAATGCCTCAAGAGAGACAGAAAAAGTGAAGATAAGATGTTAAGAACATATTCGTGTCCTTCTCAACATCCTAATCATGTTCATCATTAGTTGTCAGACTATGAAGACATAATTGCAAAATAACAGCTTCGACGGCTCCATTCATCTTTAGTCTATAGAAGGCATATCCAAAATTAAGATGTCAAGACTTCAGTTGCTCACCACAAAATTTGAGAATTTGAGAATGAAGAATAATGAAAGTATTAATGACTTCCATATGAACATTCTTGAGATTGCTAATGCATCTAGTGCTTTAGGAGAGAAAGTGATATATTGGTTTCTTTAACAACACAAATTATCCAGAAAGACCTATTTATTAGTATTCCTTTCAATAGTTTTCTGTACATATTCTTTGCAAATGTACTACTGCATTGAATGGTACCCATGGCACACTACCCATGTTAGACACAAGTCAGAAATATCAAATCATTTATCAAGTTATTCTAAACAATATTAAACTAATGTTATATTCAAAGTCTCTTGTATCTCTTCTCCTTTTATGTAAAACTCATCGCTATTGCACATTCTTTCATGGTTAAATATATCTTCTTCGTTTGTTATGATTGTATACATGTCCTAAATTCAAAACCAGAGTCCTAGATGTGCATACATGCCCTAAATTCAACAAACCAAAACAGGGACAAGTAAAAAGAAGAAAACTCTAATACTAATAAAATATGCTTTCCTCAGGCACCAATTATAACATTCCAAAGGCCTCCAAATCCTAGGACAACTACACCTACCTTTATATCTTAGAAAAACAAGCAAAATAATTGCTTAGTTAGGATCAAAATCCAACAGAATAATTGTAAACAGCTCATTTTTTATAATTATGTACCCTAGAGGATCTTCTTTCAGGAGAAGTAAAACATTTCGCTCCAACTTTCCTATCCTTTTTAAGCATTACGTGACTATTTTTGGCAATGCTTCTTGTCACCACCCTTCTACATGAATTAGCAGGATCCTCTACAATCTTTTGCTTGAGACGTTTATTATTCTCCTTGCGGTCACTAGATAACTTCAATTTCTTCGGATGAAGTGGAGACTTGACACTGCTTTGCTCCAAGTCAAGATCAAATTCAAACACACCCATCTTAGATTCATTACTTTCAACTGCAGCAACACTTGAAGCTCCATTTTCACCAGTATTAATCGCGTCAACCTCCAGCTCAGACATCCTAAGACACCCGATATTGTTGTCATCTTCAGCTTCCTTAGCTTCGTGTGATGTCACGTCAGCTGTCTTTTTGGAGAAAGAAGCATTCAAGTCGTCAAAATCTGAGACTTCATTTTCACCGTTATAAGCCACCTCAACTTGCGGATGAGACAACTTATGACTCGCAATATTGTCATTACCTTCTGCTTCCTGCAAAGTTTCATCAGCTGTTTTTTGGCAGGGAGAAGCATTTGAGTCATCAACATTTGCGAACCCATTTTCACCATTATAAATCACGTCAACTTGTGGTTGAGACAACCTAAGACTTGTAATTTTCTTGTTATCTTCAGCTTCCATAGCTTCCTGTGAAGTATCATTAGTTGTTTCTTTGTGGGAAGAAGTACTTGAAACATCAACTGATAAACGTGTGGAAATTTTTTCCCAATCGTGTGGAAATCCAATTGAGAAACGTTGGCATACCTATTGAATGACATTGTATATTACCAGAAAATTAATTGAGTGAATAACAAGCACAATCACACACAACCAAACACAGTATTCCTTAAATGTATAAAAGTAAAAAGAGGAATAACACCACCTCAGAAGAAAAACCGTTTTGTAATGTACGAGAGGAGTTAATGAAAGAGCGGAAGGCTAAGATGGTTCCATCTTGGGTCTCTACAACATTGGGTTCATGTACCTTTACAATCACAGATGAAACAAACATTCTTTCTGCCCTGCATGCATCAGTAGTTGCAATGATTAATTACCCAAATACAGAACAAATTAAAACCTAAAATTGAAAAAAACTTACGGCATTGAAGCAATGCCAGCAAGAGCAAAACCATTGCATTGGTTTTGAGGCTTGACAAGCCACCATTCATGTAAGAAAACCTAAAAAAAAAGAACAAGAAAATAGATGCATGAGTGAGTGAGATTCATTTGATGAAGAAAAAAAAGAATAGAGAAGAGAGAGTGGGAAATAAATACGGGTTTAGATTTGAAGATTGAGTTGGAGAGAGGTGTGCTGTTGGAGCGTATTGGAGTGTTCAAAGCCATTCCGCTGTTGAAAATCGGATCCGTAAAGGAAACTTGCCTCTCAACAATAGAATTCATTTTATCTGAAGCAACTCTATGTAGCTTCTGCGTCTGGTCGAATCGATTCTACACAAACCACTTTTATTTTTTCAACTATCAAAACTCTAGATTTTATTACCAACGTTACCGAACATATCTAGGTTGAAGAAAGGGAATAGTATAGAAGGAGTGTTTTTCTTTACAAACGGTGCAAAACCTTTTGTAACAAAAATATATTTTAATTTTTATATAACTATTACAATTTAATGATAGTGTATTGGTCAGTGTAAAAAAAAATTATAGAGATATCTAATCAGAATAGTTTAAAATGTCAAATCATAAAAGTATTTTAAAATTTAAAGTATGATTTAACACTTTACATGATTGTCATTGGTTGATATTGTAAAAATATTTTATATTGGCAGTGCATCATCCATTTTCTTTTTAAATAACTATTTAATTTGAAAATCAAATCAATTATATATATATATATATATATATATATATATATATATATATATATATATATAAACATATTTTGTTAATTTTACATCTAAAAGTAATTTGGATTAAATGTACTTTTGATTCTCTATTTAAGTGATTTTAACTTTTTGGTTCCTTGCTTCAAAACTTAATTTTTTGGTCTCTTTTCAAATTAATTTCTCAAATAATCAAGTTTCTCCTATAATTTCCAAAGTACTCATGTTTCAAACAAAAAATAATTAGCAACACATAGCGCATGTCAATTCAATTAGTGATTGCATTTCAAAACTTAGAGTTATTGTCAATTGAATTGGTGTTTCATATAGACCTAGTTAATTCAATTAGTGCTTATGTATAATATAATACTTAGGAGGGGCGTCAATTCATCTAGCGGCTTAGTGTAATACTTTTTTTATTAAAATAATAAATTATATAAAAAAGAATAAAAAGTATTAAATTTAATTTAAATATGATTACATGCGATAATATTTTGTACACTAACGGCGATGACCTACTTGCTCATACAAATCACCAGTTCCACACCCTCTAGGTGTCTTTTCTTGTACCGATCTCGGTTGATTCACCTCGGGTGTTTGAAAGGAGGTCCCTCGAACATCACAATTACCAGATTCTCTAATAAGTTCTTGTAATTTTATATAGTTTGTGTATGTATTGACGCACTGTCATAACTGAGTTTATGGACTATGTTGTTGTAGTTGGGTTGTGTTTATGGGGTTATTAGTTAGCGTTCTGGTCGATTGAATGACGACATTGGTATGAATGATTCATTGGAGAAAGGCAGAAATTATTGTTGTGGTGTTTGGTAGCCATATGTTTGTTACATGTTTTGGTATTGTGATGTTTGGGCGTTTTGGCTATGGTAGGAAGAAGTGTTGGTGTTATATGTTTCTTGGGATTTGTTATTTCTTTGAAATCGTGATTGGCATACATTTTGGTAAAACCAACTTGGAAGCAACATGTTGAATAAGATGTTCCAACTTGCAGTTTCAACATGTCGTATAAGATGTCCCAACCAGGAGGATATCGTATCGCGTCTGCTGCAGCTGACAGTTATGTTTCAGCTGATATGTTAGTTACTGAATATTCATGGAATATTTAGTTAGCTTATGTGGTGTCCAAGATTGACAAATCAGATACTCTATGTTGGTTTTGGAAGATATGCACAGTTTCTAAATATGGAGACATTTTAGGAAATTAATTATCGAAGACCTATTTTCTTGGAGAAGTTTGTGCAGACTTTGTGCAGCCTCACTACTGCGATTTGAAGTCCAACCCAGTCCAAAATAATGTTATAAATAGATTGGTGTGTACCTAGTATTAGGTAGAATTTACGTGTGTGTTTTGTTAGGGTTTTAGAATCCTTATTTGTGAGTCTCTCTAATATCATCTTGATAGAAGAGTAAGACTGTTTTGGGGTTGTAACTTCTGTGTCAGATGCTCTAAGCATTGAGTGTTTGTGTGTCAATTCTCATAAGCTTTTAAGCATTGAGTTTTGTGTGTCTTGGAAGAGTGACTTCTGGTTTTGTTCTCTACTTGTGTTTAGAGTTGCTTCAATCACTGAGTGTGATTGAAGAGGGATTTGAGGAGGGCCTCATACCTAGGTGTGTCTTAGTTATAAGTTAAGCAAAGGGTAGTGATTAAGTGCATAGGCTGTAAACTGGGATGTTTGTTGTGAGGTCTACAAATTGATACTATCTAGTTAATTTTGTCCCTGGCTTGGTAGCCCCTAAAGTAGGTGTGGTTGTCACCAAATTGGGTAAGTATACATGTGTGTTATTTACCTTTTGCATTGTTTATTGTGTTCATATACCTTGGTGTTGTATCTTAAAGTCGGATCTGGTGTCCCGACATCTCTTAGGACATCCAGGATCTGATAGCGCCAGAATTTCAATTGGTATCAGAGCAGGCATCCTGCTCTAAATCTGGGTGAGATTCAGGGAAGTTACTTTCTGCTGCAATGAAAAAAGATGTTAGAATTGTGGTTAAAATATCGAATTTGGATGGTACTAACTATGACAGTTGGAAACCTCGTATGGAAACCTTCATAAAATTCTTGGGTGACAAGGCTTTGAGAAATGTTATCAAAGGATGGGATCCTCCAAAGATTTTGGATGCAGAAGGGAATGACATTGATGTGTTGAAGCCTGGAGAAGAGTGGGATGATAATGACGAGTTATCAGCTCAAGGAAACTCCAAAGCATTGAATGCTATATTCAATTGAGTTGATAAGAATGTCTTCATGCTGATAAAGAATTGCAAGCATGCTAAAGTTACTTGGGAAACCTTAAAGAAGGTTCATGAAGGAAATTATAAGGTAAAGATGGCAAAACTTGAACTTCTCTCCATCAAATTTGAGAACTTGAAGATGAAGAAGGATGAAAGTATTCAGGACTTTCACATGGTTGTTCTAGATATTGCAAATGATTCAGAAGATCTGGGAGAAAAAATATCAGAAGATAAGATGATCAGGAAGATGCTCAAATCCCTTCCAAAGAGATTTGACATGAAGGTAGTTGCTATTGAAGAATCCCAATATTTAAGCACTATGACAGTAGATGAACTTGTAAGTTCACTTAAGAATTTTGAGTCTGTTATCAACAAAAGGTCTGAAAAGAAGAAAAGTATAGATTTTTCTTTCGGTGCTGAAAGCTCGCAGGATAGAGGAAATATGAACTCAGAAGGAGTATCTAAGGATCCCGTTCTACTGGGAAGACAATTTAACATGGTGTTGAGGAAGTCCAAGTTAAGTGCTAAGAACATGTCATTCGACATCAACAAAAACCAGGACCTGTGAAGGAAGTCAAGATTTAAAGAGAATCCAAACCAAGGGAAAGGTGTCCAGTGCCATGAATGTGAGTGATATGGACACATAAGAATCGAATGTGCCACCTATCTCAAAAGGCAAGGGAATAACTTATTTGTATCATGGTCAGATGGAGAATCTAAAAGTGAACATGAAGAAGAATCAACCAAGTAAGTGACTGCCTTGACTAGAATATGTGGGTCTGATAAAGATTCATGTGAGTTTGATAAAGAATCATATATTGTAGAACTCACTATTAGTGAACTGGCTACTAGATTCACAAAGATGTGCCTCAAGAATGAGAAAATGTGTCAGAGAGTATTGGAGCAAAAGATGTTTATTGCTCAACTGGAGGCTGAGAAAGAAGAGCATCTATTTATCATTGCAAATATTAAAGAGGGGGTAATATTTCAAAAATCAAAGTTTGACAATATGAAAAAAAATTTAAGAATGCTAAACAATGACACTACTGTGTTGAACGATATTCTTCAAACTGGGAAGAATGTTGGGAATGTCTTGGTTATAATAACCAAGTTGTGAAGAACAACAAGCAAGTAGTGAAGTTTGTTCTCCAAAAGATGAAACAAGAATAGAAGATGTCAAGGCATATGTCCTAACATCAGCTGATACATCAGAGAAGATATTATAGTAACATGTATCAGTCATGGAGATGTCATTATTATGGGTTATTTGGTCATTTAAAGTCCTCTTGCTACAAATTGTATGGCTTACCCAACCATAGGACTCCTTACAGAAGGAAATATGTTAATACTGAGGCAAAGTCAAGAGGAGCCCCTCACCATGACTCGTATGGACTCGTAGCTTACACTTCTCTCAAAGCCTCAACTAGAGAGGAATGGTATTTTGATAGTAGTTGTTCCAGAAACATGACTAGTGTTAAGAAATTCCTAGTAGACATTAAACCACATGCTACTAGCTATGTCACTTTTGGAGATGGGTTAAAGAGTGAAATTAAAGGTGTTGGAAAGGTGGACTATGTTGGGCAACCTAGTATCGATAATGTGTTATTTGTAAAAGGGCAAACAACAAATCTGATAACTATCAGTCAATTTTGTGATCAAGGTCTTAAAATTAACTTTACTCAATCTGAGTGCCTGATTACAAATGATAAGAATTAGGTGGTTATGATGGGAACCCGATCAAAAGACAACTATTACCTATGGAGTTCTCCAAAATTTCTCTGAACATGCTAGATGTCAAAAGATGATTTTTGTACCCCAAAATTTTCCCTCCTCTTTCTCAAGACATTTCTCACAAGATCTCCAAAAGCTCAAATTTGCACAAGTGTTGACTAGGTCAAACCATCTTCTAAACACGAATGCCTCAAATTAGGGTTTTGATTTTCACAAGGTTAATTGGACTTCCAATGCCTCAAATGACCTTCATGGATCATTATAGACCTCCAAGAATACTCAAGTCAAGTTTCAAGTCTTGAATCACAAGTTTGCTCAGTCAATTGACCAGATGACTGAAAATCAACTATATTGAGTAAAAAGTCAACTATGGTTAAACTACTGTCAAACTTCAATATTTTTGGTCCACATCAAAATTTTGAAGTCATATTCATCAATTTATCAAATTTGGATCAAAATTCCTCAAGAAAAATGTTCAAATTACCAAAAGGGCAAAATGGTCAAAACTAGGGTTTTGACTGATCATTGACTTTTGACCTAATACATGATCCAATGGCTTGAAGAATAATCTCAAGGATTATAATACAACATGTTGACCTAATCTCATGGCTCAAATCATCTTTCAAAATCAATGGATTGATAGTTGAATTTTGGGTCAACTGATGAAAAGTCAACTAATGCACAAAAAGTTAAACTTTGACTTTTTGATCAAGGTTTGATTTCAAAGATCATAATTCATCAAGATATTCAAAAATATGAAGCTTGATCATCAAGAAATAAAGAAAGTCAAAAGTCAATTTGAAAAGTCAAAATTTTCAAGACTTAGAAATATTTTCTAAGTGTTTTTGTATATGATAATTTCACTACTTCATGCTAATTTTTCACTAAGATGCAAGATGATTCAAAAGTAACTTTCAACATGAAAGTTGTAGATCTTGATGAGATCTACAACTTTGTATTAGAGTACTCATAATAAAAAAAATGCTTATATTTTGAGTTATAAGCCCATAAAGTCATGCACTTTTTCTAAAACACTTAGTGAAAATTTGACCTAGTTTAGGCAGATTTTTGACCTAACTTCTTGGCCAATTTTCACCAAGCTCCAAGAGGATTTTGTCAAAATGGTCAATGTAAAGGTTGTGGAGGATGTTTCAAGCTTTCTAAAATGTTCTATAATGTGAAGAGAACATGCTTGAGCTGGAAATTTCGAAGACAAGAAGTTGGACATTCATTCTTGAATTATAGGTCATTTCTATGATGAACAAGAATTCAAATCTCTTAGCCATGCTGCTTAATCTTGCTTTGCAGGATTCTAACTTGTGTTTCACTCTATAATTAATTAATTACACAACTGGTAGAGCCATTATCCAAGCATTTGAGCCATTATCCAAGTTGCATTTCCATTAATGGCACAAAGTAACATTGTCATTCTAGTAAAGTGGCTTTAATCAAAGTCCACTCTCCTTGAGCTTTGCACTTGTTCCTTCTGATCACACACAATCTAAAAGCCATAAGAAACTTGTCTAGAGCCTCTAACTACTCAGACCATGCTTGTAATATGCATTGAAACTATATTTTTCAAGTTGCTTCAAAAATAAGGTAAAAGTCCATAACATGTGAACTTTTGTTTTCTGACCTCTCCAAGCCTTTAAACCTTCTTATATAAATTGAGATACTATTATGCAAATTAGGACCCAAATTAACAACCCCTCAAACTCTCCCAAGCACCCTTTTGCTAGAAATTACACACAAACTCCATTTTTACCACAGTTCTTCCCTTGAACTTGTATCTTCCATTTTCATCGTGTGTTTTCCCTCAAAATCATCCTCAAAGCTTCTATACCTCAAATACAACTCATCCCAATCCGTGTTTCCCAACTGTAACTCCATTTCCACCATTTTCCAAATTCAAAAACAGAGGTTTGCAACTTGACTTCTCCAGACCATTTCAGCCACTCTCAACTCAAGCTAAGCATTGCATTAACTTCCTAGAGATCCAGGGAAGCTAACCTTATCATTGCAACATCTTGAAACAAGCTCATTTTCAAAACACGAATTCCATTTTCAAGGTAAGTTTTCTGACTTTTGAACTCTTCATATAGGCATTGTTACCTTTCCATTTTCAAAGATAAAATGTAGACATCATAGCCCTGAAACTGACTATATCCTTAGAATTTATTTATGTTGCCTGAGTAGTGAGAATTTTAGAGTTGAACTTTCTGGAAAAATTAGGTTTGATTTGGTATCATCAAAAATTCATGCTCATCTTTGATCTATTGTTTAAGTTAGTTACATATTTGGATTCATGGTGAAATTTCCAACAAGTTTCATGTTTACATCTTTGGAAATAATTGAGA
This sequence comes from Vicia faba, assembly GCA_948472305.1. NCBI lineage: Eukaryota > Viridiplantae > Streptophyta > Magnoliopsida > Fabales > Fabaceae > Vicia > Vicia faba. The sequence continues at coordinate 953,490,818 of OX451737.1, forward strand.
AATGAGAAAGTTACAATTTTCAAAAATCTTGTTTGTTTGATCTGGTGCGAGGAAGAAGATGAAGTCATCTTCAGGAACGTGTTTCAAATATATATGTTTGGTTTTGTTTATAACACCTGATGTATAGCCACCTCAGTGGTAGAAAGCGTGCGCGTAAGGTTTGGAACTATAGGAACCTGGGTTCGAGCCCCCAATGGTACCCTTTTGTATTTTTCTAACATTTTCTTACAGGATTCAATACAAGCCAATTAACATGCATGCCATGTACCTCATCTCCACACCTTCTGATCATCATCCAAGACTAGATCCAACGTCTCACACGCTTCCTCATGGTGAACCTCAAAGGGACTCCCCCACTGGATAAAAAAACATGCGCTGGGCTCACTGTAATGGACCTGAATTTTGCTAAATTCTTACCCCTCTTTTACTTTCACACATAGGTCCAAAACATTTTCTTTTTCTTATTTTATTTAATTATTTTTGTTTAAACATTTTTTTATTTAATACCATAAAATCATAAAATCATCAAAAATATTAGATTTAGGTTTTTATCTAATTAAACTATTTTTTTGACATAAAAATTAATTTATTTTAATCACCTCTTTGTTTTATTAATTAGAATTAGGGTTTTCATTATTATTTTTACACATCAAAATATTTTCTTAAACAAAACAAATAAACTATTTTCCTAAAATATTTAGAACATTTTAGGGTTTAATTTATTTTTATAAATAAATTATTTTATCACACTTTTATTTTAATCAATTTGTAAATACTTAAAATTAGATTTAAGTTTCTAATTTCTTTTCATTTTAAATTTCAAACTCCTTTCTCAAATATATAAAAGCTTAAAAATACTTTCCTAACAAATTTAATTTCTTTTTTTCTTTTTTTAAATTTAATTGAATTAATGTTGTACTTAGTTTTATTTTAATTTTCTTTTAACTTAGAATCTAGGAATTTAATTAATTATTTTCTTTCTTTTTTACTAGTTTAATTAGAGCATTTTTCACACAAAAAACATAAAAACAATCTTCTTCCCAATTTCACTTTATCTTTACATTCTTGTACATTATTTAGCGATATTCAATATGATTGTAATAGTAATTAGGGTTTAATTACTTTCATTTCCCCATTTGTGTATTGTATCCCCATCCCCCAAATGATGTAATAGCGTAGAGCTTTAAATTTCCGCAATTTATCGCTTTCAATATAAATGCTAGTAATTAGGGTTTGTATGGCAAGATAAAATCAACAAGTAGAAAACCCTAATTCAAAGACAAAGTGCATGAAAACAATACACTTTGCACACTTGTACCTCTAGGGTTAACCCACACTTGTTGTCTTAGAGTAAAACAGTCATGTCCCTCGAACGTGGGATACTTTAGCAATGACCCTCGAATACAAGATCGTTAGTCCCTCAATGACCCTTTAATGTTGCCTTCGGTAAACGATCTTAGACCCTTACAACAAATTGCTAAGGTATCCTACAATGTTGCCTTCTATGACTGTACGACGACTCACGCATGTCCCTTCACATCCAATGATATGGTTACTTACTGACTAATGGTAAGATAACCTTATCTAAAGAAGGAGGAAAAGAACTAAGACTTTTTGAGTAGGTAGAATGCTCGTAGTTGCTTTCTCACAAATAAAACCATCTTCACACTTACACTTTCAAAACATATTTCCAAAAACAAACATCTCTTTGAACTATTTTCAAAACCAACACTTTGTATACATTCTCGCTGAAACGATAATCATTACAAAGTTTTCCAAAACAAAGGCATTTTTTCAAAATATTTTCAAAATTATACAAAACACAATAAAATTTACAAAAGCATTTCAAAATGAGCTAGCAACTAAGATCCCGTAGATAACTACGGATGAAAAGGGTACTAACACCTTCCCTTTTCATAACCTACCCCCCGAACTCAAGAAAACTCTCAAAAGATCTTTCTTGTTCTTTTCACCCTTTCCTTTATTGGATAAAAGAAAAGTAGGTGGAGACTCTTACTATCCGCAACAATTGTGATAAAATGCAAAATACCCAAGTCAGTTATCCCACCATATTACAATGATGAAGTAAACTTATGGCATCAAAAGCTTGTTCATCTACATCTGAAGGGTATGAAGAAGATCTTGTCAAAGGAAGCCATTAGAGATATTCCCAAGCTAAAGATTAATGAAGGGAGAATTTGTGGTGAATGTCAAATTAGGAAGCAGACAAAGATGTCCCATAAGAAGATCCAACATCTTGCCACCTAAAGAGTTCTAGAGCTTCTTCCTATGGACTTGATGGGACCTATGTAGGTTGAAATTCTTGGAGGTAAAAGGTATGCCTATGTTATTATGGATGATTACTCAAGATTCACTTGGGTGAAGTTCATCAAGAGAAATCTGAAGTGTTTGAAGTGTTCAATGAATTATGTCACAAGATTCAAAGGGAAAAGGACTACGGTGTTTTCAAAATCAGAAGTGACCATGGGAAGTGTGATGCGGTGGGAGAACTGACTTGAGGTTTTGCGTTTGTGTTTGCAAATGTTTTGGTTTAGCAAGAGTTGCCACTGACTTTTATTTTATCCAAAAGGAAAGGTAAAAAAGCACAGGAAAGACCTTTGAGATTGTTTTTGGGTTCGGGGGGTAGATTATGAAAAGGGAAGGTGCTAGCACCCTTTTCATCCATGGTTTTTCATGGGCTCTTAGTTACTTGTTTTAGATCACTTGCTTTTTCTTTTCAATTGTTTGAAATGGTGCTTTTGTGTGTGGTTTTGAAAGTATTTTGAAAAGAGACCTTTGTTTAGGCAACCTTTGTAATGATTCTTGTTTGAATGTATACAAAGGTGTTTGTCTTTTGAAAAATGTTTCAATGTTTGAAAGTTTGTTTTGGGAAATGTTTTGAAATTGTGTTGTGCGTTTTTGAAAATAGCAAGGATGGTTTGCAAATTTTATCAAGTAACTAGGAGTTGTCTACCCTACTCAAAGATCTTTCCTACACATTTTTAACCCTTTTGACAGTGTTGTTTTACCATTGCATTTGGTAAACAACCTTGTATCAGGATGTTTAAACGGGACAGGCGCGGGTTATCGCATTGACCATGATAGCAATATTGCCAAGTATCTTTAGCAATTTTGAGGGACTAGATCATTTTGTATAGGCAACCAAGATAGCGTCATCGATGGACTATGATCTTTTGTTTTGTTTTCGTTTTGCCAAGATACTCAACATGCATAACATGGCCAATTTTAAAGGCAACAAGTGGATGAAACCCTAGGGGTGTATGTGTGCATTGTATTGTCATTTTACATGCTTTTTTGTCTTTGTATTAGTCAAGCTATTTGTTTGATTTTGGATTTTTGCATACAAACCCTAATCTCTAATCATGGCATAATTGAAAGCATAAATGCGTAAAAGTAAATTTACCACTATTACAACATGATTATGGGGAGGGGATACAATTTTTGAATGGGGATTATTTGGCAAGAAATTAAAACCCTAATATTTACTATTACATCCAAATTGAATAATTGGTACAAATAATAAATGAACAATATTTAAATAAATAAATTAAACAAATATTATGAATATGCAAAAATGTTTTTGTTTATTTTTTATGTATGTAAAAAATATTTAGTGTATATATAAACAAGAAATAAAAGATTATATTTTTTTTATTAAGGGTAAAACCCTAATTTTGTTTTAAGAGTGTAAATATATTAAATATACTATTTATATACAATAAAATAAAATAATGTATATACAAAAATAAAATATATTTAGAAAAAGTATTATTTAAGTATAAATAATAATAAAAATAAAAGTATAATATTTAATGTATTATTTTCAAGTTTTCATTAAAATAAAATAAAGGTATATATTCATTAAATTACTTTTATGTTTAGAAAAAATAAAATAAAATACAAAAATAAATGTGAGAATTTATAAAAAAATATTTTGGTATTTTTTATGTTTGGAAAATAAGAAAATAAAATCAGAAATGAAAATAAATACAAAAAATATAAAAATATGAAGAAATTGGCCAGGGGGTGCAATCAGTAAAAGGGGGGGTGCCAATAGTGAGCCAGAACCAAGCCCAGCGCACCAGACTTTATCTTCAACCTTTGCCTCAAAATTGCGCGCGCCTGGCTTCAAACATGAACAACCTGCATATGTGCTCTAATGCAAAAACCCATAACATCAAAGTTGTAGCATTTCTCAAGACGAATCCAACCATGTAAAGAACTCATTCTAACTCTCAAAGACCAGAGAGAATTTCTCTGGCCCTAAATCCTAACCTAATTTTTTCAGGAAGTTCATGGATCAAATTCTCTTAACACGCTTAATTTAAATAAAAACCGAGCATATGTACAGCTTCATGGCTATGAATATTACATTTTTTATTCATAAACCTAAGCCTAATGATTCCTAAATAGAGATATGGGAAGTTGATAAAAACCTGTTTCAGTTGAGATCGTGTCTGACAATGTAGAGCTTTTCAATGAGGTCTGAGGTGTTTAGGAGCTTGCTTGAACTTCCTCTGACCTTCCCCAATGCCTAGCTTGCCTTAAATGTGCTTGAACAAGCCTATAGAACTCAACCTACACAAGCTGAAATCAAAAATGGAAAACCTTGTAAAGGGAGTTACAGTCAGTGTTTAAGGGTTGGGATAGCTTGGATAGGTTGTATGGAAGGTGTTTGAACAGGTTTGGGGCAAAACGCACGAGCAACTTGTGAGATATAACTCAAGATGCAGAAGCTGCCCTGTTTTGCCAATGGAAGGTGACTTTGTGCTATGGAAGGTTTCAGGACTCAAAGGCCCGTGTTTTAGGTTCAATACAATGTGTAAAAATTGTCTCAAAAGCTTGCTCAAGTTGGTTCTCTCTGATGTTCAAGTTATGTTGTGTTTTACAAGTTTCTTGTATATGAAGCAAAAGTGGACAGGTGATGCAAGGCAGGCATGTACAGAATATCTATCCTCTTGAACTTTATGCTCTTGGCCCCTCAAATTGGTGGATATTGTGTGCAGTACAAGATATGTTTCAATGCTCAAGGATGCCATTTGACATAAAGCAAGATTTTGACAAAAATGGTAATGTACCTTTTACCATTTTTGGATTAATCTATTGTATAATCCTCTAATGACTAAAACAAAGCCTTAGACCAATGGATTTGCATTTAATTATTGAGTATGGAAGGGTTTTGGGACCTGTAATATAGCACAAACAAGGCTGATTAGAGTTTGCAACTTGTGTCACTAAGAAAATGCCATGGATCAAAAGTGAGTTTTTGCCAACTTCAAGCCTTCGATTCTCCCTAACCACAAATGATTTTGGAGAGTTCTTGGACATTTTGGAAAGCTTGTAACATGCTATACAATCCATATTTGAAATGAATTTTGATATTCCAAGTGGAACTATGTGAAAAATGGTCATGAAGATAGGTCCAAATCCTGCCTAAACTAGGGCAAAATTTCACTAAGTTAAAAGTTTCATGGACCCTTGTTCCAAATATCATAACTTGAGATCCAAGCTTCTTTTGAGAAAACTTTGTGAATCAAAGTTGTAGATTTTGTGGAGTACTACAACCTTATTGTTGGAAGTTTTGTTTGAATCCAATTGCATCAAGGTGAAAATGTTGGGCAAAGTTGGAAAAGAAAAGAATATTGCATAACTTAGAAAAATTCTAAGTTATGAAAATTTTCAATTTTAAACCCTAATTTGCAAAATTGGGTTTCTTGATGAACAAGTATCATGTTTTTACATATCTTGATGAAAAATTACCCTTGGCACTTGATTTTGACCAAAAAGTCAAAGTTTGACTTTTCAGTGTACAGTCAAATTTTGATCAGTTGACTGAAAAATTCATCTGTCAATCCAATGCATTTGAGATCATTTGAACCTTGTGAATAGGTCAAGATGATGCCATTGAGTCCTTGGATCCATTCTTGAACCCAATTTGCCATTGGCTAGGTCAAAAGTCAGAAATTGCCCTTGTGCAGTCAAAACCCTAAAAATGATCATTTTGCCCTTTTGATGAGCTTATCAAGTTTCTTGAGGAGTTGTGGTACAAACTTGATCAAATGGTTCATATGAGTCTATAATGTTGACGTGGATAAAAAATTATGAGGTTTGACTGCAAATTGGCCATAGTTGACTTTTTCCCCAATACATATGATTTCTAGGTCAATTGTCCAATTGACTGGGAAAAAATTTGATTCAAAGCTTGAAACTTGGTAGAGGCAATATTATAAGTCCAACATGAAGTATGAAAGTCACTTGGAGCGTTGAAAGTCCAAAAATCCCTGTGTAAACTCAAACCCTAATTTAGGTCATCAGTGCAAGGAGGTGTCTTGAGCAGAGCAAAACCCTAATCCTGTCTGGAGTTCACAGAGTCTTGTGAGGGGAAATCTTGATAAAATGAGAGGGAAAATTTTGGGGTACAACAGGAAGGAATTTGAAAACAACAAGTTTGAGGAATTCTGTGCATCTGCAGAGATCAGTCATGAGTTTTCTTCACCCATCACTCCTTAGCAAAATGGTGTGGTTGAATGAAAAAAATAGGACTATTCAAGAATGTGCCAGAGTTATGCTTCATGCCAAGAAGTTACCTCTTTACTTTTGGGCTGAAGCCATGAACACTACTTACTACATTCACAATAGAGTGACTATTAGAACTTGTGTGTTTGTTACTCTGTATGAATTATGGAGAGGAAGAAAGCCAACTGTCAAATATTTCCATGTATTTGGAAGTAAGTGTTATATATTGGCAGACCGTGAGGCAAGAAGGAAGTTTGATGCTACGAGTGATGAAGGAATATTTCTGGAATACTCTACAAACAGTAAAGCATATAGAGTATTCAACTGCAGAACCAAGGTGATGATGGAGTCGTCAAATGTGATTGTTGATGACTTAACTAAAGAAGATGATATCCCAGAAGAAGTTGAGACAACTATTCCTACATATGATGTGGTTCATGAAGAAAATGTTTCAAGGTCCAACACAGATGTTGCAGGCTCAAGTGCAAATATAAAGTTGAAGAACCTCGGGTAACTAATAAAGGGCCATCCCTCATAATTCAAAAGGATAATCCTAAGGAACTTATAATAGGAAATCCTAAACAAGGAGTGGTCACCAGATCAAGAGAAACTGTGTCAAATGCTTGCTTTGTATCCAAGTTTGAACCAAAGAATGTGAAGGAAGCCTTGACTGATGAATTCTGAATAAATGTTATGCAAGATGAACTTAGTCAATTCAAGAGAAATGAAGTATGGGACTTGGTGCCAAGACCTGACGGGGTAAATGTTATTGGTACAAAATGTGTGTACAAGAACAATGCAGATGAACAAGGTGGTGTCACAAGAAATAAAGCAAGATTTGTTGCACAAGGATACACTCAAATTTAAGGCATAAACTTTGAAGAAATATTTGCCCATGTGGCTCGCTTGGAATCTATCAGATTACTGCTCGGAGTAGGTTGTCATCTAAGGTTCAAGCTGTATCAAATGGATGTCAAGAGTGTTTTTCTAAATGGGTAACTAAATGAAGAAGTTTATGTTGAACAACTAAAAGGGTTTGTTAGTCCTTCCTTTCCTGATCATGTGTTTAGACTGAAGAAGGCCTTGTACGGCTTGAAACAAGCTCAATGAGCTTGGTATGAGAGGTTGACTAAATTTCTAGTCAATCATGGATATATATAAATGGTGGAATTGACAAGACACTCTTTGTCAAAGATGGAGCTGGAAAGTTGTTGATAGCTCAGATCTATGTAGATGACATTGTTTTGGGGGGGATGTTTGATGAAATGGTCCAACATTTTGTGAGGCAGATGCAATCTGAGTTTGAGATGAGTTTGGTAGGTGAATTGTCTTACTTCCTTGGATTGCAATTCAAGCTGATGGAAGACTCTATTTTTCTCTATCAATGCAAATATGCAAGGAATATTGTGAATAAATTTGGATTGGAAAATTTCATCCATAAGAAAACTCCTGCTCCTACACACCTGAAATCATCCAAAGATGAAAAAGGAATTAGTGTTGATCAAAGTTTGTATAGAAGCATGATTGACAGCCTTCTATATCTTACTACTAGCAGATCGAACATCACTTTTACCGTTGGAGTATGCGCAAGGTATCAAGCATAACCTAAGGTAAGTCACATTAACCAAGTGAAAAGTATTATGAAGTATGTGAATGGTACATGTGACTATGGTATGTTGTATTCCCATGATACAAATTCTTCATTGGTGGGATTTTGTGATGTTGATTAGGCTGGAAGTGTAGATGATAGGAAGAGAACCTCTGGAGGATGTTTCTTTATGAGAAACAATTTGATTTCTTGGTTCAGTAAGAAATATAATTGTGTTTCTTTGTCTACTGTTGAAGCTGAGTACATAGTAGCAGGAAGTAGCTACTCCAAACTGGTGTGGATAAAGCAAATGTTGCTTCAGTATAATGTCACACAACATGCCATGACATTATTTTGTGACAATTTGAGTGTTATTAATATTTCCAAAAATCCAATTTAGCATAGTAGGACAAAGCACATTGACGTCAGGCACCATTTTATTAGAGAACTTGTGGAGGAAAAAGTTATAACGCTTGTGCATGTTAGCATTGGGAACCAACTTGCTGATATCCTTACAAAAGCTCTTGATGTAGTTAAGTTTGAGAACTTAATGAGGAGACTGGGGATTTGTATCTATGAAGAATTATAGCTACTACTGTTGGTCCTACATCTGTTGATGAAGATGCTAAGGATGGTGTTATACCTGATAAACATTATGTCGATGATATTAGAGAAGAAGAAGTTGTTGATGCATGACATTTGGTCATGTGATTTTGTTTGGGTTTGTGTTATGATCCTATTTATTTTGGTTTATGATTTTTTAATGGTTAAATGCCCAGGATATTTTTAGTTTTTGCACCCAGATACTTAAACTTTATGTGCTTAAAATTTTGATAATATTGTCTACTTACCTTTGTCATATATGGATAAAAAGGGGGAGTAATATGATATTAAGGGTGTTGGAGTTGGTACTACTTTTGAGGGGGAGAATTTATGATTCTCTATTTAGATAACAGATGTTAAGGGGGAGTCTCTAAAGAGATGTCAGACATGATGTCTTGACATCATGATGTTGATAACTTAGGTTCTCTATTTGTGGCAGTTGTGTTAGTAGATCAACTAACTACTAATTGTGTCTTTGATTTGTGTACTGCTTATTTTTGTGATGATAACCTTGCTTATATTTTTCACTGATGTACCTCTTATGTATGTATTTGATTTATTTTCAAGCATACTTTTTGAAGGTTTTCTCGTGCAAGCATTATTTGGGTGTTTTAGCCAAAATGTGCCAAATGGGAGATTGTTATTTCTCTAAAATCATGATTGGCATACATTTTGGTAAAACCAACATGGTAGCAACATGTTGAACAAGATGTTCCAATTGCAGTTTCAACATGTCGTATAAGATGTCCCAACCAAGAGGATAAGACATCGCGTCTGCAACAGCTAACAATTATGTTTTAGCTGATATGTTAGTTGCTGAATATTCAGGGAATATTTAGTTAGCTTATATGGTTTCCAAGATTGACAAATCATGTATTCTATGTTGGTTTTCAAAGATATGCATAGTTTCTAGATATGGAGACATTTTAGGAAACTAATGATTGAAGACCTATTTTCTTGGAGAAGATTGTGCAGACTTTTTGCAGCCTCACTGCTTTAATTTGAAGCCCAACCTAGACCAGAATATTGTCATAAATAGATTAGTGTATACCTAGTATTAGGTATAACTTACATGTGTGTTTTGTTAGTGTGATACAGTAGGAGAACTGACTTGGGATTTTGCGTTTGTGTTCGCAAATGTTTCGGTTTAGTAAGAGTCGCCACCGACTTTTTATTTTATCCTAAGGAAAGGTCAAAAAGCATAGGAAAGACATTTGAGATGTTTTCTTGGGTTCGAGGAGTAGATTATAGAAAGGGAAGGTATTAGCACCCTTTCTATCCATGGTTATCCATGGGCTCTTAGTTACTTGCTTAGATCACTTGCTTTACTTTTCAATTGTTTGAAATGGTGCTTTGTGTGTGGTCTGGAAAGATATTTTGAAAAGAGGCCATCGTTGTAGCAACCTTTGTAATGATTCTTGTTTGAATGTATACAAAGGTGTTTTTGTCTTTTGAAAAGTTTTCAATGTTTGAAAGCGGGGTTTTGAAATTGTGCTGTGAAATATGTTTTAAAGATAGCAAGGATGTTTTTGCAAGTTTTTGATCAAGTAAATAAGAGATATCTACCCTATTTTACTCAAAGATCTTTCTTATGTTTTTAACCCTTTTAACAGTGTTGCTTCACCATTGTATTTGGTGAACAACCTTGTGTTAGGATGTTAAACGGAACAGGCGTGGGTCATCGTATAGACCATGATAGCAATTGTGTCAAGTATTTTTGGCAATTTTCTTGAGAGACTTGATCGTTTTGTTTAAGCAACTCAGATAGCGTCATCGAGGGACTATGATCTTTTGTTTTGTTTTTTTGTTTTTTGCCAAAGTACTTGACATGCATACCATGGCCCATTTTTGAAGGCAACAAGTGGATTGTAATCCTAGGGGTGTAAGTGTGCATTGTGTTTGTTTTTTCATGCATTTTTATCTTTGATTAGGTCAAGCTATTTGTTGATTTGATTTTGCATACAAACCCCAATTCTCTAATCATGGCATAATTGAAAGCGTAAAGGTGCGAGAATTTAAATTCTACACTATTACAACATGATATAGGGAGGGGGGTACAAATTTGAATAGGGGATTATTTTGCAAGAAATATAAAGCCCTAATTACTATTACATCCAAATTGAGTTTGCAAGGCATAATATTTAAATGTACAATATTTAAATAAATACAATAAATAAATATTAAATAAAATGTATTATGCAAAAAAAAGTTTTTATATGTTCATGTAGGCAAAAAGTATTTTTTATGTAAAGAAATGTAAAGAAATAAATAAAAGGTTAATTTTATTTGTTTTTAGGGCAAAAACCCTAATTTATTAAGAAAATAAATATAATGTATTATTTATGTAAAAAAATATATTAACATGTATAAAAATGAAAGTATATTTAAAAAAAAGGTATTTTTTAGTATAAAATATCAATAAAAATAAAATGTATTACTTTTGTGTTTTTTATTCTATGCTTTTAATAAAATAAAGTATATATATATATATATATATATATATATATATATATATATATATATATATATATATATATATATATATATATATATATATATATATATATATATATATATATATATATATATATATATATATATATATATATATATATATATATATATATATATATATATATATATATATATATATATATATATATATATATATATATATATATATATATATATATATATATATATATATATATATATATATATATATATATATATATATATATATATATATATATATATATATATATATATATATATATATATATATATATATATATATATATATATATATATATATATATATATATATATATATATATATATATATATATATATATATATGTTAAATATATTAAGTGTGAAAAAAATAAAATAAATTATTTACAAAAAATGCATATATTTCAAGAAAATATTTTTGGTGTAAATAAAAAATAAAAATGAAAATAAGAGTATTTTTGCATTATTTTCAAGTTTAACAAAATAATATATATATTTAATTTGTTGTTTATATTAGGAAAAATTAAAATAAAACATTTAATAAATGAAAAAAATTGTGAAAATATTTTTAGAATATTTTTTATATTTGAAAATAAAATATTAAAGTCAGAAAAGAAATAAAAATGCAAAAAATAATAAATCTACAAGAAATGGGCCAGGGGGGTGTGAAACTGAAAATAGGGGTGTCAAAAGCTGGAAGTAGCCAGGCCCAACCCAGCAACTTCATCTTCTTCCTCTGTCCAACAGAAGTTTGAAAAAACGCGCGCTTGCTACACAAACCTGTATCTCCTGTTTCAGTGATCTTTTGACAAAACTCAAAACATGGAACTTGTAGAGCATCAAACAACGAATTTAACCATGTAAAAAACTTAAGCTAACTCTCAAAGACCAGAGAGAATTTCTCTGGCCCTAATTTCTAACCTAGTTTTTTCATAAAGTTCATGGATGAAATTCTCCTAGCACGATTAATATAAATGAAAACTAAGCACATGTATGGTTTCAGGGCTATGAATACAACATCTTTCATTCACAAACCTAAGTCTAAATGTTCCTAAATAGAGAGATAGAAGTTCATGAAATACCTGTTTCAGTTGAGTTCGAGCTGGACAATGCATCAACTTTCAATGGTGCCTGAGGTTCTTTTGAGCTTGCTTGATGTCCCTTGAACCTTTCCCAATGCTTAGTTTATTTTGAAGTGGCCTGAATCGTGCTACAGAACTCAACCTGCAAATCTTCCAAACAAAAATGGCAATGTGTGTTAATGGAGTTACAACAACTTGTGAATGGTCTGGATAGCTTAGGTATATTGTTTGGAAGTGTTTGAAGTAATTTTGGACAAAACGCCCGAGGGAATTTGATGGTGGCTTGTGATTTGCAGAACTGGCCCTGTTTTGCAAGAAAATGTGGTTTTTGAGTATGAGGAGGTTTGAGATGTCAAAGGCTTGTGCTTCTTGCTTGCTAGGGTATGCAAAACTTGTTTGACAACTTTTCTTTTGTTGGTTTTATCAGATGTGTGAGATATAAGCTTTTTGCCTTTTGACTTGTTTTGAAAGCAAAGTTTGAAATGAAGTGAGATAGGCCTGTACAGGCTATCTCCAAGCATGCACCAACTTCTTGTACTATGCATGAGATTTTGGAGCTTGTTTGCTGCAAAGGAAGAAAGTCCAAGGCTCAAGAAAATGCAATTTGACATAACGTGGCCTTTATGAAAATGGAAGTATGACCTTTATGCTCAAAATGGAAAAATTCAATGTACAAAGCTTTCTTGATCAGAACAATGCCAATATCCAATGTATTTGCATTCAATTTTGGAGTGTAGATTGGTTTATAGGCCTGTAATTATGTACTAAGCTAGTTTGGTCAGATTTGCAACTTGGTATGAACATTTATTGGCCATGGTTACAAAGTGAGTTTTTGCCAACTTCAAGCATTCGATTCTCCCTAACCACAAAGGTGTTTGAGGAGTTCTTGAACAATTTGGAAAGCTTTAAACATGTAATATAATCCATCTTTGAAATGCAACTTGAAACTATAAGTGGAACTATGTGAAAAATGGCCAAGAAGATGGGTCAAAATCCTGCCTAAACTAGGGCAAAATTTCTCTAAGTTAAAAGTTTTAGGTACCCTTGTTCCAAAAATCATAACTTGAGATCCAAGATTCTTTTGAGAAAACTTTGTGAATCAAAGTTGTAGAATTTGTGATGGAATACAACTTTCATGTTGTAAGTTTTGTTTGAATCCATTTTCATCTTGATGAAAATATGGGGCAAAGTTAGAAAAAAATAAGAAAATTTCATAACTTAGAAAATTTCTAAGTTATGAAAATTTTCCATTTTAAACCCTAATTTGCAATTTTGGGTTTCTTGATGAACAAGTTTCATAATTTGACATGTTTTGATGGAAAATGACTCTTGGCACTTGATTTTGACCAAAAAGTCAAAGTTTGACTTTTCAGTGTACAGTCAAATTTTGATTAGTTGACTGAAAAATTCATTTGTCAATCCTATGCATTTGAGATCTTTTGAACTTGTTGAATGGGTCAATATGATTTCATTGAGTCCTTGAATCCATGGTTGAGCTTGATTTGCCCTTGGTTAGGTCAAACAGTCAAAAATTGCCTTTGTACAGTCAAAACCCTAAAAATGACCATTTTGCCCTTTTGGTGATCTGATCAAATTTCTTGTGGAATTATGATCCAAACTTGATCAAATGGCTCATATGAGTTCATAATGTGAGTTCATAATGTTGATGTGGGTCAAAATTCATGAGGTTTGACTGTCAATTGGCCACAATTGACTTTTTCCCCAATACAGCTGATTTCTAGGACAACTGTTCAATTGACTGGGCAAAAATTTGAATCAAGGCTTGAAACTTGGTATGGACAAACTTGTGAGTCCAACATGAAGTATGAAAGTCACTTTGGGCATTGTAGGTCAAAATATCCCTGTGCAAACTCAAACCCTAATTTAGGTCAACAGTGCGAAGATGTGTCTTGAGCAGAGCAAACCTTAACTTGATCTTGAGTTCCAAGAGTCTTGTGATGAGAAATGTTGATGAAATGGGAGGGCGAATTTTGGGGTACAACAGTTGCCCCTGTTCAATCTTCTTGAACTTGAAGAGTTAGATTGTCAAGTTTGCCTTTCGTGACTCGAAGGTAAAAGAGGATTGGACACTAGAGTGCCCGTAAATTTGCACTCGTTAAAATATAGCTGAGGAAATGGGCTTAAAGATGCCATTTGGAGATGGTAGAATCTTGCTGGAGATGGGCTTAAAGATGCCATCCAAAAATGTTTGTTGAGTTGTAATGTTCTAGGTCAGGAGAATGAGCATCAAAATGGTATCCGTGTCTGGAATGCATCTGAGCTGTATCTGGAGACTGAGTCTGTATGAGCAAAAGAATGGCGCCCGTGTCTGGAGCGTATCTGAGTTGTAACTGTATTTGAACTTTGAATGAATATCAGAATGACCGTCATGTCTGGAGCATATTTGTATTGTATCTGAAGTTGAGATCTGTATGAGTGGCAGAATGACTTCCGTGTCTGAAGTGTATCTGAGACTGTAACTGGGATCTGAATAAGTGACAGAATGACTTCCGTGGCGACTGCACTGGGGAGAACCAAACTTTTGGTGTAAGGGCCAGAATGGCATCTGTGTTTGGAGCGTATCTGAACTTGTAGTTGATAGTTGAATCTGAATGAGAGATAGAATGGCTGCCTTGTCTGGAGCGTATCTAGTCTGTATCGGATTGCTGAAGTCTGAATGAGTAGTAGAATGACCTCCGTTTCTGAGGGTGTATCCATACTGTATCTGGCTTGAAACTTTGAATAGAATGACCTCCGTGTCTGGGGTGTATCCATACTGTATCTGAATAATTGTTAATAATAGCCTTTTAATCTTGTCCTGAAAAGGGTAAAATGTTAGCTAAAACACAAAGTTATGTTGCATGATATGTATGATGCAATGAACTGTATTTCATCAATGTTTATGATATATGAATGTAACGGATGGGCATGTAAGCTGAGTGGTTGTCTTGCTGAGGAAAATAAATCCTTGATAACTGGAGATAATGAAATCTTTGACTGCTGTCGGGGAAAGTAAATCCTTGACCGATGCTGGGGATTCCAAAAATCTCTGATTATTGAAGATGAGAAATCCTTGATGACTCCTTGGGGATTAAAGATCTTTGATCGTTTGAGAAGAAGAAATCCCGGGACCACTGTTGGAGATTGAAAATCCTCGACGATTTGTGGGGATTAAGAAGGCCTTTGACAACTTTCGGCAGGGGATGAGAATCCTTCATGACTTTCCTGGGAAAATAGGGAAAACTCTGAAAATCTCTACTGGGGAGTTAAAACCTGGGAGGCTTCTGTTTGGAGAAATGAGACCGAGAATCTTCGATCTTGCTGGGAGATAACTCTGTAGGGAGAATGTTTACTCGGCCGGTGAAATCAGGAGCTTTGGGTTGTATGCCAAACTACTGGGGAAGCAACCAAGAAGTTAACTGTTATTTGCTTGGTCCTCAGGCTTTTAAGATAGCCTGCTGGGGAAATCGGGGGAAGTTGAACAGTTGGAAATTTGACTTCACTGGGGAAGAAGGTCTAGAATATTCTGGCTCCGTTGGGGATAGGTTTTTCAGGGTTTTCGGGCTCCGCTGGGGACCTTGAATTTGAACTTTGAAATTTAACTCAGCCGGGGAATCAAGTTTAGAATGTACTGGCTCCGCTGGGGGTCCTGAAGCTTAACTCCGCTGGGGACATGTACTCCGAGGTTTTAGCTTTGTTGAGGATCTGAACAAAGTATTGCAGGGGATTTATTCTGGAATGGCACAAAGATATCTTCCTACACCTTCAACCTATCAGTAATTATCCTTTCTCAATTTCGTTTTATTTGTAAGCAGTGATTATATTCAAATGCATATGCCTATTTTAACAAAACTTTAGACGTTTTCAAATAAAAACATAAGTGTAAAAAAGAAAGAAAGGTAAGTAAATTTCTGCATTTTGAACTATCTTTGTATTAACTTTTTGTAAGTATCTTTGTACAAAGGAGACAGACATCCTAGTAAGAGAATGTTGTCGTAAAAATTGAAAAAATTTATACAAAAGAAAGATGGCTATGTGTAACAATTCCATGGGATTCCCATTCTGCTATAGCCTTCACAACTTTGAGTATTTTGTCCATTCGCTGTTTCATTCGCTGATGACTGGATTGATCAGAAGCTTGGAGCTTGTTGGTGAAGAGATTGTTTTTAAAGTGATCCGACGAGACATAGTCATACGCTTTAATTCCCTAACTTTTGCCTGAACCTCCCTTTCGGGTTTTCGATCCACCAGGAAACCCCTTTTTTCCCAAGTCGCCCTTTCGGGTTTTCAACTTGCCGGGTGTACAAATTTTTTTTGTTTTATCCATAATTTTTCCTGAACCTCCCTTTCGAGTTTTCTATTCACCGGGCTGCCCATTTTTTCCCAAGTCGCCCTTTCGGGTTTTCAACTTGTCGGGTCATTTTATGCGTAGTATTTTTTGACTATATCTGCGTTCGCAGGGTGCGGCAAATCGTCACCGTCCGTGGTGGTCAGAATCATTGCCCCACCAGAAAAGATGCTCTTGATCACAAATGGTCCTTCGTAAGTAGGAGTCCACTTGCCCCTGGGATCACTTTGTGGCAAGATTATCCGCTTGATTACAAGATCTCCGACTTGATATACCCGACGTCTGACTTTCTTGTTGAAAGCCTTGATCATCCGTTTTTGATACGTCTGACCATGACAAATAGCAGTAAGTCGCTTCTTGTCGATCAAGTTAAGTTGATCAAGCCGGGTCTGAATCCAATCGTCTTCACTTAAACCGGCATCCTTCATAATCCTCAAGGAAGGAATCTGAACTTCCATAGGTAAAACAACTTCCATGCCATATACCAACGAAAAGGGAGTTGCCCCTGTTGAAGTACGTGCCGTGGTATGATATCCATGCAGAGAAAACGGTAACATCTCGTGCCAGTCCTTGTAGGTGACTGTCATCTTTTGAATGATCTTCTTGATATTTTTGTTCGCGACTTCAACAACACCGTTCATCTTCGGCCGGTAGGGAGATGAATTATGATGATAAATCTTGAACTGTTCGCATAGAGCGGTGATCATAGTGTTGTTCAAATTTGTACGGTTGTCCGTGATAATCATGTCGGGGATACCATACCGGCATATGAGGTTCTGCTTGATGAAGCGGGCAACCACATTCTTTGTAACTGAGGCATAGGAAGCTGCTTCGACCCACTTGGTAAAATAATCAATAGCGACCAAGATGAAGCGATGTCTATTGGATGCCGTAGGCTTGATCTCTCCAATCATGTCAATGCCCCACATTCCGAATGGCCAAGGAGCTGTCAGAATGTTGAGAGGAACAGGAGGAATATGTACCTTGTCGGCGTAGACTTGGCATTTGTGGTAAGTACGGGAATGTTGATGACAATCACCTTCCATGGTAGACCAGTAGTAGCCTGCCCTTAGAATCTTCTTAGCCATCATATGTCCACTCAAGTGGGTGCCAAATGTGCCACTATGTATCTCGGTCATGATCAACTCTGCTTCAACCTTGTCCACACAACGAAGTAGAACACAATCATGGCTGCGCTTATAAAGGATTCCATTTCTTAGGAAGAACTTGGCAGCAAATCTCCTTAAGAACTTTTTGTCATTGACGGAAGCTCCTTCAGGGTATTCTCTAGTCTGGAGATACCTTTTGATTTCATGAAACCAGGGTTGTTCCACTACTTCTTCGGTATTAATCTCATGACAGTGCGCTGGTTCATCCATTCGCTCGATGGTAATTTGGGGAGCCTCGTTATCCCAGTTGAGTTTAAACATGGAAGACATTGTAGCCAGAGCATCTGCTAGCTGATTTTCTTCTCGCGGGAAGTGCTCGAAAGTAATCTGCTCGAAATGAGGCAGCAATGTCAAGACATGTTCTTTGTATGGGATAAGATTAGGATGTTTAGTGTTCCACTCTCCTTTGACTTGACTAATAACCAAAGCCGAGTCCCCAAATACGACCAAAGATTTGATTCCCAAGTCTATAGCAGCCTTGAGACCAAAGATGCAAGCTTCATATTCAGCCATGTTGTTGGTACAGCTAAAGCAAAGTCGGGCAGTGAAGGGTGTATGGCAACCTTCCGGAGAAATGAGTACCGCACCGATACCGTTGCCAAGTGCATTTGAAGCTCCATCAAAGTACAGGGTCCATCGGGATCCTTGTTCAGGTCCGTCATACGGTCTGTTACCTTCAATGTTGTCCAATGTCATGATGTCATCGTCAGGGAAATCGAATCTCATAGATTGGTAATCTTCGACGGCTTGATGAGCTAGATGGTCAGCTAGTACACTCCCCTTTATAGCTTTTTGGGTAGTATACTGGATATCATACTCAGTCAGGATCATTTTCCATCTAGCGATTCTTCCAGATAAAGCAGGCTTCTCGAAGATATACTTGATCGGATCCATTTTGGAAATCAGCAAAGTGGTATGAGTTAACATATACTGCCTTAGCTGGCGAGCAGCCCATACCAAAGCGCATCAAGTTTTCTCGAGCAGTAAGTAGCGAGTCTCACAGTCGGTAAACTTTTTGCTAAGGTAATAAATGGCATGCTCTTTTCAGCCAGACTCGTCATGTTGGCCCAGTACGCACCCTATTGAGTTATCCAAAACAGTCAGGTACATGATTAACGGCCTTCCTTCGACGGGTGGCATCAAAATAGGAGGTTCCAATAAATACTCCTTGATCTTATCAAAAGAAACTTGACAATCATTGTTCCATTCAACTACCTGATCTTTCTTCAGCAGCTTGAAGATTGGCTCACAGGTAGATGTCAGGTGAGAGATGAACCTCACAATATAGTTTAAGCGTCCCAAGAATCCTCTAACCTCCTTTTCAGTGCGGGGGGCAGGCATTTCTTGTATAGCCTTTACTTTAGCTGGATCAACCTCAATGCCTTTGTTGCTGACAATAAATCCCAAAAGTTTACCAGACCTAACTCCAAAAGTGCACTTGCCTGGGTTTAGTCTGAGCTTATATTCCTTCAACCTGGCAAACAACTTTTGCAAATGATCAAGGTGTTCTTCTTCTGTCTGTGATCGGGCTATCATGTCGTCTACGTAAACTTCGATCTCATGATGTATCATATCATGAAACAAAGCTACCATGGCACGTTGATAGGTTGCCCCTGCATTCTTCAGTCTGAATGGCATCACTTTGTAGCAGAAGGTACCCCATTGCGTGATAAAAGTAGTTTTCTCCATGTCCTCGGGGGCCATTTTGATCTGGTTGTATCCCGAGAATCCATCCATGAAGGAAAATACATTGTGTTGAGCTGTGTTGTCAACCAAGATGTCAATGTGTGGCAGTGGAAAATCGTCTTTAGGGCTAGCCCTGTTTAAATCCCGATAGTCCACACACATTCTGACTTTGCCGTCCTATTTAGGCATATGCACAATATTAGCAACCCATTATGGATAGCAAGTAACAGCCAGAAAGCCAACATTGAATTGCTTCATTACCTCAGCTTTGATCTTCTCAGACATGTCAGGCCTCATTCGGCGGACCTTTTGCTTGATCGGTGGACAGCCTTCTCTTGTAGGGAGATGATGGACCACGATATCTGTGTCTAACCCTGGCATGTTTTCATAAGACCAGGCGAAGATTTCAACATATTTGTTCAACAACTGCACTAAGCGCTCTTTGACACTTGGTTCCAGGTTGGCACCCACTTTCACTTCTTTCTTGTCTTCCTCTGTTCCCAAGTTAATGGTTTCTAGAAACTCTTCGTGAGGCAGAATAGCCCTCTCTTCTTGTTGCTAAAGTCTGGCTAACTCTCCCGGCACTTCACAGTCTTCGTCAACCTCGTACTCAGCATGATTGACCAAATATTCAGAGTTACCGAAGGCTAAAGCAGAATAGTCACCCATGGAATCCGGAGTGGATGGGTACCTGTATTTGTGAGTGTGGGTGTGTGTAAGGGATAACCATCCTTAAACAAAACAAAAATGCAAAAGGAAAGAAAATGAACACAACAGTTTATGGATGAAAACGTCCAATGATTCATTAAAACATGGCATATGATAATGAAGAAAATCAAGCCCTTACAAATGGACCTACATGCCCCGGGCAAGGCATGAGGTGAAAATAGTGTACGAATTGTTTAGTTATTACAGACCGAAATAAGAAATTGTTCAAAGATAAAATTACTGGTAATGAAGGTGATGGGAATGAAATCATTTGCTTCCCAGTTGCTTAAACCCCCTTCGACGGTCGGAAAGATCCAATCTTCAAAGTGGCCCTCTTCATCTTCATCTTCTACAACATTAATTCTGTGGTGAGTGATCCTTACAGGTGGCCCTCCAGTCTTGGAACGACGCATAGCCTTCTGTCCTGCCGCTGTAAACCCCAATCCAAACTTGTCCGTCTTATGGGGAAAATCCGGCAATTGCCCCCATACTGTACTCTTCCCTTCTTTAATTACAACCTCTGCGTCCTTGAGAGATGCCATCCTAGATACATGCTTGGGAACGATATGCACCTTAACCATTGTCTTCGCAATTGCTACCTCAGAAGAAACTTCCTCAAAATGTTGGAAAGGCGTTTATATGAACTCGCTGTTGTACCCCAAAATTTACCCTCCCATATTTCCCAAGACATTTCAAGAATAACTCCCAAGTTGCTCAAGATAGCTCAAGAGTTGGATAGTCAAATCACCTCCTAAGGCAGTCAACCTCAAATTAGGGTTTTGTGTTGCATCAAGGTCCTTACATCCAAATGACCTCAATTGCTCCCCAATGCCTAAATATGTTCTCAAGTTCATCCATGTCAAATTTCAAGCCTTGCAAAGGAAGTTTGATCAGTCAATTGCTCAAGAGGCCCAGAAATTGACTGTGGTAGGGCAAAAGTCAATTGTGACCTACAAATAGTCAAACCTCAAGATTTTTTGTCAACATTCTAATTTTGAAGGATAATTAATCATTTGATCAAGGGTTGATCATGATTCATCAAGGATTGCTCAAGATTCATCAAGATTCAAAAGTTGTTAAATTAGGGTTTTGTAGGAAAAGTCAACTCAACTTTGACCAAGTATAACTTTCTCATACTTTATTAGGAATGACCCATCCAAAGCTCATTTTGAAGAGGATGAAATTTCCTACAATACATCTTCACACCCCAAGATCAAGAAATGCACTCAGAAAAAGTTACAAATTTGGACATTATAGGTCATTTTTGAAAGTCAACAAATACACATTGTTTTCCAAAGCTTATAACTTGAGCATGGAATATCAAAATGATATGAGACCAAAAGGGTTGGTTATAGGACATATCAAGGTTTCTAAAAAGTCCAAGAACACCTCCAAAAGTTCAAAATCGAATAAGTTATGCATTGTTGAAGTTGGGCATTTTTCCAAAATTGCCAAAAGTCAACTATCCCCAAAACATCAAATTTTTCCAAATGGTCCCATTTTTTTCCACTTGATTTGATCTTGTGACATCACACACGTGTCCTATCTTCATCCTTGTGTCCAATTATTAATTTTTCTATTTTATTTGATTTTTATTGATTTAATTCATTTTAAATCAATTTAAATCCAAATAAAATATAAATCTTAATCACTTGGTATCTTTTTGATCATTACAGGTCTTTAATATCATTATGGACAAGATCAAATTCGAACCAAGGCATATTATGCACAAAATATTGGATTTTTGATCAATTTAGAAGGTTTAATAATGGAGAATCATCAAATATGGCATTTTTTTTAAATCTTGATCATGGTCTTAAAACACAACATTATGAGGGAGATTCTTTCCATGCTTTCTTGTCTCCTCATTCTCCTCTATAAATAGAGATCCACACAAGCTTGAAAGACACAAAAAAAAGCTCTCAAAAAGCTCTTCAAAAAGTTCTCTAAAAGCTCTTTAAAAAGCTCTCCAAAAATCAAAGAATTAGTGCAAATTATATCTCGAGGTTCCGGCCTTTCGCAATTGACATCAAGCCTCAAACCATCCTCTTGAAGTCCTCATGAGTCTTACAAGGCCCAAGAGCAATCCATCACACGCCTAGCACGCCCACTGGTTTGGTAAAATTTTAAATTTTGAATCTCTAATTTTAATCACATTTTATGGTATGCTAACGTTTGTTTGAGTTTATATAGAACAATTATGGATGGTTGAATCATAGGTTCCACGCAAGAATAAAAAAACACCATAGTTAGAGCATGAAGCTTTCGAAGATCCGAGCTCAAGAATGCTTTCTGCACCCTCCAAAAAAAGGCCCAATTTCTCTACTTTCTCATATTTTATTTATTTGGTTTAATTAATTTACTAACCAATAACAAATTTTCTTTTTATCAAAAATCACAAAAATATCATTTTGTCCAATTAAAATTAAGAACTTTATTTGTCTTTAATAAATTCCGATTAATTAATTAGGTTTTTAATTCTAGGAAACTTTAATTTCTTTTTGTAAATAAATAAAACTAATTAGAATTTAATAGGTTTAATCATTAATTTAACCATTCCATTTTCTTTCTTTAAATAACCAAAAATCCAAAATAACCTTTTTTTTCATTTAATTAATTAATTTAATTTAATGTAGTGATTAATTTAGATTTCTTTCTTTCTTAAAATATAAAAAAAACCACAAAACATTTTATTTATCAAATTAAATTCTAACTTTTATTTTTGTTAATAAACATTAATTAATTGATTTAGAATTTTAAATAGAATAACTTTCACACTTTTGTAAATAATTAAAATTCAATTAGAATTAATCTAGGTTTTAATTACTAACATTAATTTTGATTTCTTTCTTAAAATACCAAAAGACCAAAAATAATTTATTTTTATTCATCAATTTAATTAATTTAATTTAGTAATTAATTTAGGCGTTAATTAGACAATAACTTTAATATATTTTTGTAAATAATAAAATTAATTTAGACATAATTAGGATTTATTAACATTGATCAATTTTATTTTTTTCTTTAAATATAAAAAAAACAAAAATATTTATTTTCATTAATTAATTAATTTAATATAGTTTAATAATTAACTTAGATAATTTATTTCTTAAAATTCAAAAACAAACAAAAAAATCTTTTCTTTAACAAAAAGGGTCAAAACCCTAGAACTTTGTGCTCGATTTAATTTCCCACACGCGTTTGTTTATTTTTATCATATTAATGTACTTGCCTCCGGTTTGTAATAGATAATTAGGAATTTAAATATTTTTACCGCTTTATTTATTTTCCGCATTTTAATTTCAAGGGTTGCTTTTGGCGATGTAAATACCCGACGCCTTGTAATAGTTAGTTTAATTTCCGCAATTTAATTTCCGCAACTTATAAACTGTTAGATGTTTGATAATAGGGAATGCATGACAAGATTGAATGTTTAACTTAAAATCAACATAGATAACCATTGACATATACAAAGATAAAATAAACCGAAAACAACACACTCGCACATGTGCACTCTTAGGGTACACCTCACTTGGTTGCCTTCGAACGTGGTCATTAAGTATAGGAGGTTTTAGAGGTCACCCTCTTGTCCAAAGATCATAGTTGCCTCGAAACGGTTGCCTCGGAAAAATGATCTAAGACATTAGGGTTACCGCTAAGGTGTCCTAACATTGCTTTAGTGACCACACGTCCCTTAATCAAATTGACCCTTAAACTCCAACGACGGTGCTACCTACTCATTCATAGTGGGATAGCATTTTCTAAAGGACATTAGCACAAATTGATTCCTTTTTCGAGTAGGTAGATGGTTCTTAAATACTTGCTCTTTCGAAACAAAACAAAACTTTTCGCACTTACACCTTTCAAACAAAAACTCTTTTCAAACCCACAAACACAAAGAAAAGCAAACTTTTGAAAACACTTTGAGCAAGTACCTAAGAGCCCGTGGATAACCACTGATAGAAAGGGTGCTAACACTTTCCCTTTCTATAATCTACCCCCCGAACCCGAGAAACATCTCGAAAAAGGAATTTTCTATGCTTTTTTCCTTTCCTTGTTGGATAAAATAAAAGACGTTGCCGACTCTTGCTTACTGCGACATTTTGCGAAAACAAACGCAAAACGCGAACCAGCATTCCAAAAACAGCCAGTTCTCTTTCCCACCGTATCACACTCGCCATCCAATTCCACATAGCGGAAGGAATTGAGATGACTTATCATGTACTCTTCCTTGCCGTGCACCGTTATAATCTTACCCTTAACAGGATATTTCAGCATTTGGTGCAAAGAGGAGGTAACTGCACCAGCATAATGGATCCACGGTCTTCCTAACAAATATGAATATGACGGACGAATGTCCATCACAAAAAAGGTGGAGTTGAAAACTTCTGTGCCTACTTTGATAGGAATGTCGACCTCTCCATGAACCATTCTTTTGGACCCATCAAAAGCCCTAACAACGATGTTACTAGGTTTTAGGGTCAATCCTTCGCAGTCCAAACGGTCCAACGTTTTCTTCGGCAGCACATTCAAGGAAGAACCAATATCAACTAAGACATGGGCAATGGTGGTTCCCCTGCATTCAACTGATACATGTAGCGCGTCGTTGTGTTTCCTTCCTTTGGGAGTCAAATCAGCATCGGAAAAGCCAAGGCCATTATCAGCAGTAAGACTGGCCACGCACTCCTGAAACTGGTCAGCCGAAGTTTCTTGGGGCACGTGTGTCGTCTTTAGAAATTTGATGAAGGCCTTAGCATGGGCCTCAGGGCAGAGTAGAAGAGCCAACATGGATATTTTAGAAGGGGTATGCCCTAGCTGTTCCACGACGTTGAAATCACTCTTTTTGATTATTTTCAAGATTTCCTCCATTTCTTTCTGGGTGGTTTCGGGGATAACCACAACATGAGCCTTCGTCCTGACAGGCAATTCTAGTATCCTCTTACCCTTATCGGTATTATCAACAGATGGTCTTACTTCAGGAGTATCCAATTCTTCAATTATCGGGTCTTGCACAGACGGCCTAACAGGCACAGAAGCTTTCGAGGGTCCGAAAACTGCTCGGGGGGGAGCAATCTCCGGAGAAAAAATCCGGCCGCTGCGGGTTATCTTGCTTGTACCCGCAATGTTCCCTACATCAAGGGTTTCCTCTTCAGAATTCTCTTGGACTGCTTCAATCTGGTTGATACCATGTTATAAGATTTCTCCTCCATAGTTCCATGGTATCATTTTGCTAGATTGATACGGGACAGGCCCCGACATGGTGATTTTTAAGGGTACAAATTCAGGATCATGTGTAATCTTGACAGGCCTTTTGCAAGCCTTGGGAAGATTGTCGGATATGGCTATGATTGCAATATCGTTGGTTGAAGTAGCAAAAGTAGCAGGAGTAACAGGAGTGAAGGTATCAACAGGGTTTTTTTGGAAGAGTATCTCTTGGGTATCCATCAGGTGTTGGACACCTGATTTCAACATTGGGTAGTCAGCTCGTATGTTTAAACAAAAGTAGCAGTCTTTTCCGCAGCCTGGGAATATCCCGGCTCTCATCAAATTTTCTTTAATCACTAGTAACGAAGTCAAAAGGTCAGCAACATCGGTAACATGAAGGTCTTCCATAACGGCATGAACGTTATGACCGTGCTTGGGCATCTGAGCAAATATCACATTGGGCTTCTCAGGAGCATCAAATTCTACTTCCTTGGCATCAATCAAGTCTTGGATTTTGTTCTTAAGCGCCCAACAATTATTGGTATCGTGCCCAATACTGTCAGAGTGGTAAGCACACTTGGCATTGGAGCGGTAGTATGGAGAGGAAGTATTAGGGTTCTTTGGCGCTTCCTTCAAACTGGTAAGATTCAGCTTTAACAAATGAGGGAGTACTTGAGCTGGCGTCATGTTGATTCGGGTGAACTGCCGTTGTGGCCTTTCTACCCGTTGTTGATTAGGTCTTGACTGATCGCCGCGAGGTTGATCATTTGAAGAGTTTTGAATCATCACAGCCCCTACAGTTGGCCGGCGCTCGGTTCTTCCTTGACTTTTCTAAGAATAAACAACAGAGGCTTCCTTCTTAGCTGGGAAGGTTTTCTTAACAACAGTGGACGGGGAGGCATCTTTCTTAATCTTACCACTTTTAATGCCGGCCTCGACCCTTTCGCCGGTCAAAATTAGTTCGGTGAATCCTGTGGAGGAACTCCCAATTAAATGATTGAAGAAAGGACCAGACCGGGTCCCCAAAAACATGTCAACTAGCTCCCTATCTAATAATGGTGGCTGCACCCTTCCAGCCAAATCCCGCCACTTCTGGGCATACTCTTTAAATCCTTCATTGGAAGCCATCCCCATACTTTGTAGCTGAGTACGAGTGGGCGCTAAATCAACATTGTATTGGTATTGACGGTAAAAAGCAGCAGCTAAGTCTTCCCAGTTATGAACCTCAGACCTCTCAAGTTGATAGAACCAGTCCAATTGTGTGCCTGACAAACTGTCTTGAAAAAAGTGTACCCAGAGGTCTTTATCAGATGAGTGGGGTTGAATCTTTCTGACATAGGATCTCAGATGCATCTTTGGGCAGGACCGACCATCATACTTAGCAAATGTTGGTACTTTGAACTTGTGAGGAATAACGATCCCAACGACCAACCCTAGTTCTTCAAAATCTAAACCAGGTACCCTTTGCAACTCCATGGCTGCCAATCTATCCTCAAGATTCTTATATTTATCATCCGCCGGGGGATATTGTTGTTCTGAGTAGTCTTCGTCTTCTTCCTCTTCCTCCTCTTCAACTTCAGATTCAGAAGGTCCCGCAACTCCTTTTACTTTACCATCCCCTTCATCAGACGTTGAGGGGAACTCGAGAACTTTTCTAGCGTTGCTTTCAAACCTTCTTCCAAAAGTGGCTACTCCGGGACTCTTCTTCTTTTTCTCTTTATTTTTCTCCAACAGTGCTTTAAGGTCCTCTTGACCCTTTGCTAAGGTCATGAGGAGTTGCTGGAATTGAGAATTCTATGCTTGCAGATCCTTAACCGTCTGCTCCAAATCCATCTTGCTGAAATAAACAACAGAAATATAAGGAAACCTAGTGTGAAGACCTGTTTATGCATATGATGAATGATGTGTTATTCATGTAATGCACTCAAGGATTCAGAAATTCAAATTTATTGCAAACAAAAAGGAACACACGTCATATTAAGAAGAAATTGTTAGTACATAAGTGCCCCATGGGTAAAATATTACAAAATTATTAATGTAAAAAGACATTGCGCATCCTCTTTGGTGCGATGTAAGTGTTGAGAGTTTCCTCCTCATGAAGTCGGCGGGTAAGCTCCAAAACCTTCTTCTCACTGGCATAGAAGCTGGCTTCAAAAGTATTCTGTTCTTCCTTGAGTTGGATCCAACTCTTTTGCATTTCTTCCCATGATGTTGGCATGTCAGGATGTAGGAGGGTGTATGGAACCTCTCCTTCCATAACAGGCTCTTTGATCAAGGGGAGAATGTGAGGATATGGCATCATAAGATTCTGGGCGCGGGTTCGTACCCACTTGAGGTAAGGCTCAAGGGGGATGGAATTCTTGTGCCCCAGTGTCTTACTATCCACCTTGTTGGGCATCCTCCAAGCTCTGATGAACCTTTGTCGAAGTCCTTGCGCATCGTTGTCGAAGTCAAAAACTAGGTCAGGAATCAACATGTCATGAGGGCCATCCCTCCGAGCATATCCAAACTGCCTTAGAGCTAAACAAGGGTTGTAGGTAATTCCTCCCCTAATGCCAAGTAGAGGGACATTAGGGAATTCCCCACAACGATCATTGATGATGACATTTTCTCTAGACCGAGAACACCAATGTACATCAGAATGTGTGAGAGTCATCAACCGTTGTGACCACCTTAAACCTTGCTCATTCTTCAAAACTGATTGTGGAAGGTGAGAAATAAACCACCTTGCTAGGAGAGGAGTACAAAACATGAGAACACCTTTTTTCCTCATTGTTCGTGTGTAAAATAAGTGTAGGATGTCCCCAAGCAATGTAGGTACAGGATTCTGGGATATGAAAATCTTGACAGCATTCACATCTATAAGTTGATCAGGGTTTGGGAACAGGACCAACCCATAGATAAGGAGTGCCACAATCTCTTCAAAGGCTTGTAGATCAAGAGAATTCCAGCAGTCTTGTGCCTTCTCAAACAGAAACTTTTCCAAGAAACCCTTGACACCACTCCTAGTTTCCCAATGTCCCTTGATGTCAGATGGTTGCAAGTGTAATGCTTGAGCAACATCTTCAGGCTTTGGTTCTTTTTCTGTACCATTGTAGGGTAGTTGATGAAGAATAGGAATTCTCAGGAGTTGAGAAAATTCCTCCAAAGTAGGTACTAGTTGGTAATCAGGAAATGTAAAACAGTGGTGTAGGGGGTCAAAGAATTGGAAGAGAACTTTCACCATGTCTTCTTCAATGTTGGAGTTGACCAAGTTGAGAAGTCTACCATGTCTTTCACTGAGAAGATAATTCTCTGGAATCCTGGAAGTGAGCTCCTTGAGTTGAGGAGGAATTCTCACAAGGTTGACTTGAATTGTTTTCCTACGAAGAGATTCCATAACCTACAAAACAAGAACAAATATGAAGATCCAAACCCTTGAAATGGTTAGTGGATGCATATGATGCTTTATGATGTTCATGATGTATGCACAAACACATGTACAAGCAAGTCACACAAAAACCCTAGTTTTAGGCTTGCATGAGGTTTCATAGGTAAATACCCTCTTAAGTTTAGTTGGTTCAAACCTGTCCTATAAATAGTAACCGGGTTCTAAGGAGCTCAATATCACTGGATTGTTTTCTATGTTCATTGTTTTGGTTTAGCCACTTAACTAGCGACCAAAATATTCCAAGAAAACAACCCTCAATGAGTGTAGTATCGAGTATCTACCAACTTCGGACTGCACCAAAGCCGATCATCTCACTACCCCTAAAAAAGGCCAAGATGGTCAAGTAAGGCTCTAAGAGTTCATTAGTGCTTCATGACATCACTCAGCGGCCCCGTATTCTCTTTGATTGACTCAAAGGATACCGGTACTCACAAATATGTCGCACTAATATATCTATTGCTTCAACCATGTCGGTATACCCCGCACAGTTTCCACAATGTATTGCTATTTACCTATGGATGTTTCCCAAATCCGGGTAGAGGATTTCAAGCCCAAACAAGAGAATCAAATGTAAAGCAATCAAAGCAATCAAGATAAGCATGCAAAGGTGATCTAAACCCTAAGGTTACTCCACTTTTAAATTTTTCCCCAGCAGATTCGCCAGTTCTGTGATACGGTGGGAGAACTGACTTGGGATTTTGCGTTTGTGTTTGCAAATGTTTCGGTTTAGCAAGAGTCGCCACCGACTTTTTATTTTATCCTAAGGAAAGGTCAAAAAGCACAGGAAAGACCTTTGAGATGTTTTCTTGGGTTCGGGGAGTAGATTATAGAAAGGGAAGGTATTAGCACCCTTTCTATCCATGGTTATCCATGGGCTCTTAGTTACTTGCTTAGATCACTTGCTTTACTTTTTTCAATTGTTTGAAATGGTGCTTTTCAATTGTTTGAAATGGTGCTTTGTGTGTGGTTTGGAAAGATATTTTGAAAAGAGGCCATCGTTGTGGAAACCTTTGTAATGATTCTTGTTTGAATGTATACAAAGAGGTTTTTGTCTTTTGAAAAGTTTTCAATGTTTGAAAGCGGGGTTTTGAGATTGTGTTGTGAAGTATGTTTTGAAGATAGCAAGAATGTTTTTGCAAGTTTTTGATCAAGTAACTAAGAGATATCTACCCTATTTTACTCAAATATCTTTCTTATGTTTTTAACCCTTTTAACAGTGTTTCTTCACCATTGTATTTGGTGAACAACCTTGTGTTAGGATGTTAAACGGGACAAGCGCGGGTCATCGTATAGACCATGATAGCAATTGTGTCAAGTATTTTTGGCAATTTTCTTGAGGGACTTGATCATTTTGTTTAAGCAACTCAGATAGCGTCATCGAGGGACTATGATCTTTTGTTTTGTTTTTTTGTTTTTTGCCAAAGTACTTGACATGCATACCATGGCCCATTTTTGAAGGCAACAAGTGGATTGTAACCCTAGGGGTGTAAGTGTGCATTGTGTTTGTTTTTTCATGCATTTTTATCTTTGATTAGGTCAAGCTATTTGTTGATTTGATTTTGCATACAAACCCTAATTCTCTAATCATGGCATAATTGAAAGCGTAAAGGTGCGAGAATTTAAATTCTACACTATTACAACATGATATAGGGAGGGGAGTAAAAATTTGAGTAGGGGATTATTTTGTAAGAAATATAAAGCCCTAATTACTATTACATTCAAATTGAATTTGCAAGGCATAATATTTAAATGTACAATATTTAAATAAATACAATAAATAAATATTAAATAAAATGTATTATGCAAAAAAAAGTTTTTATTTGTTCATGTATGCAAAAAGTATTTTTTATGTAAAGAAATGTAAAGAAATAAATAAAAGGTTAATTTTATTTGTTTTTAGGGCAAAAACCCTAATTTCTTAAGAAAATAAATATAATGTATTATTTATGTACAAAAATATATTAACATCTTTAAAAATGAAAGTATATTTAAAAAAAGGTATTTTTTAGTATAAAATATCAATAAAAATAAAATGTATTATTATTGTGTTTTTTATTCTATGCTTTTAATAAAATATATATATATATATATATATTAAATATATTAAGTGTGAAAAAAATAAACTAAATTATTTACAAAAAATGCATATATTTTTCAAGAAAATATTTTTGGTGTAAATAAAAAATAAAAATGAAAATAAGAGTATTTTTGCATTATTTTCATGTTTAACAAAATAATATATTTAATTTGTTGTTTATATTCGGAAAAATTAAAATAAAATATCTAATAAATGAAAAAAATTGTGAAAATATTTTTAGAATATTTTTTATATTTGAAAATAAAATATCAAAGTCAGAAAAGAAATAAAAATGCAAAAAATAATAAATATACAAGAAATGGGCCAGGGGGGTGTGAAACTGAAAATAGGGGTGTCAAAAGCAGGAAGTAGCCAGGTCCAACCCAACAACTTCATCTTCTTCCTCTGTCCAACAGAAGTTTGAAAAAACGTGCGCTTGCTATACAAACCTGTATCTCCTGTTTCAGTGATCTTTTGACAAAACTCAAAACATGAAACTTGTAGAGCATCAAACAACGAATCTAACCATGTAAAAAACTTAAGCTAACTCTCAAAGACCAGAGAGAATTTCTCTGGCCCTAATTTCTAAGCTAGTTTTTTCAGAAAGTTCATGGATGAAATTCTCCTAGCACGATTAATATAAATGGAAACTAAGCACATGTATGGTTTCAGGGCTATGAATACAACATCTTTCATTCACAAACCTAAGTCTAAATGTTCCTAAATAGAGAGATAGAAGTTCATGAAATACCTGTTTCAGTTGAGTTCGAGCTGGACAATGCAACAACTTTCAATGGTGCCTGAGGTTCTTTTGAGCTTGCTTGATGTCCCTTGAACCTTTCCCAATGCTTAGTTTGTTTTGAAGTGGCCTGAATCGTGCTACAGAACTCAACCTGTAAAGCTTCCAAACAAAAATGGCAATATGTGTTAATGGAGTTACAACAACTTGTGAATGGTCTGGATAGCTTAGGTATATTTTTTGGAATGTGTTTGAAGTGATTTTGGACAAAACGCACGAGGGAATTTGATGGTGGCTTGTGATTTGCAGAACTGGCCCTGTTTTGCAAGAAAATGTGGTTTTTGAGTATGAGGAGGTTTGAGAGGTCAAAGGCTCGTGCTTCTTGCTTGCTAGGGTATGCAAAACTTGTTTGACAACTTTTCTTTTGTTGGTTTTATCAGATGTGTGAGATATAAGCTTTTTGCCTTTTGACTTGTTTTGAAAGCAAAGTTTGAAATGAAGTGAGATACGCATGTACATGCTATCTCCAAGCATGCACCAACTTCTTGTACTATGCCTGAGATTGTGGAGCTTGTTTGCTGCAAAGTAAGAAAGTCCAAGGCTCAAGAAAATGCAATTTGACATAAAGTGGCCTTTATGAAAATGGAAGTATGACCTTTATGCTCAAAATGGAAAAATTCAATGAACAAAGCTTTATTGATCAGAACAATGCCAATATCCAATGTATTTGCATTCAATTTTGGAGTGTAAATTAGTTTAGAGGCATGTAATTATGTACTAAGCTAGTTTGGTCAGATTTGCAACTTGGTATGAACATGTATTGGCCATGGTTACAAAGTGAGTTTTTGCCAACTTCAAGCATTCGATTCTCCCTAACCACAAAGGTGTTTGAGGAGTTCTTGGACAATTTGGAAATCTTGCAACATGTACTATAATCCATCTTTGAAATGCAACTTGAAACTCCAAGTGGAACTATGTGAAAAATGGCCAAGAAAATGGGCCAAAATCCTGCCTAAACTAGGGCAAAATTTCTGTAAGTTAAAAGTTTTAGGTACCCTTGTTCCAAAAATCATAACTTGAGATCAAAGCTTCTTTTGAGAAAACTTTGTGAATCAAAGTTGTAGACTTTGTGATGGACTACAACTTTCATGTTGTAAGTTTTATTTTAATCCATTTGCATCTTGGTGAAAATATGGGGCAAAGTTAGAAAAAAATAAGAAAATTTCATAACTTAGAAAATTTCTAAGTTATGAAAATTTTCCATTTTAAACCCTAATTTGCAATTTTGGGTTTCTTGATGAACAAGTTTCATAATCTGACATGTTTTGATGGAAAATGACTCTTGACACTTGATTTTGACCAAAAAGTCAAAGTTTGACTTTTCAGCGTACAGTCAAATTTTGATCAGTTGACTAAAAAATTCATCTGTCAATCCTATGCATTTGAGATATTTTGAACTTGTTGAATGGGTCAAGATGATGTCATTGAGTCTTTGAATCCATGGTTGAGCTTTATTTGCCATTGGTTAGGTCAAACAGTCAAAAATTGCCTTTGTACAGTCAAAACCCTAAAAATGACCATTTGCCCTTTTGGTGATCTGATCAAATTTCTTGTGGAATTGTGATCCAAACTTGATCAAATGGCTCATATGAATTCATAATGTTTATGTGGGTCAAAATTCATGATGTTTGACTGTCAATTGGCCACAGTTGACTTTTTCCCCAATACAACTGATTTCTAGGACAATTGTCCAATTGACTGGGCAAAAATTTGAATCAATGCTTGAAACTTGGTATGGACAAACTTGTGAGTCCAACATGAAGTATGAAAGTCACTTTGGGCATTGTAGGTCAAAACATCCCTGTGCAAACTCAAACCTTAATTTAGGTCAACAGTGCGAGGAGGTGTCTTGAGCAGAGCAAACCCTAGCTTGATCTTGAGTTCCAAGAGTCTTGTGATGAGAAATGTTGATGAAATGGGAGGGAAAATTTTGGGGTACAACAGTTAGGGTTTTAGAATACTTATTTGTGAGCCTCTCTAATATCATCTTGATAGAATAGTAGGATTGTTTTGGGGTTATAAGTTCTGTGTCAGATGCTCATAAGATTTTAAGCATTGAGTGGTTTTGTGTCAATTATCATAAGCTTTTAAGCATTAAGTTTTGTGTGTCTTGAAAGAGTAACTTCTGGTTTTGTTCTCTACTTTTGTTTAGAGTTGATCAAATCGCTGAGTGTGATTGAAAAGGGATTCGAGGAGGGCCTCATACCTAGGTGTGTCTTAGGTAGAAGTTAAGCAAAGGGTATGTGATTGTTGATGACTTAACTAAAGAAGATGATATCCTAGAAGAAGTTGAGACAACTATTCCTACATATGATGTGGTTCTTGAAGAAAATGTTTCAATGTCCAACACAGATGTTGCAGGCTCAAGTGCAAATTATGAAGTTGAAGAACCTCGGGTAACTAATAAAGGGTCATCCCTCATAATTCAAAAGGATAATCCAAAGGAAATTATAATAGGAAATCCTAAACAAGGAGTGGTCACCAGATCAAGAGAAACTGTGTCAAATGCTTGCTTTGTATCCAAGTTTGAACCAAAGAACGTGAAGGAAGCCTTGACTGATGAATTCTGAATAAATGTTATACAAGATGAACTTAGTCAATTCAAGATAAATGAAGTATGGGACTTGGTGCCAAGACCTGACGGGGTAAATGTTATTGGTACAAAATGTGTGTACAAGAACAAGACGGATGAACAAGGTGGTGTCACAAGAAATAAAGCAAGACTTGTTGCACAAGGATACACTCAAATTCAAGGCATAAAC
This sequence comes from Vicia faba, assembly GCA_948472305.1. Lineage (NCBI taxonomy): Eukaryota > Viridiplantae > Streptophyta > Magnoliopsida > Fabales > Fabaceae > Vicia > Vicia faba. The sequence continues at coordinate 953,525,326 of OX451737.1, forward strand.
TTTTATGAAATATTTTCCCATGTGGCTCGCTTGGAGTCTATCAGATTATTGCTCGGAGTAGGTTGTCATCTAAGGTTCAAGATGTATCCAATGGATGTAAAGAGTGTTTTTCTAAATGGTTAACTAAATGAAGAAGTTTATGTAGAACAACTAAAAGGGTTTGTTGGTCCTTCCTTTCCTGATCATGTGTTTAGACCGAAGAAGGCCCTGTACGACTTGAAACAAGCTCAATGAGCTTGGTATGAGAGGTTGACTAAATTTCTAGTCAATCATGGATATAGAAATGGTGGAATTGACAAGACACTCTTTGTCAAAGATGAAGCTGGAAAGTTGTTGATAGCTCAGATCTATGTAGATAACATTGTTTTGGGGGGGATGTTTGATGAAATGGTCCAACATTTTGTCAGGCAGATGCAATCTGAGTTTGAGATGAGTTTGGCAGGTGAATTGACTTACTTCCTTGGATTGCAATTCAAGCTGATGGAAGACTCTATTTTTCTCTTTTAATGCAAATATGCAAGGAATATTGTGAATAAATTTGGATTGGAAAATTTAATCCATAAGAAAACTCCTGCTCCTACACACCTTAAATCATCCAAAGATGACAAAGGAATTAGCATTGATCAAAGTTTATATAGAAGCATGATTGACAACCTTTTATATCTTATTACTAGCAGATCAGACATCACTTTTACTGTTGGAGTATGTGCAAGGTATCAAGCATAACCTAAGGTAAGTCACATTAACCAAGTGAAAATGATTATGAAGTATGTGAATGGTACATGTGACTATGGTATGTTGTATTCCCATGAAACAAATTCTTCATTGGTGGGATTTTGTGATGTTGATTAGGCTGGAAGTGTCGATGATAGGAAGAGCACCTCTGGAGGATGTTTATTTATGGGAAACAATTTGATTTCTTGGTTCAGTAAGAAATATAATTGTGTTTCTTTGTCTACTTTTGAAGCTCAGTACATAGCAGCAGGAAGTAGCTACTCCCAACTGGTGTGGATAAAGCAAATGTTGCTTGAGTATAATGTCACACAACATGTCATGACATTATTTTGTGACAATTTGAGTGTTATTAATATTTCCAAAAATCCAATTTAGCATAGTAGGACAAAGCACATTGACGCCAGACACTATTTTATTAGAGAACTTATGGAGGACAAAGTCATAACGCTTGTGCATGTTAGCATTGAGAACCAGCTTGCTGATATCCTTACAAAAGCTCTTGATGTAGTTAAGTTTGAGAACCTAAGGAGGCGACTAGGGATTTATATCTATGAAGAATTATAACAACTACTGTTGGTGCTGCATCTTTTGATGAAGATGCTAAGGATGGTGTTGCACCTGATAAATATTATGTCGATGATATTAGAGAAGAAGAAGTTGCTGATGCATGACATTTGGTCATGTGATTTTGTTTGGGTCTGTCTTATGATTCTGTTTATTTTGGTTTATGATTTTGTAATGGTTAAATGCCCAGGATATTTTTAGTTTTTGCACCATGATACTTAAACTTTAGGTGCTTAAATTTTTGATAATATTGTCTACTTACCTTTGTCATATATGGCTAAAAAGGGGGAGTAATATGATACTGAGGGTGCTGGAGCTGGTACTACTTTTGAGGGGGAGAATTTATGATTCTTTATTGAGATAGAAGATGTTAAGGGGGAGTCTCTAAAGAGATTTCAGACATGATGTCTTGACATCATGATGTTGAGAACTTAGGTTCTCTATTTGTGGCAGTTGTGTTAGTAGATCAACTAACTACTAATTGCGTCTTTGATTTGTGTGCTGCTAATTTTTGTGATGCTAACCTTGCTTCTATTTTTTCGTTGATGTACCTCTTATGTATGTGTTTGATTTATTTCCAAGCATACTTTTTGAAGGTTTTATCGTGCAAGCATTATTTGGGTGTTTTAGCCAAAATGTGCCAAAGGGGAGATTGTTATTTCTCTGAAATCATGATTGGCATACATTTTGGTAAAACCAACTTGGTAGCAACATGTTGAATAAGATGTTCCAATTGCAGTTTCAACATGTTGTATATGATTTCCCAACCATGAGGATAAGACATCGCGTCTGCAACAGCTAACAATTATGTTTCAGCTGATATTTAGTTACTGAATATTCAAGAAATATTTAGTTTGCTTATATGGTTTCCAAGATTGACAAATCATATATTCTATGTTGGTTTTCAAAGATATGCATAGTTTCTAAATATGGAGACATTTTAGGAAATTAATGATTAAAGACCTATTTTCTTGGAGAAGTTTGTGCATACTTTTTGCAGCCTCACTGTTTTAATTTGAAGCCCAACCTAGACCAGAATATTGTTATAAATAGATTAGTGTATACCTAGTATTAGGTAGAACTTACGTGTGTGTTTTGTTAGGGTTTTAGAATCCTTATTTGTGAGCCTCTCTAATATCATCTTGATAGAATAGTAGGACTGTTTTGGGGTTATAAGTTCTGTGTCAGATGCTCATAAGCTTTTAAGCATTGAGTGGTTGTGTGTCAATTATCATAAGCTTTTAAGCATTAAGTTTTGTGCGTCTTGGAAGAGTAACTTCTGGTTTTGTTCTCTACTTGTGTTTAGAGTTGATCAAATCGCAGAGTGTGATTGAAAAGGGATTCGAGGAGGGCCTCAATCCTAGGTGTGTCTTAGGTAGAAGTTAAGCAAAGGGTAGTGATTAAGTGCATAGGCTGTAAACTGGGATGTTTGTTGTGAGGTCTATAAATTGATACTATCTAGTTAATTTCATCCCTGGCTTGGTAGCCCCCAGAGTAGGCGTTGTTGTCACCGAACTGGGTAGACATATATGTGTGTTATTTACCTTCCACACTGATTATTATATTCATATACCTTGTTTTTGTGTGTTAAATTCGAAGTCGGTGTCCTGACATCTCTTAGGACATTCGGGATCTGATAGCCATATTTTCAGAATTTTTTATGCTAGGATGATGATTTTAGGGCATATCTGTGTTTTGATAATAAGAAAGTTGTTGGTGGTGGTATTGGATAAGCTCTTGGTTTTGTGGTTAGGTATTTGGCATGTATTGGTTGAGAGTTTAAGTGTTTGTGGGTCGATAATTTTGTTGGGTATGAGGTTGTGTGTAAGTAGTCTAGTAATTTTGTTGGGAGTTATGAAGCTTCTTTTGGGTAAGTGGTTTGGTGTGGGTCGTATAAATACATATCTTTAGAAAAAAATCAATTGTAACTTATATTTACCAATACGTATAATTATTAGTTGGTTTAGATTTGGTTGGCTTGTCATCATCGGTTAAGACTCGTTGGTGAAGGCGCCTCTATTGACAACACTCAGCTTTAGCGAAGTATTTCCAATTGTCAAAATCCCATTGTTCATTTTACATTAATGTCATTGTCCAAGGCACATCGGGGGATATGGAATTTGTTGATGTATGTCAAACTGCAATTTCACATGGTCACTATGGTTCATCTCTATAATGGTGAACCTGGTGATCGGTGTGCATGCAATCCAAACGGCTACATATTATTCGTTGATTTCATGATAATGTTCCAAACCTAGATATGACCTCCAAATAAATTGTAGAGAAAAAATAAATTAGATTAGTAAATAGGTTAAATAATCTATTATGAAATGATTCTTTTAGTGGAAATACATCGTTTGGTGTTAGGTGGTCCAAAATATTTCGATAGACAATGCAGTGTTATATTTATGAGTGTCCTAAATAAGGGTGCTCTATAAGTATTCTTTCCCTCAAGGGTTTAGGGGACAAATTATTACACCCCCAAAAGCATAACTTACATTAATTATCCTCTTCAGAAGCTTATATCTAAGTGTTGTAACCGGTTTTAAAATTTAGAGTCGCCACTCTTAATTTTTATCCTAAGGAAGGGAATATAAAGGATAACCCAAACATGGACAGAGATTCTAAGTTGTTGGACTCGTTTTTAGACGAAGGGAAGGTGTTAGGCACCCCTCATCTACCTTGTTCACAAGGATACTAGGGTTTAGAAGTGCAATCTTTAAGAAATAGGGTTTTAGTTTTTTATTAGGAGAACTCGCTTTGATTTTAGTCGTATGCCTACGTATCCTCTTATGAATAATCATAGTCCCAATTCATAGTTCGCAGTTTGTTGGTGTTTTTTATGGATTACGAAGTTATTTGAATTCCCCTTGTACTTAGTCTAGGTGTGTGAATAGCAGAGTTAGTTAGACGAAGTGCGCAGTTAATTAAAATATTCTCGTAATCCTTTTTTTGAAAAATCGATTGTTAAGTTTAATTAATTTATGAAAAAAAGGTTTAGTGTTGGTTGAATATTTTTTAATGTATTAATTGTAAAAATGTCTTTATTAATGCATGATAAAAAATGATTTTTAATGCAATAGAATAAATAAAATATTTTGATAAGTTAAAAAATAATATTTGATTTTATAATAATAATAGTAAATAATATTAAAATTAAAAATATATATTAAAATATAAAATATAAAAAACATAAATATAAATAAAAAAGAATTAAATTAAAAAACACATGTGGGGTGTGAATTATATTGGGCTAGTAAAATAGGGAGGTGTGTGCAGGAAGTAAGGGTCCAAGTCTAGATATTAAACTTGGCCCATTTGGCTGATGGAGGTGTGACTTTGAGCGTGTTAGGAAAATGAAAACGGAGGGAGGTGCGAGTAGTATGGGCCTGGCCTAAAGCGTTTGGGAGTCCGTTTGGACTCCATGCGAACGGGAGCATTGTAATACCATAGGCACACTGTTTAGGGATAGTTGATTTAGGATCACTCAATTATGATTGAGGGAGTATGGTAATACAGTGGGACGACATGCATCTGATAGTTGGAAACAATATATTTTTGTTTTTATGCATAACACTTCATTTCATTTTCATCTCTCTTCCTCTTCCTTGTTTCTCATTCTCTCTTCTCACCAACAACGCTGAAACCCTAATCGCCACCGTTAAAACCTTAATCGACGGTGATCATATCCTTGCCTCCAAATTATAACCCTAACCAACCTCTATTTACCCCCAATAAACCCCCAAATCGTGACAATAATCAAAGAAAAAAAACGTAAAAGCTAAGTTTGTTACCTCTGATCATAGATGTTCTTCGAGCCTCCTTTTTGTAACTCTCTTTCTGATCTCCTCTTCTTTGGTTCTTGACAGGTACATTGATGATGGAAGGAGGTAGTAGCAGCGCAACAAATAAGAGCTAAGGTTTCAGATGTTGAAACCCTAAGATGGAGCGGTGACGAGAAAGAGTTGACGATGGTGGGGCTCAGACCTTGTTCCTCTTTTAGGCCTTGTGAAGTACCTCCTCTGTCAATTTTTCTCCTCCCTCTCTATGTTTTAATCTTAGGTTTTTATAGTGTTTAGGATTTAGGTATATTAGGAAGGTTTTGTGAGATTGTAGTTATTTTCTTGATTGATTAGAGAATTAGGTTTTTTAGAGATTACTTTTTGATTCTGTTGTAATTTGTATAAAGTTTGCATGATGATTTGATTCAGTTTTGATTCTATTTCTCTTTGTATTGATTCTGTTTGATTTGGTTATGATTTTGTTTGTAAATTTTTGATTAGATCTGATAAGTTTTGATTTAGTTTTATTTGATTCAAATAGTATCCGTTATAACATTAAAAAACGTTTTTCTCTCTTAAAATCTGAACAGTAAGCATTTTTACATTAAAGCATACGTTTTTCCTTTGATTTGAATAGCGAACATTCTTTCTCTTCCTTGATTGGAATTGGGCCTGTTTGAGTTTGGGCTTGCAATCAGTAAAAGGTTGGACTGTGCGATTTGAAAGCCTTCTTGAGTTTTGACTTATCTTTAGTCAGCTTTTTTTAATAATAAAACTAATATAATTTTGTTACGTAAAAACCAAATAACTTCTCAACACAACCCAACCTGAAATGGGCCAACCTTGCATCAATTATTGGGCTTTCACCAATGAACTGCTATGGGCCTTTTCTGATTTAATCTATTAGGCTTTAAAAAATGAATTGCTTTATGGGCCTCTTAAAATAAAGCATACCCCTTTCTCTTAAAATGAGCCTTAATACCATAGTGGGCCGGTCCAATTTTACCAATAAACCCCCTCTTGTACTTAACATACCCCCCTTTTCTATTCATTCATAAATGGGTCAATGCATTTTGCCTATCACACCCCTCTTGCGAGAGAAAATGAATGGGCTTTAAAAAAAAATACACGGGCCTTTTCTGATTTAGAAAGGCCCAAGAATTCTTAACAATGTAAAACCCTTTACAAATTAAATGAGAGTGAATATCAAAAGGTCTTAATTGAAACGTAATGGGCTTAAATTTTTACATGGGCTTTTCTGACTTAGAAAAGCCCATTAATTTCTTAATAAGGTAAAAAATCCCCTTTTTATGAATTTAAACCTCAAGCAAATGATAACTCTGAAATTTAATAAGGGATGGAAGATTTAGAAATTAGTAGGGAAAATTTAGGGTATGACAACTGCCCCTATTTAATTTCCTTTTGATTGAATAATGCAAGAATACGCAGGTCTCGCATGTTCTAATCAGAAGTTATTAAATATTGGAAGACCCCAAAATTTGTCCGCAAGATTATGAGTATACGATGTACAACATTCCTACGGGTATGAAGAATAGGCATAGATGATGATGTATCATCTTACCAACATTTGAACCAAAGTTTTGATTTAACTTAGACATGACGACACATATAACTCGTCAGTATCTAAGAGATTGTAGATTCTTTTTCATATTTACCAAAATACAAGTTTTGAAAAAGTTGACTTACTAATGCTTGGAGACTAATATAGTAAGTTTTGATTTAATTTTATCTATTCATTGCAACATAGGGGATGAATGAAAAAAAGTTTGATAACATATTGCTGCATGGAAACTGATGCAATGAATTATGCAGATTTCGTTATGTTTACTACAACCTAGGGAGTAAATAACACGAGGATGAACCTGTGCCTTTATCACAACCTAGAGGATAAAAGACAACAGGGGCGGGCTTATGTTATTCATCACAACCTAGGGAATGAATAATATAATCCTGAAAATTCGCATATCTATCACAACCTAGGGGATAAATATTTGAAAACGTAATTCTCTCACCTACCGCAACCTAGGGGGTAGATGATTGAAAATGCTTGATAATACATTGCTGCATGGAGACTGACGCAATGAGTTATATCACAAATTTTGTCATGTTTACTACAACCTAGGGAGTAAAAAATACGAGGAGAAACCTGTGTATTTATCGCAACCTAGGGGATAAAAGACAACATGGATGGGCTTACGTTATTCATCACAACCTAGAGGATGAATAATATAAACCTGACAATTCACATATCTATCGCAACCTAGGGGATAGATAATTGAAAAAGCTTGATAACAACATTGCTGCATAGAGACTGACGCAATGACTTATATTGTTGACTTCGTTATGTTTACTACAACCTAGGGAGTAAAAAGTATGAGGATGAATTCACGTATTCATTTCAACCTAGGGAATGAATAATATGAATATGGCAATTCGCACATCTACCACAACCTAGGGGATAGATGATTGAAAAAGCTTGATAACACATCGCTACATGGAGGCTGACGCAATGAGTTATACCGCAGATAAAAAAGTTGGTTTTTGATGATCAAATCTTAGATAACTAGATCAAAGATGAGATCTTATTTTTACCGGTTGTGTCTGTTCTCAACCAAGGAAATTGTTTGTTTTGATAATCTGATGGAGGGCCCAAAGATATCGGTTTCGCCCAAAATATGTTTGAAAAAATGCCATGTATGATGTATATGCATAATGTTCTAGATTGATATGGAACCCAAAGTGTATATGCATTGAGTGTCTATGTATGCCCTAAGTATTTACATATGTACAAAATGTGTGTCTATGCCCCAAATATTATGAAAAATGTTTTTGGTATTCTCTCCTTTTAAACCATTGGTTTTGTGTTACCACCTCCCCGACGTTGTATGTTGCAGTATCTTTGAATTGATTTGAATAAGGTGAATAAGTGTCAGCAAGATCTTGATATTTTTATCGCAGGCGCATGCGTAGGATGCAGGCGTGACATAGATGTGGATGTAGGCGTGGATTTTCTTTTGATGTTTTTCTAACCAAAATTCTTTTTTGATATTTCATCAAGTGCTTTTATTTTTCAAATCCCCAAAATGATTTCAACAAAGTATTCACAAGAAATAATTGTACTATTTTGCAAACAAGTCCAAAAAAAAAACATAATTGAAAGATTTGAAAAAGTCAATGTTTTATTGATTAAATATGCCTTTGAATAGGCGAGAGTACAAGATGCAATTCCTTGAAAGAGGTAATTACGAAAAGTTTTAAGCAATGGTAATGAAAATGATAATTGCTACTGTTGTTTTCCCAATGTCCTTTTGACAGCTCCAATCTCCTTTGCTTTTGAGTCAAATGATTTAGATCAATCCCTTCCTCCATGGTCGCAGTCGTGATTCTTAGATTGTAGTCTTTTTGTTCTTTATTTCTTTGCGTAAGATCCCTAATTTTTGCCTCGATCGCCCTCTCGGGTTTTTAATCCATCGGGATAATTTTTTGTGCATGTCCCTAATTTTTTCCTGGATTTCCCTTTAGGGTTTTCAATCCACTGGGACGCTACTTTTTTCCTAAGTCTCCTGTTTAAGGTTCGAGCTTAGCAAGCTTATATACATAGTATTTTTTAACTGCGTCTGAATTTTTCGGATGTGGTAGTTCTTCCTCATCCATTGTTGTGAAGATGAGACCACCACCAGAGAATGTTGTTTTTACCATATACGGACCTTCGTAGTTGGGTGTCCATTTACCGTGTGAATCGAGGCAAGGTAGCAGAATCTTCTTGAGCACCAATTCCCGTTCTTTGAATACTCGAGGTTGGACTTTATTTTCAAAGGCTTTCTTCATTCGCTTATGATATAATTGATTGTGTCATAGAGCAGTCAAGCGTTTCTCTTCAATGAGATTGAGTTGATCAAGTCGCGTCTAAACCTATTCTGCTTCTTCAAGCTTTGTTTCCATTAGAACTAGAAGTGATGGAATCTCTATTTCAACTGGGAGTACCGCCTCCATGCCATATACTAGAGAGAAAGGAGTTGTACCTGTTGATGTGCGTACGGAAGTACGATAGCCATGTAGAGCAAAGGGAAGCATTTCATGCCAATTTTTACATGTCTTCACCATTTTCTGAATGATTTTCTTGATATTTTTATTGGAGGCTTCGACGGCCCCGTTCATTTTGGATCAATATGGTGAGGAATTATGATGCTCAATCTTGAAATTATCACATAACTCCTTCATCATTTTGTTGTTCAGATTAGACCCGTTATCCGTAATGGTTCTGCTCAGAACCCCATATATGCATATGAGATTTTGCTTGAGGAATCGAGTAATCACTTGACTTGTCACATTTATGTAGGATGCCGCTTCTACCCATTTGGTAAAGTAATTAATAGAAACTAGTATGAACCGGTGTTTGTTATATGCTTTTGGTTTGATCATGTCTATCATGTCAATTCCCCACATCGGAAACAAACAAGGAGAGCTCGTAGCATTCAGAGGAGCAGGTGGAACATTCATTTTGTCAGCATAGATTTGGCACTTGTGACATGTGTGATACGGTGGCAGAACCGACTGTTAATACTGGTTTTGCATTTGTGTTCGCAAATGTTGCGGTAAGCAAGAGTCGCCACCGACTTTTCTTTTATCCAAATTAAGGAAATGGTGAAAAGAACAGAAAAGACCTTTTTGAGATTTTTTGAGTAAGGGGGTAGATTATGGAAAGGGAAGGTGTTAGCACCCTTTCCATCCGTAGTTATCTACGGGCTCTTAGTTCCTTACTAGTTGTGATCGGTGGGAATGAGAACTGACTGTTTTGGAATGTTGGTTCATGTTTGTGTTTGTTTTTGCAAAATGTCGCGGTAAGCAAGAGTTGCCACCATCTTTTATTTTATCCAACAAGGAAAGGACAAAAGCACAGAAAAATTCCTTTTTGAGATATTTCTCGGGTTCGGGAGGTAGATTATAGAAAGGAAAGGTGTTAGCACCCTTTCTATCCGTAGTTATCCACGGGCTCTTAGGTACTTGCTCATTGTATTTTCAAAAGTTTGCTTTTCTTTGTGTTTGTGGGTTTGAAAAGAGTTTTTGTTTTGAAGAGAGTGTAAGTGCGAAAAGTTTTGTTTTGTTTTAAAAGGAGCAAGTACTTAAGAACCATCTATCTACTCGAAAAAGGAATTAAACTGTGCTAATGTCCTTTAGACAATGCTATCCCACTATTGAGGAGTAGGTATCATCGTCGTTAGAGTTTTCTGGTCAATTCGATTAAGGGACGTGTGGTCACTAAAGCAATGTTAGGACGCCTTAGCGGTAACCCTAATGTCTTAGATCATTTTTCCGAGGCAACCGTTTCGAGGCAACTATGATCTTTGGACAAGAGGGCGACCTCTAAAACTTCCTATACTCAATGACCACGTTCAAAGGCAACCAAGTGAGGTGTACCCTAAGAGTGGCATGTGCAAGTGTGTTAGTTCGGTTAATTTTATCTGTACATGTCATGGGTGAGCTATTGTTGATTTTAAGTTCATACATTGGATCTTGTCATGCATTGCCTATATGTCAAACATCTAACATTGTATAGTTGCGGAAATTAAATTACGGGAAATTAAATCTAAACTATTACAAGGCGTCGGGTATTTACATTGCCAAAAACAAACCCTTTAATTTAAATTGCGGAAAATAAAAATAAAGCGGTAAATAAATAAAGTCCTAATTAAAAGCTATTACATTCCGGAAGCAATTACAATATTGGAAATAAATGGATCGCGTGCAAGAAAATTAAATCGGCGTATTTTTTAGGGTTTTGACCCTTTTTTGAAAGAAAGTATGTTTTTTTGTTATTTTTGGAAATTATGGAATTAAATTAAACGAACAATTAAATTAAATTAAATAATGAAAATATTTTTGGATTTTTGAGTATTTAAAGAAATAAAATAAATTAATCAAAGCTAATAAAAACCTAATTATCTAAATTAATTTCAATTATTGCAAAAATATTAAAGTTATTTCCTAATTAAACTAAATTAATTGAATTAATATTTATTTACAAAAATAAAGTGTTGAATTTAATTTTAATAAATAAAATATATTTTTTTGTTTTTGATTTTATTAAGAAAAAAGATTAATTGATTAGTGATTAATAAAAAGAATAACAATTAATTAATTAAAGGAAAATAATAAAAATAGAGAGAGAGTTTATGAGTATACGGGCCTGATTGGAGGGGTGAAACAGCTGTTGGCGTCATGTGTAAACTGTTTTGTTTTGGCCATTTGTGTTTTGGCTTTTGGCCATTTGTGTTCTGGCCTCAACGTTCCTTAACCTTCTCAGGATGTCTGTCTCGCCATGTATTGGTGTCATGTGTAAACTGTTCTGTTTTGGCCATTTGTGTTTTGGCTTTTGGCCATTTGTGTTTTGGCCTCAACGTTCCTTAATGAACCTGCATGGGATCCTGTCTAAATCTGCAGTGTTGAATATCATGAACACATTAAATAAATTACTATATATCATAAAATACAAATAAAGCCAATATATGAAGAAATTTAATGTTTAGGCCCAATATGACATGTATGAATGATTATACCCTTTTGATCATGGAGATCAAATCAGCCTTACCCTTAGAGAAGTAGTGATATGAATGCTTTTATGCCTTTTGATCATGGAGATCAAGCCAGCCTTACCCTTACTGGAGAAGTAGTGAGATGTTGGTTTGTAACTGGGATGACATATTTGTAGTGAGATGTTGGTTTGTAACCGGGATGACTTGTTTGTGGTGAGAGAGAGATTTGTAATAAGGATTTCAAGGTTTTAGGGTTCTTGAAAGAATTTGATATTCTGACAGCGTTGTGGCAAGGTTTTTTTTTCTCTTCCTTCTTTGTGTAAAAAGAATGAGATTATATAATGGAAATTAGAGCAAAGAAAATGGGCTTTGAATGTGCAATTGGGCCTCCAATGTTCACTTGAATTCGTCACGTTGCATGCTAAATCGCAGGGGCTTAAGTGCAATTTTCGGAGTTGAAATGTGAAAACAAAATGTATCCGATATCGAGAAATAACTCCTGTCCGAAAATCGGTTCAATCGGATAAACGGTGAATTAGTTATGAATTTTTGAAGTTTCAGCTCAGACAAACTTATTTTGGGCTCCAGTGTCGACTCTGACACGTTCTTCAATAAAAAACTAGTATTGATCGGAGCATAATCCGGTCTCGACTTTTGAAGCAAAGTTGTAGATCTATGAGTCAGTGACCTTGTGTAAAAATATGAGCCCAATCCGATAAAAATTGACCGAGTTATGAATTTTCGAAGTTTCGGCCCAGATGAAATAATATTCAACATTCAGGATTTTCGGCGCGTCACGCATGCTCTGAGCAAAAAACGAAGACCTTTTGGATACCATTTGAACTCAATACCTTCTGTGAAAACTTAGCCAACTCAATTTGTGAAATTTTGGGGCCGGAACCAGCTCGATACGATTAAAATCGACCAAGTTATGATTTTCTGAACATGATGCAAATAAACTTCTGTCACAAATTTTTTGTATGAAAATACTTGATAAATCCACATTTTTGAAGACCTTCTGATCGAAATTGGCTTCCAGCCGTGAGAGATGAAAACATAGATGACGTCAAGAAGGAATTTTGGCCACCGGAACGGGTTCAAAACGAGCCACGATCTTCAAGTTATGAATTTTTTAGCGCGTAAAAACTGCACTTTCAGCACACTTTTTCACCATATTTCTTCGAGAAAACTCACACAATCGGATACCTTCTTTAAAGAATTGACTCTTGAGCCGAACTTGAATTTGAGAATACGTTATCAGAGATGTCTTGGCGAAAGAACACCTGAATATGACGCGCCGGGTTGGACTTGTGAATCTTTCTTGAAATGTTTTGAGAAATATGGGAGGGCAAATTTTGGGGTACAACAGTTGCCCCTGTTCAATCTTCTTAAGCCCGAGGATATAGAATGGTTTTCGGGCCTTTCATGATCCGAAGGTGGAAGATAATTGAATACTAGAGCACCCAGAAATTTGCACTCGCATGAAGTGGTATCAGCCTGGTGATGTCGGGAATGGGCTTATAGATGCCATTTGGAGATTGTTGGTAGGAGATGGGCTTAAAGATGCCATCAGAAGGAGTGTCGATCGCGTAAGAGATTCCTTAGTGAGAGCTTGTATACCTGTTGTTGAGGGAGATTCCGCTGGGGAATGCTGTTCTTTGTCTTAGGAGAAATAGAACTTTAGGAGCTTCGGTCGTCCGTTATTCTACCGAGGAATCATCTCTGTTGAATTTTAGGAGCTTTGGTCATCCGTTATTCTACCGAGGAATCATCTCTGTTGAAGAGGTGAGAGTGAACTAATATCTGGTTGCAACCCAGGCTTCATAGTGATAAGACTGGCTGCTATCTGGTCGTAATCCAGGCTTTACAGTGACTTACTGGGGAGATGAGATTAAACTTGCTATTCGGTTGTAATCCAGGCTTTGCAATAACTCACTTCTTATCTGGTCGAAATCCAGGCTTCATAACAAATCAAGTGGTTATCCAGTCGCATCCGGGCTTCACCTTGAATTTAGGGCACACTAATATCCGACCGACTCCGGGCTTCTTAGTAACTGTCCATGTAAACTGCTATTTGGTCGGAATCCAAGCTTCATAGTGCCTTGTACTGCTATCTGGTCGTAATCCAGGCTTCACGATGGGTTATACCATTATCTGGTCGAATCCAGGCTTCATGGTGTCACGTACTACTATCTGGTCGAATCCAATCTTCACAATACCTCACCTCTTATCTGGTCGAAATCCAGGCTTCAGAACAAATCAAGTGGTTATCTGGTCGCATCCGGGCTTCCCTTTGACTGTTGGGTTTACTAGTATCCGGTTGAATCCGGGCTTCATAGTAACTGGCTGGGTAAACTGTTATTTGGTCATAATCCAAGCTTCACAGTGTCCGTTAACGCTATCTGGTCGTAATCCAGGCTTTACGATGTATCATACCACTATCTGGTCGAAATCCAGGCTTCGTAGTTCTCTTGGTTGCTATCTGGTCGTAATCCAGTCTTCACAACATCTTCTACCATTATCTGGTCGTAATCCAGGCTTCATGGTATGGTATTGCTTTTTGGTCGTAATCCAGGCTTCACAATAACTTGCTGAGCTATTATCCGGTCGTGATCCGGGCTTCAAGGCTTGTGTTTATGATATACCACTATCTGGTCAAATCCAGGCTTCATGGTGCTTACTGAGCTGCTATCCGGTCGTAATCCGGGCTTCATGGCTCACTGGGGAATAAACTATTATCCGGTCGATCTCCGGGCTTCATGGCTTACTTTTGAGAGATATCACGATCTGGTTTTAATCCAGGCTTCACGGTAGTCTGATATTGTTATCCGGTCGTAATCCGGGCTTCACAATATGCTGTAGAAATCAAGATACTATCCTGGTCGTACCCGGGCTTCATAACTTGAATTTTGATTGTATCTTTCCTGAAAGGTAAAGGTTAGCTGTATGTAATGCATGATATGTATCAGGCAATGATGTTCTCAAAATAAATGAGATTGTATGGTATGATGCGTATATGGATGTATCATGATGTATGGGCATGTAATGTTTTAGCTGGGGAAAATAAATCCCGGAGCTGCTGGAGAATAAAGTTGAATGCTTCGCTTCCGCCAGGGATGGTGAACGAAGATGATTGTGAGGATAAACCTGCAGGAGAAAAGAACTCTGTTGGGGAATAAACTAATGAAGAGATTACTCTGAGGGGAATTACTCTGTGGGGAAGAGATGTTCTGCTGAAGATTTTAACGATAAACTCCGCCGGGGATTCCGTTGATAAGCTCTGTTGGGGATTTTAATGATGAACTCCGCTGGGGATGGATTACCATTGCTGTGATATTGAATCTGCTGAACTCCTGTTTGGGGAAAGAAAGAATTTCGCTGGGGATGATCTTTCAGTTGCAACTTGCTGAGGATAACTCAGTTAGACTCCTGTGGGGATAACCCTCTAAATTTGGCTGGGGAGATTTATTTACACTCTGCGGGGGATAAGCTTCCAGAATCTACTGGGGAAGATGATTTAACTCTGTTGGGAAAGCCTTTTTAGACTGCGCTGGGGAAATGGCCCCACTGGGGGTATCTTGTACTTCACCGGGGAACATTCTTATACTCCGTTGAGGAATATTAAGACTGCCGGGAATATTCTTATACTTGCTGGGGAATGTCTTTATACTTCGTTGGGGAATATTAAGGCTCTTTTAGTGCTGATGGTAGACTAACTCTGCTTGGGGAGAGTATTGCTGATTCGTTCATAGTTGCAAGGCTCATCTGGGAGAGTTACCATTACTATCTTACTCTGCGGGGAGTGAAAGTATCTTAGCCATATTCTTCAGCTGAATATACCTTGGTACCTGGTGAGCAGAGCAGCTGTACAGTTTGGACAATTTTATTGCCCCTGTTTCTGCCGGAGAAGGTGCCTGCGGAGGCCTTGTGGATCGAGTATTATCCCAACCTATGAGGTGCTTGGTATCTTTCGATTGAAATGACAAGTCTTCTTCTGGTAGGCAAGTGACGAGATGACGGGACATAGTCATACGCTTTGATCCCTAATTTTTGCCTGGACCGCCCTTTCGGGTTTTCAGTCCATCGGGATACCCTTTTTTGCCTAAGCCGCCTTTTTCAGGTTTTCGACTTGCCGGGTGTACAAATTTTTTTCATTTTCATCCCTTATTTTTGCCCGAACCCTTTTGGTTCGCCGGGAAGCCCTTATTTTTGCCTAGGCCAATCAACCTTAGCAGGTCTTTGATTATGCGTAGTACTTTTTGACTATGTCCATGCTCTCAGGATGTAGGGAGGTGTCACTGTCGGTAATGTCGTGTTGTCATACTACCAGAAGATCTTCGTTTGATCATGCAAGATTCGTTGTTGGAATTCATGTCCAATCCCCCAATTGATTCAGATGGAGATTTGCCCCTGACTATTTGGCATTTTGAGAGATTCCTAGAATCTTGACTTAACTGCCCCAGATGATGGACAATGCTCATGCCGTGCCCCTTGGTTGGAGGTGTTTTTCCACTTGAGGTGATCCTTCTTATTGAGAAGGTTTTTGTTCACTAGATATTCGTCGTGCGAATTTCTCTGCTGTTGAACAAATAGTCATATGCAAACAATGTTATTTTAAGAATGCAAAGCTTATGTCTGTTTTGAAATTTTTTGAAAATGCATTTTTCCAGTAAAATAGACAATTTTTTTGTAAAATGTGATGTCAACTCAGGATTTACAGCAAGCCCTACAGGAGTCAAGATACCTTTGTAACATTATACTTTTGGACTAACCCATGCTTCAGCTAGGACTTTTTAAGGGTTATAACGTGGCATGGTTCACGGTTTAAGAAATAAAGGAAAAGGCTCAAATTTTTTTTCTACCCACCCGCTCTTCATGATGTTCTTCGATCCTAAACTCAGCTAATCGTGCATTTAGATCCCGTTTGAGTCTTTGCTCTGATATTCCAGTGATGGTTCGAATACTGACAATTTATTTTGAACAGGCAGTCATTTTGTTGAGAGTTTGCAGGATCTCTTTCTTTTTGATTTTATTATCCCTGTCTTTTGCATGAACTATTTCTTTTTGTGATTACAGTCAGCGGGATGCCCCAATTTTTATTAAGTCTCCTTCACAGGTTTTGACTTATTGAGCTTTTATTTTGAGAGATAATGACTGCATGTCCTTACGATTATACAGAACTAACACCGTCTTTTGTTTTGGAAGGACTTCTTTGATGCCATTCATTGTGCACCTGGATCAACTAAGAAAACTACCCTGCCCCAGGTTATAATTAAGGGTTTTAATTTTTGAAAAGAAAAACTCCAACTTCTTTGGCTCAAAGGGGTTGACTAGGGATTATCTTCCTTATAACTCCACTGTTTAGGATTTGAAACAATGCTTGTACCTCGTCAGTGGGGTCTGTTCAAAAGCATACTGTAGAGATTTTGATATCATTTTCGCCATCCTCCCTCTAAAGGTTTAGAATTTTAATCGGAAGTTGATCATCACAAAAAAAATGAAAGCAATTTGAATATAGTGAAATATGAATGGATTGATTCAAAACAGACATATGCAACGCATTGATAAATTAATAAGGTTTGACATGAATAAATGTTCGAACAATCAAAAGAAAATTACAACTTGAAAAATTCTACTGAACAAAAGCCTCTTAGTTCAAACTAGTCATTTCAGGTGGAGAACCCTCAGCAGAAGATTTTCATCTCGCCATCCGGCATGAATTCCAGCACTCTTCTGTCAATCAAGTCTTGGATCTTGTTTTTCAAAGCCCAACAGTCGTCGGTGTCATGTCCAGGACTATAGGAGTGGTATACACAAAATGCGTCGGGGTGATAGCCAGGAGCAGAGGTATTGGGATTCTGGAGAGGATCCTTTAAAGGAATCAGATTGACCTCCAACAAGCGTTTCAGTATTAGAGATGATGGTATATCAGTCTCAGAGAAATGTCTTCCAGATGTATTTTGCTTACACCGATTACCCCGTTGACGCTGGCGAGGTTGTTGCTGGGCTTGTGACCCTGAAGCAAGCTGGGGAGCTTTTCCCTTGTCTTCTTGTCTCAAGGGAGGTTGAATGATGACTTGATCTTCAACCCTAGTTGTTTTCCCCACTTGGTTATTTTGAAGTAGTTTATTAACGAGGACCCTGAGCTCTTCTTGTCTTTGAGCCAGGTCTTGAATGAGATCCATCTAGGCCACCAGCTGTCCCATCATCTGGATCTTCATTATTTCCAACTCAATTTGTAGCCCTTCCAACTGATCATTCCTGATGCTGCCTGGATTCCCTAGGACTAAGCCCCTTGTGATGAGAGCTTTTATTTCTTCCTGCCCCTGGGATAGGTTCAAGACATTTCTTGAAGTTGAGCATTTTGAGCCTGGATATCTTCGACAGTTCTCTCTATGGCCATCTCTACTGAAATAAATAGTAGGAGAATAAGGAAACCTGAAAGGGAAAACCCTGTCATGATGTGGATGCATGTTATGTGGATGCATGTTTTCAAGAATCTCTCGGGGTAAACAAGAAACTTGTTAGAATTTGAATTTTGCAGCTTTGATTGAAGAAACTTCATGTTGTTAAGAGTCCTTCTTCAAGAGTCAAGCTCACCATATCGAGTGGGTCATAGCCCCTGACTCAAGTTATCGTGTTTTGATCTCTAGACGACATTGGCTAGAGGAAAATAAATCCCCTTTGCCCCTTACTGGACATTTGATTTACCATAACTTGCATCACAAGCCCTTGAGATCCTTGAAATGGTTAAGGAAATGTTAAGGCATGATGTTATAATGTGTATGATATGCGTTTAAGCAAAAGTGTGAGGTGCTGTAAGTAAACCCTGCAATAAATCCAAATTATTGGATAAGGACTGTAAACAAAACCTGCAAGAAACTCATGTTGTCAGATAACAAGAATGTGCAAGTAGTTCAAGTTTTGAAGGCACACAAGTCACACAATAGCCCTTAAATTTCAGGCTGGCATGGAGTTTAGGTATTACCCTCTTTCAGTTTAGTTGGCTCAAACCTGTCCTAGAAATAGTAACCGGGTTCTAGAGGATCTCAATATCACTGACTACCCTCAATCGGTCATAATTCCAATTTAGCAACCTTTTCTTGCGGCCGAAATCATCGCGAGAGTTTAGTCTCAATGAGTGTAGCATACTGCCACTGTTCTATGGCCAAGTTGGTCAATTTAAGGTTCTAAGGTCAGTTGGTTCTTAATGACCCCTTAGAAGACCCATATTCTCCTCGTTCTAACACAAGGGATATCGGTACAGACTAAAGTGCCACACCAACGTAGCTACTGCTTCAACCGTGTCGGTCTATGCCGGACAGTTCCCTCACAATTTATTGCTACTTACCTAAAGGGTATCCTCATATCCGGGTTAGGATCCATAGAACTCCGATAAAATCCCACAAATATAAATCATACAAAGCATACAATTGAAAACACAATGATCTAATCCTAAGGTATACCTCACTTATTAAATCCCCAATAGAGTCGCCAGTTCTGTGATCGGTGGGAATAAGAACTGACTGTTTTGGAATGCTGGTTCACGTTTGCGTTTGTTTTTGCAAAATGTCGCGGTAAGCAAGAGTCGCCACCGTCTTTTATTTTATCCAACAAGGAAAGGAAAAAAGCACAGAAAAATTCCTTTTTGAGATATTTCTCGGGTTCGGGTGGTAGATTATAGAAAGGGAAGGTGTTAGCACCCTTTCTATCCGTGGTTATCCACGGGCTCTTAGGTACTTGCTCATTGTGTTTTCAAAAGTTTGCTTTTCTTTATGTTTGTGGGTTTGAAAAGAGTTTTTGTTTTGAAGAGAGTGTAAGTGCGAAAAGTTTTGTTTTGTTTTAAAAGGAGCAAGTACTTAAGAATCATCTACCTACTCGAAAAAGGAATTAAACTGTGCTAATGTACTTTAGACAATGCTATCCCACTATTGAGGAGTAGGTAGCATCGTCGTTGGAGTTTTCGGGTCAATCCGATTAAGGGACGTGTGGTCACTAAAGCAATGTTAGGACGCCTTAGCGGTAACCCTAATGTCTTAGATCATTTTTCCGAGGCAACTGTTTCGAGGCAACTATGATCTTTCGACAAGAGGGCGACCTCTAAAACTTCTTATACTCAATGACCATGTTCGAAGGCAACCAAGTGAGGTGTACCCTAAGAGTGGCATGTGCAAGTGTGTTAGTTCGGTTAATTTTATCTATACATGTCATGGGTGAGCTATTGTTGATTTTAAGTTCATACATTGGATCTTGTCATGCATTGCCTATTTGTCAAACATCTAACATTGTATAGTTGCATAAATTAAATTACGGGAAATTAAATCTAAACTATTACAAGGCGTCGGGTATTTACATCGCCAAAAACAAACCCTTTAATTTAAATTGCGGAAAATAAAATAAAGCGGTAAATAAATAAAGTCCTAATTAAAAGCTATTACATTCCAGAAGCAATTACAATATTGGAAATAAATGGATCGCGTGCAAAAAAATTAAATCAGCGTATTTTTTAGGGTTTTGACCCTTTTTTTGAAAGAAAACATGTTTTTTTGTTATTTTTGGAAATTATGGAATTAAATTAAACGAACAATTAAATTAAATTAAATAATAAAAATATTTTTGGATTTTTGAGTATTTAAAGAAATAAAATAAATTAATCAAAGCTAATAAAAACCTAATTATCTAAATTAATTTTAATTATTGCAAAAATATTAAAGTTATTTCCTAATTAAACTAAATTAATTGAATTAATATTTATTTACAAAAATAAAGTGCTGAATTTAATTTTAATAAATAAAATATATTTTTTGTTTTTGATTTTATTAAGAAAAAAAATTAATTGGTTAGTGATTAATAAAAAGAATAACAATTAATTAATTAAAGAAAAATAATAAAAATAGAGAGAGAGTTTAGGAGTATACGGGCCTGATTGGGGGGTGAAACAGCTGTTGGCGTCATGTGTAAACTGTTTTGTTTTGGCCATTTATGTTTTGGCTTTTGGCCATTTGTATTCTGGCCTCAACGTTCCTTAACCTTCTCAGGATGCCTGTCTCGCCATGTATTAGTGTCATGTGTAAGCTGTTCTGTTTTGGCCATTTGTGTTTTGACTTTTGGTCATTTGTGTTTTGGCCTCAACGCTCTTTAATGAACCTGCATGAGATCCTGTCTAAATCTGCAGTGTTGAATCTCATGAACACATTAAATAAATTACTATATATCATAAAATACAAATAAAGCCAATATATGAAATAATTTAATGTTTAGGCCCAATATGGCATGTATGAATGATTATACCCTTTTGATCATGGAAATCAAATCAACCTTACCCTTGGAGAAGTAATGATATGAGTGCTTTTATGCCTTTTGATCATGGAGATCAAGCCAGCCTTACCCTTACTGGAGAAGTAGTGAGATGTTGGTTTGTAACTGGGATGGCTTGTTTGTAGTGAGATGTTGGTTTGTAATCGGGATGGCTTGTTTGTAGTGAGAGAGGGATTTGTAATAAGGATTTCAAGGTTTTAGGGTTCTTGAAAGAATTTGATATTCTGACAGCGTTGTGGCAAGGTTTTTTTCTTTCTCTTCCTTGTTTGTGTGAAAAGAATGAGATTATATAATGGAAATTAGAGCAAAGAAAATGGGCTTTGAATGTGCAATTGGGCTTCCAATGTTCACTTGAATTCCTCACGTTGCATGCTAAATCGCAGAGGCTTAAGTGTAATTTTTGGAGTTGAAATATGAAAACAAAATGTAGCCGACATCGAGAACAAACTCCTGTCTGAAAATCGGCTCAATCGGATAAATGGTGAATTAGTTATGAATTTTTGAAGTTTTAGCTCAGACAAACTTATTTTGGGCTCTAGTGTCGACTCTGACACGTTCTTCAATAAAAAACTGGTATTGATCAGAGCATAATCCGGTCTCGACTTTTGAATAAAAATTGTAGATCTATGAGTCAGTGACCTTGTGTAAAAATATGAGCCTAATCCGGTAAAAATTGACTGAGTTATGAATTTTCGAAGTTTCGGCCCAGATGAAATAATATTCAGCATTCAGGATTTTCGGTGCGTCACGCGTGCTCTGAGCAAAAAACAAAGACCTTTTGGATACCGTTCGAACTCAATACCTTTTGTGAAAACTTACCCAACTCAATTTGTGAAATTTTGGCACCGGAACCAGCTCGATACAATGAAAATCGACCAAGTTATGATTTTCTGAACATGACACAAATAAACTTCTGTCACAAATTTTCTGTACGAAAATACTTGATAAATCCACATTTTTGAAAACCTTCTGATCGAAATTGGCTTCCAGCCATGATAGATGAAAACATAGATGACGTCAAGAAGGAATTTTGGCCACCGGAACAGGTTCAAAACGAGCCACGATCTTCAAGTTATGAATTTTTTAGCGCTTAAAAACTGCACTTTCAGCATACTTTTTCACCATATTTATTCGAGAAAACTCACACATTCGGATACCTTCTTTAAAGAATTGACTCTTGAGCCGAACCTGAATTTGAGAATACGTTATCAGAGATATCTTGGCGAAAGAACACCTGAATATGACACGCCGGGTTGGACTTGTGAATCTTTCTTGAAATGTTTTGAGAAATATAGGAGGGCAAATTTTGGGGTACAACACTAGTTCACTTGCTTTTGTTTGAAAATATGCTTATGGTGTGAGTTTGAAAATATTTTGAAAATGTCTTTGTAATGATTCTCGTCTCTATAAGAATGCGTATAAAGTGTTGGTTTTGAAAATAGTTCAAGGAAGTGTTTGTGGAAGATGTTTTTTGAAAGTGATTTTGAAAAGTGTCTTTGTAATGATTATCGTCTCTATAAAAATGCGTACAAAGGGTTTTGACTTTGGAAAATGTTTCAATTGAAAATGTATGTGTGAAAATGATTTTTTTTTGTTGGGAGCAAGTAAGCAGCTACAAATGTCCTACCTACTCAAAAGGTCTAACGTTCTTTTCCTCCTCCTTTAGAGGTTGCTATCTTACCATTGATTCGGTAAGAAGCCCCATCATTGGATGTATGAGGGACATTCGAAGGGACGTACAGTAATAAAGGCAACAATGTAGAGACACTTTAGCAATTTCTGTTTAGGGACTAGATCATTTACCGAAAGGCAACTGTAGGGTCATCGAGGGACTATGATCTTTTGATTTATGGGTCTTTGCTAAAGCGTCCCTGTCTCGAGGGACATGGCTATTTTATCTCTGAAGGCAACCAAAGTGGGGTACCCTAGAGGTGTATATGTGCATGTGTGTTATGTTTCAGTTATTTTTGTCTTTTTTTGTTAGGTTTGCTAGTATTTTTGTTATTAGTCTTGTCATGCAATCCTAGTCACTAGCAGTTAATATATGTACAGGAATTTAAATGCAAAAATGTAAAGTGCGGGAATGTAAATCCTATGCTATTACATGGCTTTGTGAGAGGTACATTATATAAATGCAAAAATTAAAGTCCTAGTTACTATTACAAACTGGGAAGCAGTTACAATAAGATGAAACAAAACGCGAAAGTAAATAAATGCGTAAACGAATTAAAAGGGACGTCTAAATCCTAAGGAAAAGAAATATTTTTATTTATAAAAGGAAATAAAACTTAAGTCTATTTAATTTTAATTTCAAGAAAAAGGTTAAAATAATTAATTAATTTATTTACAAAATTAATTTGATTAATAAAACACTAACCTAATTTTTTTTGTGATTTTTTGATTTAAAGTTGATTCAAATGATAAAGTCAATAAAGAAATAACAAAAAAAAGAACAAAAATAAAATATAAAGGGGGGCATCCTTAGATCCAGGAAGAATCGTGGCCTTTCGATTCAAGGAAGAATGATGGTGTTTTTTGATCCAGGGGAGAATGGCCTGTTTCGATGGAAGAAAATGCTTCCTTTCGATCTAGGAGAGGTTGGCTATCCTTCAATCCAGTGAAAGTAGCTTCCCTTCGATCCAAAGATAGGTGTTACCCTTCGATCCAATGAGGGATGTGGATTTCGACTCAGAGGACATTGTCAAAACTACCTGATAGATCACTTGTGAGGGCACTCAATCTGCAAAGATATGTTAGTAAAATAAAAGTATGACCTGGGTGCCAAACCCAGGTCCTTCGATTCTATGCACACTGGCCTGATTTATGCTGGATTTGCAACAAGTTTTAGCAACAAAACATATGCAGACCTGGGGTCGAACCCATGTCTTTAATCTTGAATAACAAATTGAATGAACTACCAGTATAGATGTGTCATGCAAACATAAAGTTTGATCTTTTTACCAATTCTTACCAATGGTGATGGATGAATCTGTGGCTTCAGGCGTGGGTACCATTGTTTAAGGGTTGCTTCCATTTGGCACTTCTAGACGTATGTTTACTTAGGGGCTGGTGATGATTGGAACAACTTCAGGAGACTTCCAAGAATGTGTTTGCAATTTCGTGCGACTCTCTCTCCCGTTGTGTCCAGTCCCCTTTTGATCTGGCTAGTGTGTTCTTTATATAGAGGGGATGGATGGGACAAGAAAACAAAGGTTTAAACAGCCATAAACAAGTGTTTTCAAAGCCATGACTGATGTTTTGTAACTTTGCCAAAGTCATGGAAACTTGTCTCTTTTTTGAATTTGAATGAATGTGGACAATTTTGGCTTTCGAATACCTTCAGTCCCTGCCCTTCGATTGGACCTCTTGTATAGACTTCGAATGGGCCTTTCATTGCCTCCTTCGAAGCGGTCTTTTGAATGGACCATTTGTGTACCCTTCGAATAGGCCTTTGGTTGCCTCCTTCTAATGGACTTGTTGAGTGTCTTTCATATGTATGCTTTGTGCCCTCTTCGAATGGGCCACCAAGGTGTGTCCTTCGAATGGCTCAAATCTCATCCTTAAGGCCTCTTCGATTGAGCCCCGACAAGAAACTCTTTTAAGGATAATCGAAGCTTCCTTCAGAATGCTTGTGCAGGAAACTTGAGTATGGAAATATGTGGGATTTTGGGCCAACCAGCATCTTTGCATATCTCTCTTTCGTTTTGGCTAGAAATATATGTATCATTCATTTTGAACTAATGTGTGTGCTCTTTTTAAGGGACCACATGCATCACTTGTATGCATCACTTGCCATTCCTTTGAATGGGCCAAACAAACTTTCCAAGGGAAATACTTCCCAATCGAAGCAGGAATCAAGCTTGCATGCATGTAGTCATCAAGACAAACCTGCAGAGGCCCTTTCTCAATCAAAGCAAATATGCAGGAGGCCATTACCTTGTGCCTGTTGGCATGAAGGAAGTTCCTGCCTTGTGAATCAAAGGCAAGCAACCAATGTACAGTCGAAGCCTTGTGATTTGAACTTGATCGAAGTGGGCCCAACACCCAATCGAAGCTTGTAAATCAAGCTTACGTCAAAGGAAGTTCAACGCCCAATCGAAGCTTGCTCAGATGCCAATCGAAGCACCCTGCTCAAGATGCTAATCGAAAGACATTGCTGAATTGCCAAATTGAAAGACACTGCTAACATTAAAAAATTTCATTTTCTTTATGAAAGTGTTTGTAACCACACATATAAGAGAAAAAAACCTTGGGTAACTTGAGAGGGAAAATTTTGGGGTACAACAGCTGCCCCTGTTCAATCTTCTTAAACTTGAGGATTTAGATTGGCTTGTCTGCCTTTCATGGTCTGAAGGTGAAAGATGATTGAACACTAAAATACCCAAAAATTTTCACTCTCATGAAGTAATATTTTTGGTTGATGATGTCGGGAATGGGATTACAAATGCCATTTGGATAAGATGACATGGAGTTGTCGGAGACGGGCTTAAAGATTCCATCCACAGGTGATTGTTTATAGAATTTAGACTAAGTCTAAGCTTGACTGTGTCTTGAAGAATGATTTTCAGAATGAAGTGCTGAAGGGGAAATGTGTTTCAGAACTCCTCTAAAGGAAATGCTTGCCAGAAATCGGTCTCTGGGGAAAATGCTTTTCATTCCCGACTTGTTTTGAGAGTTAATCTCTGACTGGAAGAAAAATAGTTTCCCCATCTTGTTTCGAAAATTGTTCTTCAATCCGCTCTTCTGCTGGTTATTGAGGTAGTTGCCCTGTATGTTTTCAGGAGTTACTCTTTAACCCGATCTTGTAGATTGGTAGCCCCGTCTAGTTTCGGGAGTTAATCTATGATCAGTCGTTCATAGATATTTCGCCGTCTGGTTTCAGGAATTTAACTTGGAACTATTGAAAATTATTGATGATACTTGTCTATGGATCTTACCTGAAAAGATAAAGGTTTAGCTGTATTCAATGTCATGAAGCATGAAATGCATTGCGTAATGATGTTCTCAAAATAAATGAGATTATGTTGTATGCTTTTGTATGCGCATGCCATGATGTATGAACATGCAATGTTGTTGCGAAGTTTCTTTGTCTGGGAAAATAAATCCCTGACTGCTGCTGAAGAGTACCGGGAAGCTGAATCTTGGACTGCTGTTGGTGAATGAAGAAAGTGATTCTTCAATTTCTGCTGGGGATGATGAATGGAGATAATCTTTCTAGGGATTCCCTTTCTCTGCCGGGGATCTTCGACTTCTGCTTGAGAATTATTTTGCTGGGGAGAAGAGTTCTGTTAGAAGGTTTTAAAAATTTGGAGAAATAAACTCGGCTGGGAGATGGACTTTCGTAGCTAGAGAAATAAACTCTACTGGGGATAAGGCTTTATAAACTACTTGAGATTTATAAAACTTTATTGTGGAATACTTTGATTTCAGCTCTCTGAGGGAACTTTGCTGGAGAGGGGGATTTGCTAGTGATTTATGGTAGAAACACACTCAAGTTAGGAAGCATTAGAATAAATATCTGCCTTGATTGTATCCGAAGATGTATCGAATGGGTATCAGAATAATATCCATATTTGGAGAATATCTGAATTATATCTGAAAGAGAAATCTGGAATGAGTATCATAATGACATCCGTATCTGGAGCGTATCTAAACTGTATCTGACATCTGCATTGAATGAGTATTAGAATGGCGTCCGTATCTGGAGCGTATCTGAACTGTATCTGGAAGATGTATTGAATGAGTATCAGAATGGCATCCATATCTGGAGCGTATCTGAACTGTATCTGGAAGCTGTATTGAATAAGTATCAGAACGGAATCCATATCTGGAGCGTATCTGAACTGTATCTAGAAGTTGTATTGAATGAGTATCAGAATGGCATCCATATCTGGAGCGTATCTGAACTGTATTTGGAATGATGTATTGAATGAGTATCCGAATGGCATTCGTATCTGGAGCATATCTGAACTGTATCTGGAATGCTGTATTGAATCAGAATGGCATCCGTATCTGGAGCATATCTGAACTGTGTCTAACAATTATATTGAATGAGTATCAAAATGGCATCCGCATTTGGAGCGTATCTAAACGGTATCTGACAGCTGTATTGAATGAGTATCAGAATGGCATCCGTATTTGGAGCGTATTTAAACTGCATCTGATAGCTGTATTGAATCAGAATGGCATCCGTATCTGGAGCGTATTTGAACTGTATCTGATAGTTGTATTGAATGAGTATCAGAACGGCATCTGTATCTGGAGCGTATCTGAACTGTATTTGACAGCTATATTGAATCAGAATGGCATTCGTATTTGGAGCGTATATGAACTGTATCTGACACCTATATTGAATGAGTATCAGAGTGGCATCCGTATCTGGAGCGTATCTGAACTGTATCTGACAACTGTATTAAATCAGAATGGCATCCATATCTAGAGCGTATCTGAACTGTATCTCATAGCTGTATTGAATGAGTATTAGAATGGCATCCGTATCTGGAGCGTATCTGAATTGTATCTGACAGCTGTATTTAATTAGAATGGCATCCGTATCTAGAGCGTATCTGAACTCTATCCGGAAGCTGTATTGAATGAGTATCAGAATGGCATCCATATCTGGAGCATATCTGAACTGTATCTGACAACTGTATTGAATCAGAATGGAATCCGTATCTGGAGCGTATCTGAACTGTATCTGGAATTTTTAGAATGTTTCAGCTGGGAATTCTTGTTTTGTTTTTTTGAGAAGAAATCCGCTAGGGAACATGAAAAGCTTGTGAAACAGGCTACGAAATTCTTTAAGATGCCGGAGTAGTAATCGGAGAGTCTTGCTCTGTCGGGGTATGAGAACACCTGACATTATTAGGCTGTATGCTAAGAGTATGGCAGTGACCTTGTAGTAGGATGCCCCTGCCTCAGTACATGCTGGAGAAAATATCTGCTGGGATTTTGTAGATGGTTTAACTGTAATCCCAAATCTTGGAGTTCTTGGTGAATGCAGATCATGGTAATAAACCTTCTACTGATAGATAAGTGACGAGATGACGGGATGTACTCGTACACTTTAATCCCTAACTTTTGCCCGGATTGCCCTTTCGGGTTTTTAGTCCACCGGGATACCCTTTTTTGCCCAAGCCGCCTTTTCAAGTTTTCGACTTGCCGGATGTACAAATTGTTTTTCATACATATATCCCTGATTTTTCCTGAACCTTTTTGGTTCGTCAGGATGCCCTTATTTTTGCCTAGGCCAGTCAGCCTAGCGGGTCTTTGTTTAATGCGTAGTATTTTCCGACTATGTCCATGTTCACCGGATACAGAGAATTGTTATGTCCATAGTAGTAAGTGTTGTCACACTACCAGAAGGTGTTTATTTGATTATACATGATTCATTGTTGGAATTCATGTCCAATGCCCCAAGTGATTCATATGGAGATCTGCCCCTAGATATTTGGCATTTTGGAGAGATTCCTTGAACCTTGACTTGACTGCTCCAGATTAGCTGGACACCATGCTATACCCTTTGATTATGAAGGGACGGTTATTGGAAATGTCTTTTCCGTCTGAGGTAATTCTGTCCATTGAGAGGATTTTCTTTCATTGGATATTCGTCTGTGAATTTCTCTGTTGTTTGAACAACTAGCCATATGCAAACAATTCCATTTAAAGAATGCAAAGCTTATGTCTGTCTTGAAGTTTGAAAAATTTAATTTTTAGTAAAACAAACTAATTTTGTAAAAGTGTGATATCAGCGCAGGATTTATAGCGAACCTTACAGGAGTTAGGATACCTTTGTAATAGTATGCTTTCGAACTAACTCACGCTTCAGCTAGGAATTTTAAGGGTTATAACGTGGCCTGGTTCACGGTTTAAGAAACAAAGGATAAAGGCTCAAATTTTATTTGTACCCAACCCACTCTTCGTGATGTTCTTCAGTCCTATGCTCAGTTAATTGTGCGTTTACATCCCGATTGAGTCTGGCATCTTGTCCTAGATGTTCCGGTGATGGTTCGGATACTGAAAGTTTATTTTGAAGAGGAAATCATTTTTGTAATCTTTTCTTTTTGTTGAGGATTTGTAGCGACCTCTTTTTTTATTTTTATTATCCCTACTTTTTCCTGAACTGTTTCTTTTGTGATTACAGTCAGCGGGATACCCCAATTTTTTCTTAAGTCACTTTCATAGGTTTTGACTTAACGGGCTTTTATTTTGAGAGATAATGACTGCCGGCTTTAATGATTATGCGGAACCATCACCATCTTTTGGAAGGTATCTTCTACACTATTTATCGTGTGTGAAGAATGAGCTTGCGACTGAATGCACCTCTGAATTAACTGAGAAAGCTACCCTGCCCCAGGTTATGATTAAGGGTTTTAATTTGTGCAAAAATAAAAACTCCTACTTCTTAAGCTCAAAGGGGTTGACTAGGGATTATCTTCCTTATAACTCCACTGTTTAGGATTTGAAACAACACATGTACATCGTTAGCGGGGTCTGTTCAAAAGCATACTGTAGAGATTATGGTATCATTTTCGTCATCCTCCCTTTAAAGGCTTAGAGCTTTTTAATCAGGAGTCAAATATCACAAAAAGGAAGGCAGTTTAAATATAGTGAATACGAATGAATTTATTCAAAACAGACATATGCAATGCATTGATAAAGTAACAAAGTTTGATATGAAACAAATGTTTGAACAATCAAAAGAAAATTAAAAATTAAGAATTCAAATGAACAAAAAGCCTCTTTGTATGAACTTGTCACTTCAGATGGTGTGCCTTTGAGGGACGGCGGAAGAATTCAGTTTGCTCATCTTGTATAAACTCCAACACTCCTTCGTTGATCAAGTCCTGAATCTTATTTTTCAATGCCCAATAGTCATTCGTATCATGTCCAGGACTATCAGAATGGTAGGCACATATTGCATCAGGATTAAAGTTAGGGGAAGAAGTTTTGGGGTTTGGATGAGGTCTTATCAACGTAACCAAATTCATCTTTAACATATGTTGCAATTCCTGAGACAATGGTATGTTGATTTTGGTAAACTGCCTCTTGGGCTTATCTTTCCCTTGTTGATTACCCCATTGCTGTTGTCGAGGTCGTCTTTTGGCTCATGATGCAGCAGCAAATTGGAAAGGTCCACTCTCCACCCAACCAACTCCTTGTCTCATCAGGGGATGATTAATGACTTGACCCCCAGCCTCGACTGTTTGTTTCATACGGTTGCAACCGTCTTGATGAAGTTTTCTGATGAGGACTCTTAGCTCTTCTTGTCCCCTGGTTAGGCCTTGGATAAGAGCCATCTGCCCTAGCATCTGGATTCTCATTGCTTCTACCTCAGCCTGCAGTTGTTCCAATTGTTCATCCTTGTTGTTGTCAGGATGTTTCTTAGTCAAATTCCCAGGGAGGAGTGTTTTCAATTCTTCTTGCCCCTTGGATAGATTCAGGAACATTTCTTTGAATTGACCATCTTGAGTTTGGAGATCCTTTACTGTCTATTCAAGAGCCATTTCTTCTTGCTGAAATAAACAACGAAGGGATAATAAGTCTTTCCTTGGAATACCTGTTATGCAATGACAAGTATTATATGCTTATGCAATGTTTTCAAGGATCTCGCGGGGTAAGCACAAAGAGATCTTAGGAGTTGAATTTTGTAGCTTTGATCGAAGAACTTTCGTATCGCTGAAGGTCCTTCTACAAGAATCAAGCTCACCCTGTCGAGTGGGTCATAGGCTCTGACTCAAGTTGTTGCTTTTGTCTTTTGACGACATTGGCTAGAGGAAAATAAATCCCCTTGCCCCTTGCTAGACGTCTGGTTCATCATAACCTACATCACATGCCATTGAGATCCTTGAAATAGTTAAGGAAATGCTATGGTATGATGTTATGATGTGTATGCTATGCTTTAAGCAAAAGTGTAAGGTGATGAAGACGAGTGAGTCTTAGAAGTCCAGGTTACTGGATAATGACTATAAACAAACTCTACAGGGAAATCAAGTTGTTAGATAATGAAATAAAACCCTGCAAGTAGTTCAAGTTAAAAGCAAACAAGTCACACAAGCAACCTTAGGTTTGGCTTGCATGGGGTTTGTAGGTAAGTACTCTCTTGAAGTTTAGTTGGCTCAACCTGTCCTATTAATAGTAACCGGGTTCTAAGGAGTCTCATATCACTGACCTTTCTTTTAGGCATTATTCTAGCTCAAGCACTGAAGTATTGCAGCCAGAATATCCCAAAAGTCCAATCTCAATGAGTGTAGCATCGAGTATCAACCAATCTTCGGTCGGAACCAAAGCCGGCCATCTCACTACTTTCTAATGGCTTAGGATGAGTCAATTAAAGGTTCTAAAGGTCAATTAGCGCTTAATGACATTAAGGAAGCCTAATGTTATCCTTGACTGACTCAAGGAACATTAGTACAAACCAAAGTATCACGCTAACGTAGCTATCACTTCGTCCATATCGGTCTACACCGTACAACTTCCATGATTTATTTCTACTTACCTAATAAGGTGACCCAAATCCGGGTGTAGGATCATTTAGTAACAACCCAAAACAAAACCTCAAAAGCAAAGCAGACAAAGCATAGAAGGTAAAATAGTTTAAAATGAACTAGACTCTAAGGTAACCCCACTTTTTATTTATCCCCAACAGAGTCACCATTTCTGTTATACGGTGGCAGAACCGACTGTTAATACTGGTTTTGCGTTTGTGTTCGCAAATGTTGCGGTAAGCAAGAGTCGCCACCGACTTTTCTTTTATCCAAATTAAGGAAAGCGTGAAAAGAATAGAAAAAGAACTTTTCAAGATTTTCTGAGTAAGGGGGTAGATTATGGAAAGGGAAGGTGTTAGCACCCTTTCCATCCGTATTTATCTACGGGCTCTAAGTTTCTTTCTAGTTCACTTGCTTTTGTTTGAAAATATGCTTGTGTGTGGGTTTGAAAATATTTTGAAAAAGTTTTTGTAATGATTCCCGTCTCTATAAGAATGCGTACAAAGTATTGGTTTTAAAAATAGTTCAAAGAAGTTTTTGTGGAAGACGGTTTTTGAAAGTGATTTTGAAAAGTGCCTTTGTAATAATTCCCGTCTCTATAAGAATGCGTATAAAGGGTTTTGACTTTGGAAAATATTTCAATTGAAAATGTATGTGTGAAAATGATTTTTTGTTGTTGTGATAAAGCAGCTACGAGCGTCCTACCTACTCAAAAGGTCTAACGTTCTTTTCTCCCTCCTTTAGATGTTGCTATCTTACCATTGATTCGGTAAGAATCCCCATCATTAGATGTATGAGGGACATTTGAAGGGACGTACAATCATAAAGGCAACAATGTAGAGACACTTTAGCAATTTCTGTTTAGGGACTAGATCATTTATCGAAAGGCAACTGTAGGGTCATCGAGGGACTATGATCTTTTGATTTATGGGTCTTTGCTAAAGCGTCCCTATCTCGAGGGACATGACTGTTTTATTTCCGAAGGAAACCAAAATGGGGTACCCTAGAGGTGTATATGTGCATGTGTGTTATGTTTCAGTTATTTTTGTCTTTTTTTGTTAGGTTTGCTAGCGTTTTGTTATTAGTCTTGTCATGCAATCTGTTGTACCCCAAAATTTGCCCTCTCATTTCATCAACACTTTCTCATCACAAGACTCTTCGAATTCAGGATCAAGCTAGGGTTTGCTCTGCTCAAGACCCCTCCTTGCACTGTTAACCCAAATTAGGGTTTGAGTTTGCACAAGGATATTTTGACCTACAATACCCAAATTGACTTTCATGCTCCATGTTGGGTTCACAAGTTTGCCCATACCAAGTTTCAAGCCTTGATTCAAATCTTTGCCCAGTCAATTGAACAGTTGACCTATAAATCAGCTATATTGGGGAAAAAAGTCAACTGTGGCCAATTGACAGTCAAACCTCATGAAATTTGACCCACGTCAACATTATGAACTCATATGAACCATTTGATCAAGTTTGGATCACAATTCCACAAGAAATTTGATCAGATCACCAAAAGGGCAAAATGGTCATTTTTAGGGTTTTGACTGCACAAAGGCAATTTTTGACTGTTTGACCTACCAATGGAAAACAAGCTCACATATGGACTCAAGGACTCAATGACATTGTCTTGACCCATTCAACAAGTTCAAAAGATCTCAAATGCATAGGATTGACAGATGAATTTTTCAGTCAACTGATCAAAATTTGTCTGTATACTGAAAAGTCAAACTTTGACTTTTTGGTCAAAATCAAGTGCCAAGGGTCATTTTTCATCAAGACATGTCAAATTATGAAACTTTTTCATCAATAAACCCAAAAATGCAAATTAGGGTTTAAAATGGAAAAAATTCATAACTTAGAATTTTTCTAAGTTATGAAATTTTCTTATTTTTTCCTAATTATGTCCCATTTTTTCACCAAGATGAAAATGGATTCAAACAAAACTTGCAACATGAAAGTTGTAGTCCATCACAAAGTATACAACTTTTATTCACAAATTTTTCTCAAAAGAAGCTTGTATCTCAAGTTATGATTTTTGGAACAAGGGTACCTAAAACTTTTAACTTAGAGAAAATTTGCCCTAATCTAGGCAGGATTTTGACCCATCTTCTTGGCCATTTTTCACATAGTTCCACTTGGAGTTTCAAGTTTCATTACGAATATGTATTGTAGTACATGTTCCAAGCTTTCCAAATTGTCCAAGAACTCCTCAAACACCCTTGTGGTTAGAGAGAATCGAATTCTTGAAGTTGGCAAAAACTCACTTTTGTCCATGGCCAATACATGTTCATAACAACTTGCAATTCTGATCTAGCTAGATTGGTTCAACATTACAGGCCTCAAAACCAATTCGTACTCCTTAATTTAATGCATATCAATTGTATTAAGGTATTGTCTTGGTCATTAGGGCATTATACTTTAGTTTAAGCCTTAAAAGGAAAAAGCAACAATGCCATTTTTGCCTAATTTCACTTTATGTCAAAACCAAATCCTTGAGGCATGGGGGCCAGATCTTTTGAGGCAAGATCAAGTCCACTAATTCCATTAACCAAGAAAAAAAGTTGCAGCATGATAGGAGGGCTTGTACAGGGCTATAACATCATTTCCATTCTCTTGCTTCAAGTAGAAGAAAGGTGGCAAAACATAAGCAATCTCTGATATCTGTTAACACAAGCTTACAAGAACTTTGTAAACAAGTTCCATACATCCCAACAAGCCTAAAGCACGAACCTTTCATCACTAAAAACTCCTCATACTCAGAATCACTGTTTTTCTGCAAAACAGAGCAAGTTCTGCATCTTGCAAGCCACAACCAATTTCCATCGTGCGTTTTGTCCCAAGATAGTTCCAACACCTTCCAATCAACTCACCTGAACTATCCCAAGCCCCCATTGCAAGCTGTAACACCTCTAACACACTTTGCCATTTTCATTTCAAAGATCTGCAGATTGAGTTCTACAACACGATTCAAGTTGTTTCAAAGCAAGCCAAGCATTAGAGAAGCTTCCTTGGACCTCAGGCAAGCTCAACAGAAGCTCAAACACCATTGAAGGTTGCTACATTGTCCATCTCGAAGTCAACTGAAACAGGTATTTCATGGACTTCTATCTCTCTATTTAGGAATGGTTAGGCTTAGGTTTGTGAATGAAATATGTTGTACTCATAGCCCTGAAGCCATACATATGCTTAGTTTTCATTTACATTAATCGTGCTGAGAGAATTTCACTCATGAACTTTCTGAAAAAACTAGGTTAAAAATTAGGGCCAAAGAAATTCTCTCTGGTCTTTGAGAGTTAATCCAAGTTTTTTATATGGTTGAATTCGTTGTTTAATTCTCTACAATGTTCATGTTATGATCAAAGAATCAGGAGTTGACAATTGATACACAGAAGCGCGTGTTTTGTGAACAAGAGGAAGAAGAAGAAGTCTGGTGGGCTGGGCCTGTTGTGTTTTCACTTCTAACACCCCTATTTTCTGTTTACACCCCCCTGGCCCATTTGTTTAATATTTATCATTTTGACATTTTATTTTTTATCCTGACTTTATTATTTTTTGTATAAATATAAAAAATGCCAAAAATAATTTTCCATTTTTTTTCATATTTATTTGATATTTATTTTATTTTATTAAATATACATATGTAAATAAACTATTTCCTTTTTAAAAACAAAACTCAAAAATAATATAAAAAATGTACTTATTTTCATTTATTTCATTTATTTATATTTAAAAATAGTTTCTTGAAAATATTCATTTTTGTAAATAATTTATTTTAATTTTTTTGCACACTTAATATATTTAATATATATATATATATATATATATATATATATATATATATATATATATATATATATATATATATATTATATATATATATATATATATAT